>JAWPHD010000158.1:240000-603011 GCA_037043455.1 Cyrtodaria siliqua | reverse complement strand
ATACGGTGAGTGATGTTGAATTAGCCAGACAAATAAGACAGCAAACCAATGGTAAGATGTCATTTATGTATGATCGTATCTTGCAACTTAGAAAAATAATAGCAAACAAATCTGATACCCTTTGGAATATCGACATTAATACACCAGCACGGAGCATGAAAGGTATTTTAATGCTGTTTGAAGACCCAGAAAGAACAGACACGGAATCCTTTTACAACCCAATGATTGAAAAGGTGGAAATGACAATAGAGGGCGTACCAAATCAGTTGTATAGTCAGGGCATGAGGGCATATCAGCATTGGGATGAAATCAACAAATATTTTGCCTTAACGTCAAAAAGAAACAAAGAGACAGACATAGTAGCGAGGGACTTATACTTTACCCATGTTTCTCTTGAGACCTATCTAACAAAAGCATATGCTTTGTGGCTTGACCTTAGAACATGTGATGACAATTTATTACACGGCAGTGGAAGAAGAATAGAGGGCGGCGGTGGGGGCGGTATATCGATACTCATAAATAAAAAAGCAGATGCAGATCAGCTTTTAAATATTTATCTATATATAATACAAGATGCGCAAATCAATTTCGAAGATGGAAGATTCAAGGAAGTACGATAATAAATATCCTAAATATCCGCACAGTGCCATTATCTGCGGTCAGACAGGCTGCGGTAAAACAGAGTTTGTTCTTGACATACTTGAACAAGAGTATGTTGGAGCTTTTGAACATATAATTATATTGTGTCCAACCATAGAGTGGAATGAGGCTTATAAAAATAGACCCTGGATAGGAGATGTAAGACATCCAAAAGATAAAAAAATAATAATTGTCAATCCCGTGAGCAACGACAAAGAAATGCTACAAGAACTGTTGCGTTTATTTTTCAAACAATATGCTGGCAAGCCTACATTATACATCATTGATGATTGCTCCGCCACAAAAGAATTAACAAAGAAAAAAGATATGTTATCAGAGTTGGCATTCTCCGGTCGTCACGCCAAACAATCAGTATGGGTCATTTCACAGAGATATAATTCTGTATTGAAAGATTTGCGGGAGCAAGCAAAATGGTTGTGTATGTTTTACACCAAGGACAGAGATAGTTATGAAAATTGTTTGAGAGAAAATGATGTTATTCCAACGCTGGAAGAGAGAACCAGAATAAGAAAAGCTTTAGCAAAGACTAAATATTCAAAGTTAATTTTGAGGACTGACCAACCCACTGGTTATTGGGTTGAATAATTTATTTGAACTCCCAATTAAGAGTTTAGAGTACTAGATTAAAAAAATGAGATTTTATCCATTTTTCCTGTATTGTAGCGGAGCTGAAACAAACGCGGAGAAAAAAAGGCGGTTGGAGTTGCTGGGATTTGGAAAATGTGGCATGATTTTGGACAACCAACCGACTGACGACGTGTCGACGCTAGTCACCGACAAAGGAGAAAGTTTCATCATTCCCGAAACATACTCGGAAGAGGCCAAAGATCGACTCTATGCCTTATTGTGGCCCGCGGAAGAAAAAAACACCGACTATTTCAAAATGGAGCGAGATATAAAGGACTCCATGAAGCTGTGGAAGAACGTAAAAAGTAGGGACAAACTGAGGTTAATTGACAAGTACGTGCTTGGGTTGGAGTGCGACGTTAAGGAAAAGAAACTTATAAAAAGTGTCATTACCACAGCGCTCATTTTAAAGATGATTCCAAACTACGACGTCACCTACCAGGATTTTGAAATTAAACACATTAACGGGACCTTTGACGAAAATTATTTTTTCAAAATTGAGTAATGTTAATAGCAATGCTAACAGCAATTGAGTAATGCTAATAGCAATGCTAACAGCAATTGAGCAATGCTAATAGCAATGCTAACAGCAATTGAGTAATGCTAATAGAAAAAATAGCATTGTTTTAACCATTCGATGGGGAATATTTTTCAAAATTGAGTAATGCTAATAGCAATGCTAACAGCAATTGAGCAATGCTAACAGCAATTGAGTAATGCTAATAAAAAAAAATAGCATTGTTAATAACAATGCTATTAACAATATTAATCATTACTAGTTGTGTGGTGAATATCGCAGCTGGTTGTTTCGTATTTTATGTTTATTTCAAAATAAAAAATAAAATGACTACTATAAAAATGAATGCGGAAGAACTATTACAAGGTATCATGTTGGAAGATTCCACGGAACGTTTCACAGATGAATCAAATCAACAAGAAACAAAAAAAGAAAGATTATCAGCCATAGTGGCTGGCGATGGTAGTCGTCAATATTTGGGTAAAGACATACAACTCGAGACTATAGATAGCATGCCCCCAGATGAAATTAATAAACTTTACTGTCGATATGAAGCAAGACTTGGGGCAAGCATGGCCAAGACTTTAGGCAATTATTTTATTAAGTTGTATGTGATGGGAGTATCAACATATTTTAATATAACCAATCCACCAAAACTGACAGAAGATTTAGAGGAAGACCCATTTATTAAACATGCTTTAACAAGTGCGTGTTGTGAGTTGTATTACAAGTATGGAATGTACTTAGCGCCATTTACAGCAATGCTGACAACTGTTCGACATATTGATTTTAATAAAAATAAAAATGTTGATAATAAAAATGATGGAGAATCAAGTGGAGAATCAAGAGAGTGAAGTTGATACACAATCTGTTAAACAGCAAAATCCAAAACGAGTAAAAGCTGGGAAAAAAGGAGCAGCAGCAAGGAAGGCAAAGCGTTTGCTTCAGATAGAGCAAGATGCACAGGATGCACAAGATGTAGGACAGATAACAAAAGTATCAAGAGAGGAACCAGAAAAAATCAAAATAAATGTATACAAAAATTATATTTCACCGATTTTATTAGTAGGCTTTGCTGGGTTGGGTTTGTATATTTATAACAAGAAATCGGTAGCACCACCACCACCTGTTTATGTCGCACCAAAAGACCCGTTTGATGATTTTTTTTTTTTTTTCTTCTTCATATTAAAAATAATGTCATCAAGTATTGACGGAAAACAAATTGTAAATATGATGTATCACGCTGGACTGGAAACACTTTTAACTGTAGGATATTCTGAGATTGGCAGAAAACTACTAAAAAGACCAGCCCCTAAAGTGGATTTAAATATGGTAGATGTTATGATGCTGTCTGTGGATATAATGTTAGCAACGGCTACAAAGGATATGTTGATCAAGCAAGGTATTATTCCTGCGGATATTATGAAATAAAAAAAATATATATAAAATGGCAAGCGCAGTAGCAATGATGATCGGTGGCGCATTAACAAACGCATTGGCATTTAGCGGTTCAAATTATTTCTTTCCAAAAATGGGAAGTCATTCAGATGAGGAAAGACAAAGGCATGACAAAGCCGTAGAACAATTGGAAGCAGCACAAGCGGCGTGGAATAAAAAAAGAATAGAGAGATTAGATTTTATTAACAAGCAACTGCAAAAAGAGCATCATGCAGGGCAGACTTTTGATGATGTGGATCAAGCTATGAAACAGTATTATTACATCACTGGCAAACATTTGCTTTTGGAAGCGGAGCCCAAGTTGAGTGATTTTTATACGCCATCTCCGGATCAACAGAATAGAGAAATTACGTTTATTGTGGTGGGCATGGCTGCAACTGGATTTGTAGCGTACAAATTGAGTTCATAGTTTAAAACTATATAAAAATAGTTTTAAACTCTAAGTATGTTTACTTTGCCAGGTCTAGGTCGTCTAAAAACCCATTTCCCTCTGACTTGGTTCTTCATCGTCTTCACTTCCCAGGTCTAGGCCGTCTAAAAAACCATTTCCCTCTGACTCGCTCTCAGAGACATGTTCAGCGTGACGCTTTTTCGCTGTCTTGGCGTGGCTCTTTTTCTTTTTCTTTTTCAGTTCTCCACTTTTCGGAATGATTAAGTCATATGCATGATAGCTATGTTTGTTCTTAGTTGGTTTCAATCCAAGTGGTCGCACATAATATGGTGGTTCTACACTTGCCTCCTCTATTCTATCTTTGAGATGACCAGGCGCCCATACCTCACTGTCGTCTGATAATGTTAATACCATGGATGGACCATATCGAGTTTTCACTATGTGTGTATCTGTAATAGTGTATATTTCATTCAATTCCAAGTCGGCCCATTTCTTTGTGCTATCTTCTGATTTTTGCTCTTTAAGCAGTTCATCAAATCGTGCAGTATCCATTGTTTTTATTTAATATATATATTTCCTTAACCCATTTTCAAAAATTGTTAATAGTACTGTTAATAGCATTGTTTTATATATTTTTTTCTTAATACTTTAAAAATGGAAAAGATTTATTACAGTCCACAAGGATTTTGGAGAGGTTACACAGCAGTTAACAAATTAGTAAAAGAGGCAGGTGTCAGTAAGAAACAGGCCTTAGGATTTTTAAAAAAACAAGCTGTGTGGCAGATTTATTTACCCGCACCAAAGAAAATAATTAGACCCAGGTTTGACGTTTCCGTTAAGAATGGAGTGCATCAAGCTGATTTGTTATTTCTACCGCATGACACTTTTGGCCGCAAGACATATAAATATGCGTTAACCGTGGTTGATATTGCGAGTAGATACAAAGAACTTCCAAGGATAGCAAAGAAGTTGCCAAAGCATTTGCAAATATATACAGTCGGCATCTAAAATATCCAAAGTTATTACAAGTGGATCCAGGCAGAGAATTCATGGGTGCAGTATCGCAGTTGATGGCAAAACACAATGTAAATATCAGACGGGGCAGAACAGATATACACAGAGATCAAGCTATAGTGGAAAGATTTAACAGAACATTAGCTGAAAGATTGTTTGGTTATCAGTATGCTAAGGAAATGGATTCGAAAAAACGCAACAGAGAGTGGGTAAAGAGATTACCAGAAGTTGTTAAAGCCATACATGCGGAGATAAAAAAGCCCCCTCCTGTTGAAACAAAACTATTAAAAGGTGATCCTATCTGTATGAATGCAAGTGTAAGATATTTATATCAACCCGGGGAACAAGAAGGTGGAAGACGCAGAGCAACTGATCCAATGTGGAGTGTAGATATTCACAAGATTGATAGTTATATGGTGACGCAAGGCATAAGAGTTTATTATTTAAAAGCACCAGCACCTCAAAGAGGATTTGTCAAAGAAGAATTACTTATTGTTCCTGCTGATACTCAAATTCATAAGTTTTGATAAAACCCATAGGCATCCGTTGTAATTCCATCTTCTCGAATGTATCTTTTAGTGTAAAATAGTGACAGTGTTACTTTGTTTACTGTTATGCCATATATTTGATGCTTTTTCGATCGTATCATATTCATTTCATGGATGTATTTTTTCTTGTTAAACAATGCATCTTTGTAGTTCTCAAAGTTAATATGTTTTTGGATGACATATTTTTTTACTCCCTTTGCTTTCTTAATAATCTGCTCATCCGCTCTCAAAATAGAATATAGCTTGGGTCTTAATCCAATATACTCAACTATAGGAACACCAGCACATTCATCTTTCATTTTACCTATTACTTTTTTGTTTGTATCATCGTGCATGGGGTAATTTTGAGGATAATCACTTAGATCATACTCGTCTTTCATTTCAACCATGTCTTTGTATGCGTCTTCCGTTTTGATGTCTACCAGTAGGCTGTCAGTGTCTGTGTATAATAAAGTACAACCATCTCCGTACCTTTTCTTCAGGGTATTATAGTACCAGTCATACATCATGTACTTTGATAAATCTAAGACTGCCATCCCAACATAAATTGGTTTGTTTAATGTTATTTTCGTTTTGTTTACATGTAATGCCGACAATTCATCTGAAAATGTTATCCGCCTGTTAAAGTTGGGTTTAGCTATTATTTTTCTTATCTTTTTATTTTCAGAGCCGTCAGTTTTGACTAGTTTTATATCAGTTCGCTTGCGTATATTTTCCATTGTTTTGCCAAACACAGAGTTGTTCATAAGTTTGTAAAAATCTTTTTCAAAGGTTGATTTTGCTTTTTTCCTAAGTTCTGTGTTTAGGTTTATGTATGATGCCATCCATGGTTTTTCATTAAATTCTAATACTCTGTGGATTTTTGTTAATTTCATGCCTAATGATAAATACAACTCTAAATTTCTGTAATGTAACACGTATTTTTCTTTGTCCATAAAATTGGGGACTAGTTGTTCTGTCATCACGTTATTTTCTAACAGATCTGTCTGGTATTCAGATAACCATACTTTTTTCACTGCTAATGTTTCCGGTGCAAGTGGATAATTATTGTGAGATTCATGGAGTTTTTTTGGATATTTCAAATCCACTTCTAGAAAATGTCCTTTTCCTTTTGTTGGTTTAGAAAATTGTCCACTCTTGTTTTCTGTTTCCACCCACTTAAAACCAGAATATGGAAGTGGCTGACTCATTGACCACCCATAAAGATTATTTGCATCAAAATACATTAAAAAGTTGTTTTCCTCGTTAGGGTTATAATCAGCTACGTGTGGATTGTTTGCTTTGGCATATCGTTTTGATACCATACTAAGTCCACCACGCATACCTTTTTCTACAAACAAGTGCTGGTCAATGTCTGTCAAAAGTTCTAATTTTATTTTAGAATGTTTAAGTAAAGCATCCCAAGATAATCCAGGTGCTGTGTAGTAATGCAAGGGATCGAGTTTATAGGCCGTCATGCATGTTTTTCTGAACGTTTGAAATACATCAGCCAACAAAGTGACATCCGTTTTTAGATATAAATCATGATAGTCTCCAAGAGTTTTACAGTTAAACTCTTTCCATATTTTTTGAGCATGCTCGTAATCTTCGGGACTTATACTTTCATCTGAGAGACTACTGTAAAACTTTTCTATAGGTGGTAATTGCGTTTCCTCAAATCTTTCCACACTGTTCATATATTCGTATGGATAAACCCCTTTTCGTAAAAGTAGATCAGTTTTATCTGCAAACGTTTTTTTGGTGAGTTTGAAATCAGATTTGTCTGTTGCATCCACCAGCCTTTCTAAGGAAGATGCCATAAACTGAAAGCTATCCAAAAATCTAAGTTGTCCAACACTAAATGAAATATACTTTTCAGCGTTGTTTGGGATGCATGTAATACTACCTGTCATTTTGTGTATTTTTTGCATGATAAGATGGCTATCATATCCTTTGAGGTTATGAAATACAACAGGGATGGTTGTTTTACCTGGTTTTATTTTCAGTTTCAGGTTACAGTCTTTATGTGCTGCGCCTCTGTATTCACCTGTAAAATGACAGTGGTCTCTTACTTTACCGTTTTTACCTTTCCATATTTCATTCTCACATATCCAGCAGTGTGTTGCTTTTTTATGATCTTTCTCATTTTGCCGCGTCATGATTAATGGGGTTGGGTGATTAAATCTGTTATTAATGCTTTTTTTTTCACATTCTAAGTGATTTAAAAACTTTTCAACAACATCTTCCCCTCTGTAAATAACAGGTTCTTTAGCTTTGCCATCATATCTGACAACCTGGTATCCAAACCCGCAAGCTTCATGTACATTTTTAATTTCAGATTTTTCTCCAAATTTAGTCGATTTCGGCTGGATTGTACTCTCAAAATCAGCATATATTGCATAAGGCACATGCATCTGATTTTGATGATTTTGAAACATTATATGATTTTTACCTTCTTTTGGCATTTCTATTTTGCAAGAATTTTTGTTGATACCTTCACAGTCTTCTCTGTGTTTTTCAAGTAGTCCTTTTCCAGAAAATCCATGAAGGCAACGATCACAGAAGTAAGTTTTACCATGATGTTTGTTTTGGTGAGAGAGTAGTCTATTCAGATGTTTTATCCAACAATAGTGATATTTTGTTATTTTTGTTGTTGGTTTGTCATCTTCTTCAACCTCAACGTCTTCAGATATTAAAAGCAGATTAATTCGCTCAATATCTTTGGGTTGTTCTGATATTTTATACGGAAACACATTTACTTTTTTGTCATTATCTATGGTGTATCCGTAAACATTAAGAGCAAGATTGTTTTGTTTTTCTACTTTGGACATTTGAGAAATTGGTGTAAGAAAGTCAATGCCCTTTTTCTTGAAGAACCCTATACTAGGATATTTTGACAACCTGTCGGTGTGATCTGCGGCTGGATTTAAAGCAGAATTTATTGCATGGAATAAACATTGATCATCCTTATTTTTTACATTGATAATCGCTTTCTTGTCAGCTACTGCTTTAGGCAAAGGAATATATGAAGAACCTGTTAATGGTTCATACCTTGCAATATTTAAGTAAAGATTAACACAGTGGTCAATTTCCAATCCTGATGCTGCCTTTGTAAATCTTTCCAAGCTCTGTAGTAGGTTTGCGGATGCTTCATCGTAAAACTCATTTATTTTTTCAGAGTTTAAAATTGCATATTGGTTGCTGAATAATGCTGCTGTGATGTGGTTTGCGGTAGCACCATTATCTTTGAAGAGCTCTACAGTGAGACCTAATTGAAACGTTAATCCATTCATCTGTGTCAGCTCTTCACTGATTTGTTCTGTAATAATGGGTTTCTTATCATGTAATAGTTCTTGAGAGTCTTTGTATCGCTCAACAGACATCTTGTATGCTCTGAAATAACCACATCTTGGTTTGTCAACCAGATTTAATTCTTCTTCAGATTTTCTATCATTAAGCTCTTTTAATTTTTTATCATTAAGCTCTTTCAATTCATTTATAACATTCTCTCGTAATTTAGCATAATGTTTATCAGATTCCTGCTTTTCTCGTTTACGTAGTTTTTTGTTACGTTGTCTCTTACGTAATTTTTCTAATGTTTGAGATTTAACCTCTGTAGTTTCCTTTGGAACCTCTGGAGTTTCCTTTGGAAGAGCATCTAGCCCCATTCTAAGCTGATCATCATTAATTCTTCCTTCCCGGTGTAATTGAAAAATGTAGTTCGCGTTGTCCGTTTTTGAGGTTGGTTTAACTCTTGGAGCTGGGGTTGGTTTAACTCTTGGTTCCGGAATTGGTTTAACTCTTGGAGCTGGGGTTGGAATTCTTGATTTACCTCGTGGTGTTGGAATTGGTTTTACACTTTCCAGCACTTTGGACTCAACTGGTTGAATAGCCATAAGGCTATGTTCTAGTGCTTCTTTGCTTATCACTCCTGTATCAAACAGGTGTATTAATTTTTCTATAACAGTCGTCATTATTTTATATATTTTCATATTTTCTTTAAGTCATTTTTCAAAAAAAAAATAATGGTTCAAAATACATATTGTAGGTATAGCGAGATGGTGGGTGACCCCCTTCAATTCCCCAATGGGCCAGAAACCCTCGCTGCTCATCGTTCGTCAAAACCCCCCGGCTATGTATTTTTTGCTATGGGCGACAAGCGCGATTTGGTCCTGGCGGGCGATTGGGCGGCAAACGCGATTTGGTCCTGGCGGGCGATTGGGCGGCAAACGCGATTTGGTCCTGGCGGACGATTGGTCGGTAAACGCGATTGGGTCCTGGCGGGCGATTGGTCGGTAAACGCGATTGGGTCGGCAAACGCGATGAATTTTTGAATTTTTTTTTGACAAATATTGACCATGTTATGGGAACTCTCATAATAAAAACGGAAAAACGGAAAAAATCAAAAAAACGTTTTTTTGGTCGAGAAAAAAAAGAAAAAAAACACGTTTGGGTCGGGAACTCTCAGAAACCCTATATATTTTAGCAATATATACTATGCATTTAATACATAAACAGGTGTTTAAGTTTCATTTAAACGTTGTGTTTATTAAATGACACAAATAATTACATTTATAAATAATAACATTCAATGTAAATATAGTTATGCTGTTATACATGTGTATACACTTAACTGTTTTTTCTTTAAATAAAAAGGGAAACACACCCCTTTGAATGCAGTCAAAACTTCATCTTTGCCTTGTTTTGGACGGACATAATACCTTCCGGGGCCTCGTTCCAAAATTAATAGTGTACTTAATTAAATCTAGATTTACATTTTGGTGAAGATAGGTTATATTAAAATGTCTTTTGTTTGGTTTGGTTTATGAAGAAATATCTGCAACAAAATTAACGATTTTAACCATTATATGATACGTTCTCGAAATTATTATCATATTGTGCTTATTGAAAGTTTTAAGACGAACGTGTTTATGAAGAAATATGGAAGAAATCAAAATTCACTATATCCAATTAAATGCTGTCGTATTACATTAGTGTGTTCATAGAACTGGGTGTATATGCAGGCTGAGCTAGTCCGATAGCCTTACATAAAACAACCAACAGTCCGACCTATACAAATTAAGAACATTGAAATTGGTATTGTGTAAGTGTTCGGGATAGTATTTTTAACAAAGGCCATTGTTATCATTATTCAAGCAGACAATAAAACAAGATATATATTCTTTCGTAAAATCGTTACATTATAAGATAAAGCGATACCGTGACATGTTGTGCATTGTCTTCTCGAATATTAACTAGAAAGAGTATCGACATCCTTAACACTTAACCCGCTGCATATATATAATGGACTGTTCTTTCTTTGAATTAAGACCATTAATTTTATGCGACAATGGGGTGTTGAAATGACTGATCAGCAGCCTGACATTGTATTCATTACTCACAGGCTGATCTGGGTTAACAATGAACGCAAAGGTTATTATAGTCGTGCTTAGCGCATTAAGGATGAAACTCCTTTCGTTTTTTATTCATTCCGTACACTCCTGAGAATTTATGATATTTCGATGTGTTCCAATATATCGTGGGTTTGCAAGAAAACTGTGTTTACATATACAAACACATCTGGAAGCGTTTTAATATCGCAAACCATAGACTTGTTATGTCACTTAAGTTCAATTGAATTCACATGTAAGTAAGGCGGATTGTTATAAGGAAACACGTGCATTATTCATTATAATTAACTTACCATATTTGTCAGTTTCTTATATAAACGTATAGACAACAGTCTTCCTGAAGAATGACCAAGTCTTAAATACAGCACTGCTACGAAGTCCAAACTCGAATAAAATAAACGCACAACCTTTTGCTATAGCACCTGAAACGAAATTGATTCAAACCCGACAAAGCCTTGACAGCAAATGTTTCTTGTTATAACGACAGTATCCAAGTAACAAATACGTCAACCGCGTTGTTATGATATAATTATAATACGCTTTGCATATACAAATGATGTTTATCCGAAGGAATGAAATTATATATTAGTCGAGTTGCATCATGAACAGTTTCTTTGCACTTACGAAGGACACACTGGTATTGTTTGTGTTAGTGTTCTTTTATAAAGACGGAGTGTTTGAATTTAATCAATAGAAATAAATAGTATCTGATTTTCAATTAAAATATTTTCTGCTTTTGTATTACAGTGTCAGTTAACATGGTTAACAAAAACTGTCATTATTGCGTGATCGTTTATTCAAAGTATCTTATTCGTGTATTTTGTGTTTCTTTTTATGTTCGTTCACCCTGCAATTGGAGTGCTACGTGCGTGATGGCAGATAGGTCTGAATTGTTAAATCCTATTGAAAGCATACTAGCTGATTGTGTTGTTGCACCGTTGTCGCAACGCAAAACTCAATTATATTCCATTGTATTGTTTTAATATTTATAATACACACGTGTTTGGACACTTAAGTAATGACAGACTGTTATTGTTTATGATTCATAAAGATGTAATGACTCGTTTTGACAGCATAAGCACGCACATATGAAAACCATATCTGTTCCAGATCCTCGGCAATTTACTTAAGAACGGAGTACTATTTATTAAAATTAATGACCATGACATTTTAATACATCCCTTTTACACTATACTTTACACTTTACAGTTACAATGCTTGTGAAACCCATTAATTCATCAAAATGTTTCTCCTCTTCGGAATGAAACAAAACATCAAAGCATTTCAATCAGGGCCTACAACAAGTTACATCATGATAAGTATTTATTTTGGCTATTGGTTGAACATTCAATCAAGCATCGGTTAAAGTCGATGGGATGTAACCTATTAATCATCAGTTATAATCGGTTAGTAAATATGAATAAATACTGAAACGTTGATCCCTTGGAAGCGACAAACACGAACAAGGGAGAAAAGTAGAATACTCGGTTTTATTGAGTCTGTTCATGAGAGGTAATTATAAGATGCAACACCTCCCACACCTCCTAGCACTGGCTTAAGCGATATTCCACTTTAAAGCAACACAGAATGGGCTTGATGATCCCAAAGGACCAGTAAATAATAACACTACTGATTTGTAGTCGGAGCGACATTTTACGGCCGCCAAACATCACTAAACATACGCTAGTGTGAAGTAGAACTTGTGCATGTTAACCCTAGTTTCAGGCCTTGAACATTGAAACAATTTATATTTATTATGTACATGAATTATGTCCTGGCTTGTTTACTATGCCATTGTGTTTTCATCAACATAATTGTAATTGATATACACATGTTTATTTGTTTATTTAGATAACACGGTAAAACCGTTAACCGCCAGGTTATTGGTATTCCTATGGGTACTATATGTGTACCTCTTGTTAGATTTATTTGTATACTGGTATGAACTTGGATGTCATCCTGCCAGCCAGGAAGACATAATTGATGCGATTAATAATACATCTCAATATCTGGGTGACATACTCATATTGTTAATCCGTTCTTTGCTAATATTTATCCAACAGAGCTCACGTTGAGTAATGCCAACAGACTAGTCAGTTTCTGATACCATAGCATCATTCATTGATCTTCATCTGACATATGCATGCATGTATTAAAATCTAAGAGACATGACTATTTTTTACATCGTTAACTATCCAAACTGGAGAAGCACAACAACAACCTAAAAACATGTCTACGACTAGGATTATCATAACCGTTAATCTATGGAGATGTTATTTATCAATTTCGGAAATTAGGATGATTTTCAGATTTCCTGACAACTTTGCACAATTTAATCAGAAAATTCGTCAAAAAAAGAATACAATTCAGGCTTGGTGATTTAACCACACTACAGTCAGTCATTACCTTTCACTTTTCTCTTGTGCGATGACAGACAACCTCGTGGGATTCTATGATTGCACCTTCTGAAACCCTGCAGGGGAGGTTGGACAACAACTTAAATTCCTCAGGTTTTCTGATCTGATCGACACCAGATTGGATGTTTCTTTGGCTGCAACTGCTGTGGTTGTTCAGTAAAAGTCTGGATACATCCCAAGGTGTTTCTATTTATATATATATATATATATATATATTACGAGATCCCAATTTCGAAGTTGCCGTAGTGAGTTCGAATTATATCCCTTTATTATATTTATCTGAATTCACAGTATCCCCAAGATCCGGCACCTTTCATTGTCACTGTCACAATATAGCTGTGCGTGGTTTAATGCTTAAATGTGGCCGACTCATATGAGCTATAATTGTATGTATGTATGCGTCTATATGTTAATTATGCCTCCAGACGAGTGTGTTATGATGTAGAGATACAGTTCATTTACGTGTGTTGCAGCTATCCTTGTTAGGGTTAATGCATACGCTTGATTTATGTGTATCTCGTCATAGCTATGCGCCCTGCCGTAGTTCGTCCGAAGGGTTTATGTCCTTGTTTGTTGACAAATATATCTCCCTACATATAATTCTGCTTTGTGAACGTGAATCTCTAACGAGATCCCAATTTCGAAAGTTGCCGTAGTGAGTTTAAATTATCTCCCTTTATTATATTTACCTGAATTCACAGTATCCCCAAGATCCGGCACCTTTCATTGTCACTGTCTCAATATAGCTGTGTGTGGTTGAATGCTTTAATGTGGCCCACTCATTGAGCTATAATTGTATGTATGTATGCGTCTATATGTTAATTGTGCCTCCAGACGAGTGTGTTATAATGTAGAGATACAGTTCATCAACGTGTGTTGGAGCTATCCTTTTTAGGGAGTGAATGCATACGCTTGATTTCTGTGTATCTCGTCATAGCTAGGCGCCCTGCCGTAGTTCGTCCGAAGGTTGTCTGTCCTTGGTAGTTCACAAATATTTCTCTCTATATATATATAGTAGAAGAAATCATACTTTAAACAGAACACCTTTCACGAGCACTGGATCCAGAAAGGATACTAAATGATAGAGTAGTTTGTTAATATACAATGTGGAAAATTATCATTTACAGTGCTATCAACAAAATTAAACAAAAAATCTGAGCTAGCGTGTATACTAGCTAAAATATATGCTCGAGCGCTTTCGTATTTACGCCTTCTTTAGGAGTACAAAGACATGTAACATTTACAAGAAAATCATCTAAACAACGGTTGCAATGAAAACAAATCTAAACAAAAATGTACACATGATCATAAAGATATTATTAATATGTTCTGATATTAGAAGAGAATGCCCGCAAAAGAGGCCCATTTAGATTTACAATAAATAAATAATAATCGTGTAATTATATAACGCTATAAACGCCGAGAAAGTAACAAATATTCAGACCGTTAGTAAACGTCGTGAACGTCAAAAAGTGTTTACTTTCAAAAAACGAAATTGACGTCGTCAGTTATGACGTCGCGTAAGTAAAACGCTGACATTTTAAATAAAAAATGCTAACATTACAAATTAAAAAACGCTGACATATTAAATTGACGTTGTCGTTAAAATAGCGTACCCTAACCTTACAGTGTTTCGACATGTTTTTCCATATAAACTCCTACATTAAATTCATTATGAAATGTAATTATTTAAACAATTATCTATAAATTGTTATATTATAATAATTAAAGACAAATGTTGCATAAAAAATTTGTTAAAACGACTTTAATTGCATGTCCTTAATAGAAATGTTAAGTACATGTATTTAGTTAAAATTCCAACGTATATACATTTTAAAAAAAAAAAAAAATCTAGGGCACGTTGACATTGTAATTAAGTTGTCTAGATCATAGATGCAAACTTTTCTTAAAACGAATAGATTTAAAAAAACAAAGTGATTTTACATCTGATTTCATACACACATCTAACATTAAGCTAGAATACACATTTTTATTAAATTATTAAATATGAGGTCAATCAGTTTGATATCACTCACAGTATTTCACAGTAATCAACAAATAAGCCGGCATGTAGGTGAATAAGTTATTGTTACTGGAGATGCGGATGTCATCCTCTTTGTTTTGTTCCAAACGGTTGAATAGTGTTGACTTGACGGATACAATACGATTCGCGTGATTTTCGAGTGTGATCTGACCAATTGGGGTTGTGGTCTATGCAACAAAGGGATATATCCGAGAAAACATGCCCTGTCCAGGAGAGATGTTTTGCGACTGGCGACCCGGCGAGTTTGCGTGTGTTTAGGTTAATCCTTTGGATTATAGGTAGTTTTGTTTCACCTACGTACTATTATATATGAGCCGTGTAGGACAATAGATCGTCTGCAGTCCTCTAACGCATACTGTGCTATATTGTTTAATTAAATACAATCCTCTTGTTTTCTTTTTGCTTGAGTGAACTGGTTTATACTCTCACCGAACGTTTTGCCGCTGACCGTTCCAAGGTGGTACCCTAATTGTCAACCCTTTTCGCTTTCTTTGCTTGCATTTCTCCTTGTAGATATTGTTTTTTTGTGTATGCTTGTTTTTGGTCGACTGTGTTCTGTGAATGCTTCATTTCATGTTCGACTTTTAACTACTTCCAGCCTTGTTGTTATGTCTGTGCAAGGTGGAATATATACTGGGCTTGGCTCTTGAGTACACTGCCTTAATTGTGTGTAGCCTTTGTTTACGCTATTATATAAACATTGCATCCCTGTGAGGGTGACAGTGCATTTTGTCAACATGAGGAAAATCATTTCGACCGAGGCGAAGCGGAGGTTGACATTATTTTTTCAAGGTTGACAATATCTACTGTCGCCCTCACTAGGATGGAATATTTGTTTTATTATACCGAGAAAGGGGAAGAAATATATAAAAAGATCGGAAGTTGTTTAATGTAATAAAAAGGTCCATTTCGTTCTTATTAAAAAAGTGGATGTTTTTATTTTTGTATTAACCATTTTTGATTTAAGTACCACGTACTGTCAACAAATACATTATGCATATCCTTAAAAAGAAATTCATATTAAATCAACATTTTAGAAATATAAATAACATTATACATAATTTATACTAATAAAGTGTTCAACAATTCATTTGGGCATATCGTGTTGGCCATGAGAAAAAACAATATCTATTTATAAAGTTAGACATTGATTTCGGGATGATGCGATTGGAAGGGTAACATTAAAATAAAGCTGCCCTCCAGTGACGTCACTCCAGGTTTTGACATTACAACAGCGTACGACAGCGTGAAATGTTAAATAGTCTATGGGAATGAGGTATACTAGAGCTTTTGTTTTGCCATTATTATCTGATGTGCTATCTGAGTACTATTTGCAGCCTCGTTAGCATATATTTTGAATTTTCTCCTTGGCTGTTGCAAATACAAGACGTTAATTCCATACGTTAAGGCCTCGTTTGAATACTTATTCTTTTTACCCAGTAATCATATTATTGATTATCGTAATTGAACGGTTTCTCATTCTTCGCTTTCGGATTAACTGGTTAGAAATTATACGGATTCAATTTGATTTTAAGAAGCTTTTGTCTAATCCCATACAAATTTAAAACGAAGCAATTGTGCGAGATTTGGCAGTAAACAATCCAATTAACATATCTTAAATCCTATAACGTGGTGTCTGTTAAGTTCCCCTCCATGGGGACTTTATATAATATAATGCATTCACTAAACAAAAGGAGCCATACTTTAACTGTTGATGTTTTTTGCGTCTGGAAACGTGTAAGAAATGTGAAAGTCGTCACAAAGGTCACACTTGAAATGTAACATTCACAGAACGCAGAACAATAGCACGTGAAGCACTTGAAGCACGTGAAGCTGTTATTAAACTGTTTATACATTCATACACTTTTCTCTGCGAACAGAGAAAGTCGAACGGTACAGACGCAGTCAACAAGACGTAACTCCGGAACTATCATCATCAAAGTAGTATGTTATAGGTAAAACTATGAAAATTCCAAGACTGTCTGGGAACTAATACGTGCCCATTGTTTTACTCATAAATATTCCATTAAACAGCGAAACGAATCGTAGCGTTCAACGTTTGCAATATTTCCAAACGTCGTATATTAAGCAATATTAATTGTATAGGTTTATAGCTTTTGTTGAAATTCCATTTTCGTTTGAAAAACATTTAAAATATTTAAATGTCAATTAGGTTTAAATTTTTTGTCAATCGTAACTATTATGTTTTATTAATATGCAAATTTCCTGTACCAAAATCGATTCAAGTGTCTAGATCGATCGTGAGATACCCTAATGCTTGCATTCGAATTCAGCTATGCAGGTTCGTATTTATCATCCATTTGCATTTAATTCTCTAGATATATCAAGGAAATCAATCCACCAGTGAATTACGATAAAAGCAAAGCTGCATATGTTTGATAATTTTTAAAAAAATAATATTATCTCCCTTTTATGCATCCATTTATTGAAATTTCAACAAAAAATACCATTGTTTTGCAAAAAATTGCCTTAGAGTTTGTTTATTCATCTCTTTGGTGATTTATGGGCGGATCACCGTCACTACTACTGACCTCAAGATCAATAGGGGTCATCCTCTAACCCGATGCGAGTAGGGTTGAGAAACCAGCTACCAGGTCTATCGCGGTGCATGATAACCTGACCAATAGACTCCAACGGGTTTGCTACTATTCCCATCTCTGTTCAGGAATCGTCTAAAACATCTTCAGCTTCTCAAACTGTGGTCCTCTTAAATAAGCCTCCTATGGCTCCCAAACCTCTTGTGGCTTCCAAGCCTAAAACTCCTTCAACTAAATCTTCAACAACTCCTACACCTACTGCATCTCCTTCATCTATTTCGAAATCGACGGACTCTGGTGCAACCAAGAGTCCACCAAATCCGACGATCTCTTCCAAGAGTTCGTCAATTCCGACGAACTCCTCTCCCAAGAGTTCGTCACCAAGCAGAACTGCTGCCACGGACGTGACAGCAAGAAAAAAGAAAACTCCCGGGTTAGGGAAGCAGTCAAAAGGATCTGATGATCCGATTGAACTGCACAACATATTTAAAGACATGGAGATGGAGGTTGATGATTCATCACGTCTGGAACTCCCAAAGTCTCCTAAGTCTCCAAGATCTGCCAAACCCAAAGGCCGTAAGCCCGTACTTCCGCCTTAGTAACGACACAATCAAATAAGATCATTCAATGGAACTGCCGAGGTTTAAAACCTAATTATGATGAAATCAGCTTACTTTTAAATAAACACAACCCTATGGCATTTTGTCTTCAAGAAACATTCTTCAACCAGCGTTGAAAACTGGTTTAAAAAGGTGTTGCGGTCAGTGTTACGATGCACAGAGTTATAACAATATGCTCCTTATATTTACCGCCCAGTTCTTCACTAGACCTCAAAGATCTAAATCACCTAGTTGCACAATTACCATCACCTTTTATACTCTTGGGTGATTTTAATGCACACAACTACATTTGGGGTTGTAAGGATATAAACGATAAAGGCAAGAAAGTTGAGGATGTCTAAGCCAAAAATAATTTGTGTCTTTTTAATGATAACAAATCACATACTTATTTACATCCAGCAACAGGCTCTCATTCTTCCATTGATTTAACAATATGCGATCCAACGCTCTTGGTGGATTTTTCGTGGAGTGTTGTTGACGACCTATGTGGAAGTGACCTCCACTCCACGAAAAAACGCAACGATGGAAACTTCGCAAAGTTTGGATACGTTTCAGTCTCTGTGTGAGGAACAGTTAAAGCTTTCCGTTTTCGAGGATGTCGAAGACGCAACTGCTCTTTTTACCAAAACCCTTCATGATATAGCTGATCAAACTATTCCAAAAACCTCGGCAAATCCAAAACGCCCACATAAACCATGGTACGATGATGACTGCGAAAAGGCAGTCAGCGATCGTAAAGCTGCATTGAATGCTTTTAACTTGCGGCCAACTCAAAATAATTTAGATACTTTTAGAGTTTTTCGTGCGAAAGCCCGTCGTACTATTAAGGATAGCAAGAGGAAATCCTGGAGATCTTATGTCTCTAGGCTGAGCTCTCGTTCATCTCTTAAGAAGACATGGGACATGGTCCGGAAAATAAACGGTAAAGGTAATTCTAGTTGTGTAAATCATCTTAAAACTGATAATGAGGATATTACTTCTGTCAAAGATATTACCAATACTTTGGCAGAAACGTTTTCTAAAAACTCTTCTTCTGAAAATTGTCAACCAAATTTTCTAAAAAATAAGAAACTAAAAGAACAGAAGAAGCTAGATTTCAAGTCTAAAAAATTAGAGAAATACAATAAACTGTTCACTCTCAAATAACTTCGAGAATCCCTTAAAAAGGCTCATGATACATCAGCTGGTCCTGATGATGTCTATTATTAATTATTAAAACATTTACCTGAAGCCTGTCTCTCTACACTTCTTGATATATTTAATAAGGTTTGGGTGACAGGAAACTTCCTCGATTCTTGGCGGGAAGCAATCGTTATTCCAGTCCCCAAACCGGGTAAGGATCATACGGACCCAATAAATTATCTCCCTATTGCTTTAACGAGTTGTATATGTAAAACCATGGAACGAATGATTAATGAGAGACTCGTTTGGTATCTGGAATCCAACTAGCTGATAACAAAGTATCAAAGTGGATTCCGGCGCCAATGAGGCACATCGATTTGAATTATTTATTAGGGAAGCTTTCGTAAAGAAAGAACATCTAGTCGCTGTATTTTTTGACTTGGAGAAAGCTTATGATACTGCATGGAAGTACGGTATCATGAATGATCTTCATGACCTTGGTCTTAGAGGTCGATTATCAATTTTTATTGAGATTTTCTTAGAGGACAGACAGTTTCGTGTCCGAATGGGTTCAACCCTCTCTGACATCCATGAACAGGAGATGGGTGTGCCACAGGGCAGCAAACTCTCTGTCATCCTTTTTAGTATACAAATTAACAGTATAGTGAAATGCATCAATCCTGGTGTGGCTCTCTATATGTTGACGACTTTGTTATATGTTGCAGTGCAACAAACATGAACACTATTGAGAGACAACTTCAACAATGTCTCAATAAACTTCAGACCTGGTCTGATGAAAATGGTTTTAAATTTTCTAAATCTAAAACTAATTGTATGCATATTTGTCAACTACGTAAACATCATGAAGACCCTCATCTAACACTGGATGGCTCACCAATACCAGTAGTGGATGAGACAAAATTCCTTGGTCTTATTTTCGACCGTAAATTAACGTTTATACCACACCTTTAATACTTGAAGGCCAAGTGCCTTAAAGCTCTTAATTTACTTAAAGTTGTTGCAAACACTAATTGGGGAGCAGATCGTAAAGTCCTTTTACAACTTTATAGATCTCTTATCAGATCCAAGCTTGACTACGGCTCAATAGTATATGGATCGACTCGCAAGTCATACTTGCAGATTCTCGATCCTATACATAATCAAGGATTACAACTCGCCTTAGGTGCCTTTCGTACATCACCAGCTGAAAGTCTATATGTTGAAGCTAATGAACCGTCACTGTCTCATAGACGGGACAAATTAGCCCTTCAATACGCCATTAAATTAAAGTTTAACCCTTCAAACCCAACTTTCGATAATGTTTTTAACCCAAGTTATGAACCTCTTTTTGATCGAAAACCGAAGGACATTCGATCATTTGGTCTTCGTATTAATCCAAAATTGAGAGACACTGAAATCGACCTAAATTCAATTGCCAAGTACAAAGTACCACAAATTCCACCGTGGACTTTGGAAACACCAACAATTATGTTCAACCTTTGTAACAAATCCAGTACAGACACTACTGTCTTTCAAAGCAAATTTAATGAAATTAAATCGAAATACAGTAACTTTCAACATATATACACAGATGGTTCTAAAGATGGAGATAAGGTAGCTGCAGCAGCTGTTGTTCACAAACACAGCATAAAGAGCCGCCTGCCTGACAAGGCCTCTATCTTTTCAGCTGAACTTAAGGCAATTGAACTTGCCTTAAATTATATACAGGAATCTGATGATGACCATTTTGTAATATTTTCTGATTCCCTTTCATCTCTTCAAGCACTGGGTAATATGAAACATGATAACCCAGTTGTGCTTCAACTTTTATAAAAGTACAATTCTCTTATAGTTGATAATGTTATTATTTTCTGATGGCTTCCAAGCCATGTAGGAATACGTGGTAATGATAGAGCTGATAGTGCTGCTAAAGCAGCATTAGGTTTACATATATCTGATACCAAATTACCTTATACTGATTTTAAAAGTTGTATTAACACATATATTCGTAACTCCTGGCAAGCCGCTTGGGATTTGTCAGTTAACAATAAACTCCATTCAATTAAACCGTTACTCGGAGAATGGCGTTCTTCTAGTAGACCAATACGTCGAGAGGAAGTTGTCCTAGCCCGGTGCAGGATAGGGCATACACGTTATACTCATTCATATTTATTACAAGGTCAGCAATTACCAGAATGTATACCCTGTTTTGCACCGTTAACGGTCAAACACATATTGTTGGAATGTGTAGACTTTGATCCTATGCGTCAAAGGTACTACAATGTTACTACTATGACCGAGTTATTTAATACTATAGATTTTAGTCTAGTTTTAGATTTCCTGAAGGAAGTCAGACTATATAAATCATTATAATATGTTCTTGTAAATAATTAATTTTTTATATACCCGTTTTCGGGCATTTGTTGATTTACATATATAGTTTATATTACTACCATATCATCACTTATTTTTTAATAGTTTTATCTTGATATCTTTAATTTTTAATCAATCCTTCTTCTCTTCATCTTTCGTCAGTTTTTGCGCACAATATGACCTATTTATGTGTCGACGTGCCGTAAAACACCATGCATTCATTCATTCATCCTCTAATCACAGGCAGTCCAGTCATGCAGGTTTATGAGATTTGCTTCAGGGGAAGAGGAGTTATGGAGCAGACAATGTTGCATCTACAGACAGACGGACTAGGTGAAACCAGTATACTCCCCTAAACGTCGTCTAGCGGAGGTATAACAATACATATGACCTAGTATCAAAGACATAAAGTGAGACAATCACATAAAGTAAACTGAGGTTGAGTTACCTACCCAAGGTTAAGTTGGACAATAAAGCAAAATTTGACCTTGACCTTGGTAATTTTTGTCGTTCAGTGATGTCCATCAATGCCGACAATATATATGACCAAGTATCAAACAAAGAAATTAAATCTTATCAGAAAAAAGTTAACTTTGGTTAACTTGCCTAACCAAACTGATGTTTAGGGTTTTGGGGTGCCCTTCGTTGTTATCAATGCTGATATTTTGAAATTCGGCCAAAATATACTAAACGTTGAACAAATATTTTTTTCAGTTTAGCCCCTTTGAAAAAAAATTTAGTAACCTGTAATTTAGCTTTGCCTTTTCTTGCTTTATCCTAAAGGTTTAAGCTGGAAATAAACCTTGTCTGTTACTAATTACCATTTCAGCTTGAAGTATACGACGGGCGTATTTTCTCCGCCATAACTGTAAAGAAGTTGAAAATGAAGTAAAACACCACGATATCAATAAACATACTATGTTTGATAAGTCATTCTGTATTTAAGACGTAAAAATGCGCATTTTCATCGTAATTGCTTAAAATTATTTTAGACTAAATAGTTTCGTCTGGTCACACATTCTATGGTCATAGGATCGCATCATTCTCGATGACAATGATTTTTCACTCTATCATCTTATGTTAGCTTTTTTTCCCCACCACAGTAACGCAGTTGCTTTAAGTCAGGGAGGTCGCTGATTAATGCGGGAAAATTTGACATATTTGACATATTTTAGGCCCCATAGACAGGTCAAAAGCTACCTTTTATCTTCTTACAGACGGCTAAATTAGCACGTGGTAAATGAAAACTGGGTTTCGATATTTTGACGATAAGTGTTATTCCAACTTTTTACAGGGTGAGTCATTCTACTATTTAGGAAAATGACCGAGGAGATATAATCCAAGTGGGGTCAAAAATGTATGTTACACCGGTTTCTAATAAGTAGATATAGAACTAAAAGTCGGACAGAAAATGTAGTATTCAAGGACCAAAGTCAACTAAAAATACGTATCGAAACAAACAACAATTACAGGGATACATCAAAGACACTGTATGTGACATCACAAACACAAACGCGTTGACAGGCTTCGAACGGTCAGTAGCAAAAAGGAAACCGGTGGTTTAAACCATGTTCTAGGGTGCACAAAACAACTCATAATTCGTCGTCAAAAATTGATAATTATATTAATTTGCCTTATGCTGGTTAACGTCAGAAATTACATCATTACAAAGATGTATAGAATTTGATAGCACACTGTCTCTAAGCTAGCAGTGTTTTCAATAGGTTTCAAAATATCAAGAGTCAACTCTGGTGTAACATATGGCAGATTTCGTGTTGTGGCGCATGTTACATTAATACTATAAACTATTGTTTATACATCAGGAAACTGAAAGAGAGTTGAGAGAAAGAATGTCTGAGCATCTGCGTGACATACGTTTGAAGAAAGACACACCATTTAACGCACATTTCAACCAAGAATGACACATCGCAATTGTCTATACGGGAAAGTTTATTTGGAAGGTCTAAGTTAGAAACACTCGTATATGAATCTATGTGGATACTGCGACTTCAGAAACTACGGTCCGATGGACGCAACGTCGACATTATGGCGCTTTGGCATTATGTTGCGCTTAATTAACGAAGCCACGTAATACATGCCGCTGTTAACGTGTATGAAATTAAATCATTAAAAAAGGCATGCGGCCGAAAATTTGGAAAACGAGTTAGTTTTAAAGCTGCTATTGAGAAAACAAACGTCCAGTCCCAAGCGCTCGAAAATATACACCTCGTATTGTTTTTACACCTCTTTTATACATGTTTCTCTGCAATGTTTCTAGTTTAACGATCATGGTATATCTAAATTGCTTCTTGTTTATTCGTTTTTGTAGAATTTTTCAGAATTTCCACATACTGACTGATTTATTAATGTATTAATTTTGCTTGCTTTATATGCCTAATACCATAAGAGCACACTACGAAATAGCTATACTAAGGTCAGCATATTTACCTCATGTTTAAGCATTATTTCGCGTACTTTACCCATAGATTTAGACACAATGAAATTATATTTTATTTAATCTTATATGCCAATACCTTTGTTAATGGCCAGCACTGTCATGAAAACAATTTTCTTTGAATCAAACTTGTGGCAAACTTATTCCCCTTGATTTGGTTTAAACAAAATTTCCTGGTCTTTTGGTTAAAACTTTGAGTTAACACAGTTTTGTTATTATCCACAGTCATGGTATATCATCGATGGCCATATCCACCGTCATGGTATATCCTCGGTGCCCATATCCACAGTCATAGTATATCATCGGTGGCCATATTATATACATTATCGTGGCACGTCATCGGTGCCCCTATTCACAGTCCTGGTATATCATCGGTGGCCATATACACCATCGTGGCACATCATCGGTGCCCATTTTCACAGTCATGGTATACCATCGGTGTGCATATCCATCATCATGGTAAATCATCGCTGCCCGTATCCACCGTCAAGGTTGAAAATAAAATATGTTTAAGCTAAATCCCGTTCCGAGCAACTATTTTGTATCACATATATTATGAAGCCCTATATTTACCGATGTACGGAGGCTCGATAAAAATGTGATATATTCGATTTCTGCATTATATACCGACATTTGGGGTGTTTGTCAAATTGAAACTACTTTTAAAAAAATATTAAAACTATTTAAAATAGAGACTGTTTAGCTTTAAGTTAGTGTCATGAAGCGTGAGTCAAACGTTCCAATAAAACCGAGTCTGCTACTTTTCCCTAATGTGTTTGATTGTTTGTTTTTTTGGTATTTATTGACATGTTAAGTGCTGTGTCTTGATCCCACGCCAAATAGCATCGGCTTCAGCAGTATTTTACTTAAAATAAACAAAGACTGGACTTGTCGATATATATTCCTTGTTTGTGATTTACAAGAATTGAAATAGATCTAATATTTTTTCATTATCTTTTAATTTATTATTTGTTTTTACCATTTAAGCACCCCATACCAGTGACGTTATTTAAGTGAGTGATACCACTTTGTTAGTATGTCTATGTCTGGTGACTTATAAGTAATATGTTTACTTTATAGTACCTCACAAGTCATATGTATACCTTATGATACCTCACAAGTAATATGTATACTTTAGAGTACCTCACAAGTAATATGCATATATACTGTAGGATTCCTCGGAAGTAATATGTATACTCTACGGTACCTCACAAGTAGTATTTAATATACTGTATGGTACCTCGGAAGTAATATGTATACTCTATGGTACCTCACAAGTAGTATATATATATACTGTATGGTACCTCGGAAGTAATAAATATACGCTATGTAGAGTATATATTACTTCCGAGGTATCATACAGTATATATACATACTACATGCGAGGTACCATAGAGTATACATATTACTTCAGAGGTATCCACCGTCATGGTGCTTCATCGATGGCCATATCCGCAGTCTTGGTACATCATCGGTGGCCGTATCCAACGTCATGGTACATCATAGGTGGCCGTATCAACCGTCATGGTAGATCATTGGTGTCCATATCCACTGTCATGGTACATCATCAGTGGCCGTATCCAACGTCATGGTACATCATTGGTGGCCGTATCAACCGTCATGGTAGATCATTGGTGCCCATATCCACTGTCATGGTACATCATCGGCGGCCGTATCCAACGTCATGGTAGATCATTGGTGCCCATCACTGTCATGGTACATCATCGGTGCCCATATCCACCGTCATGGTAAATAATCGATGCTCATTTCCACCGTCATGGAACATCATTGGTGTCCAAATCAACCGTCATGGTAAAGAATCGGTGCCCATATCCACTTTCATGGTACATCATTGGTGCCCATAAACACCGTCATAATAAATAATCAGTGGCCATATCCACCGTCATGGTATATCCTCGGGGCCCATATCCAGTGCAATGGTAAATAATCGGTGGCCGTATCCATCGTCATGGTACATCATCGGTACCCATACCCATCATCATGGGAAATCATCGATTCCCGTATCCACCGTCATAGTACATCATAGGTAATCGGTGACCATAACCACCATCCGTTCCCATATCCACAGTAATGGTATATCATCGGTGCCCATATCCACAGTCATGGTATATCATCGGTGCCCATATCCACCGTCATGGTACATCATGGAAACCCATATAATCCACAGTCATGGTCTATCATCGGTGCCCATATCCACAGTCATGGTACATCATTATTGGCCATATCCTCAGTCATGGTATATCATCGGTGGCCATATCCATCGTCATGGTGATATCCACCGTCATGGTACATCATTGATGACCATATCCTCAGTCATGGTATATCATCGGTGGCCGTATCCACAGTCATGGTATATCATCAATGCCCATATCCACCGTCATTGTACATCATCAATGCCCTTATCCTCAGTCATGGTATATCATCGGTGCCCATATCCACAGCCATGGTACATCATTGTTGGCCATATCCTCAGTCATGGTATATCATCAATACCCAAATCCAACGTCATTGTACATCATCAATGCCCTTATCCTCAGTCATGGTATATCATCGGTGGCCATATCCACCGTAATGTACAACATCAATGCCCATATCCACAGTCATGGTATAGCATCGGTGCCCATATGCACATTCATGTTACATCATCAATGCCCATATCCAGAGTCATGTTATATCATTGGTCGCCGTATCCATAGTCATGGTACATCATCGGTGGCCGTATCCACCGTCATGGTACATCATCAATGCCCATATCCACAGTCACGATATATCATCGGTCGCCGTATCCAACGTCATGCTACATTATCAATGCCCATATCCAAAGTCATGGTACATCATCAATGCCCATATCCACAGTCATGGTACATCATCAATGCCCATATCCACTGTCATGGTATATCATCGGTGGCCGTATCCACCGTCATGGTATATCATCGATGCCCATATCCACAGTCATGGTACTTCATCAATGCCCATATCCACAGTCATGGTATATCATGGGTGGCCGAATCCACCGTCATGGTATAACATCAATGCCCATATACACTGTCATGGTACATCATCAATGCCCATATCCACAGTCATGGTATATCATCAATGCCCATAGCCACCGTCATTGTACATCATCAATGCACATATCCAAAGTTATGGTATACCATCGGTGGCTGTATCTACAGTCATGGTACATCATCAATGCCCATATCCACAGTGATGGTATAACATCGGTGCCCATATCTACAGTCATGGTACATCATTGGTTGCCATATATACAGTCATGGTATATCATCGGTGCCCATATCTACAGTCATGGTATATCATCAATGCCCATATCCACAGTGATGGTATAACATCGGTGCCCATATCCACAGTCATGGTACATCATTGGTTGCCATATCCACAGTCATGGTATATCATCGGTGCCCATATCCAGAGTCAGGGTATATCATCGTCGGCCATATACACCATCGTGGCACATCATCGGTGCCCATATTGACAGTCATGGTATACCATCGGTGGCCGTATACAACGTCATTGTAAATCATTGGTGTCCATATCCATCATCATGGTAAATCATCGCTGCCCGTATGGTTGAAAAAAAATATGTTTAAACTAAATCCCGTTCCGGGCAACTATTTTATCACATATATTCTGAAGCCGTATATTTACCGATGTAAAGAGGCTCAAGTAAATTGTGATATATTACGTCGATTTCTGCCTTATATACCGACATTTTAGGTGTTTGTCAAATTGAAACTACTTTTAAAAAATATTAAAACTAGTTAAAATAGAGACTGTATAGCTTTAAATTAGTGTTATGGAGCGTGAGACGAACGTTTCAATAAAATCGAGTCTGCTACTTTTCCCTAATGTGTGTGATTGTTGTTTCCAAGGGATTGTTTTTTTCGGTATTTATTGACATGTTAAGCACTGTGTCTTGTCTCTCACGCTAAATAGCAACGGCTTCAGCAGTATGTTACTAAAAATACACAAAGATTGGACTTGTTGACATATATTCCTTGTTTGTGATGTACCAGAATTGAAAATTTATTTCAGAAGATCTGATATTTTTTCATTATCTTTTAATATAATTATTTGTTTTTATCATTATAGCACCCCAGAACAGTGACGTTATTTAATTTAGTGATACCACTTTGTGGGTATGTCTCTGTCTGGTGCCTTTTAAGTAAAATGTATACTTTATAGTACCTCACAGGTAATAGGTATACCTTATAATACCTCACAAGTACAATGTATACTGTATAGTACCTCACAAGTAATATGTATATATTATGGTACCTCACAGGAATGCATATACATGAACACTTTATATATGCTATGTAGATTTACATATTACTTCCGAGATATCATACAGTATATGTACATACTACCTGTGAGGTACCATAGAGTATACATATTACTTCCGAGGTACCATACAGTATAGTAAATACTACTTGTGAGGTACCGTAGAGTATACATATTACTTCCGAGGTACCATACAGTATATATACATACAACTTGTGAGGTACCATAGCGTATACATATTACTTCCGAGGTACAATACAGTATAGTAAATACTACTTGTGAGATACCGTAGAGTATACATATTACTTCCGAGGTACCATACAGTATATATACATACTACTTGTGAGGTACCATAGAGTATACATATTACTTCCGAGGTACCATACAGTATATTAAATACTACTTGTTAGGTACCATAGAGTATACATATTACTTCCGAGGTATCATACAGTATATATACATACTACTTGTGAGGTACCATAGAGTATACATATTACTTCCGAGGTATCATACAGTATACATACATACTACTTGTGATGTATCATAGAGTATACATATTACTTCCGAGGTATCATACAGTATATATACATACTACTTGTGAGGGACCATAGAGTATACATATTACTTCCGAGGTATCATACAGTATACATACATACTACTTGTGAGGTACCATAGAGTATACATATTACTTCCGCGGTATCATACAGTTTATATACATACTACTTGTGAGGTAGAGTATACATATTACTTCCGAGGTACCATACAGTATATTAAATACTACATGTGAGGTACCATAGAGTATACATATTACTTCCGAGGTATCATACAGTATACATACATATTACTTGTGAGGTACCATAGAGTATACATATTACTTCCGCGGTATCATACAGTATATATACATACTACTTGTGAGGTAGAGTATGCATATTACTTCCGAGGTACCATACAGTATATTAAATACTGCTTGTGAGGTACCATAGAGTATACATATTACTTCCTAGGTATCATACAGTATATGTACATACTACTTGTGAGGTACCATAGAGTATACATATTACTTCCGAGGTATCATACAGTATATATACATACTACTTGTGAGGTACCATAGAGTATACATATTACTTCCGATATATCATACAGTATACATACATACTACTTGTGAGGTACTATAGAGTATACATATTACTTCCGAGGTATCATACAGTATATGTACATACTACTTGTGAGGTACCATAGAGTAAACATAATACTTCCGAGGTATCATACAGTACATGTACATACTACTTGTGAGGTACCATAGAGTATACATATTACTTCCGAGGTATCATACAGTTTATGTACATACTACTTGTGAGGTACCATAAAGTATACATACTACTTCCGAGGTTAAATTATTCATACTTCTATACGCTGATGACATTATGTTATTTGCGAATTCAGTGGAAGATTTAAAAAATAAATTATATTGCATAATTACTGTGAAAGGTGGAAAGTTCACGTAAACACGGACAAAGCAAAAATAATGATATTTAGAAAAGGAGGTATTCTACCAAGAAATTTAGCCTTTCACTTCGACGGTAAACTTATAGAGATAGTTAATAAATGTTCATACCTAGATGTTAATTTTACTGCTGGCGGATCTTTCGCAAATTGTCTAACAACCCTATCCGGCAAAGCACAGAATGCAATTTTTATGTTAAATAAAGATTTATACAGTTTTACCAATATTACACCTAGACATTATTTATAACTATTTGATAAGTTGGTAACACCTATACTTAATTACGGCAGCGAAGTGTGGGGTTTCTGTCAAGCTAATCGAATTGAACGAGTACATATGCAGTTCTGTAAACAATTATTGGGAGTAAAATGATTTTATATATGGGGAATTGGGTAGACTAAATTACACGACACGTAGACTGTATATCGTTATTAAATATTGGTTAAAAGTTACTGATACGGACGGAATAAAGTATATTAACTGTGCGTAAAAAATGATGTTAAATGACATAACCGATAGACCAAACACCAACAATTGGGCCTCCTTAATTAAAACAGCGTTAGCATAGTTGGGATTTTTTGAGGTGTGGTTAATTCAAGGTGTGGGAAATAAAGAACTGCTCCTTTTTGTTTTAAAGCAAAGGTTTTCGGATAATTTTGTACACAATTGGAACACAAGACTAAATGAGTCCAGTAGAGCTTCATTTTATAAAGCGTTTTCATCATTTGAGTAGTTAACATTAAGAAATTCAGAATTGCTATTTCCAAATTACGCGTATTTTCTCTCCTATTAGAAATAGAAGCAGGTCGATGGTCAAAATCACATATTGCTCCTAGAGAAAGTCGAAAATGTAAACTTTGCAACTGTGCTGAAGGCGAGTTTTTCATTTTATGTTCGAAGGTTCATAATATAACGATTTACGAGTTGCACTAATCAGACCATATTACTATAGAAGGAAAAGTATGCTTAAAGCGGTCGAGCTTTGGCAATCTACAAACAAACGGGATATTAAAAATATCGCTGAATATATTTATAAAAGTTTTAAGTTAAGGAATGATACATTATTGACAAAATAAGTTACCTACTACGCAAATCTTACTATCTATTTTTATGGTGATGTTTGTATTACCATTTATTAAGTTTAATGCGTAGAAGCTTTGCATTCTACAAGCAAACATCTTACAAACATCTTATAATCTATTGCTATGATATGTACATATGTTATTTTGTTTCATGGTACTATGTGTATATACTTACCATTTAGTAAACTGTAATTTAAATACAACTATATGCGCATACTTGCATGTGTTTGACTATATGGCGCCAAACATAAAGTCTACTTATGTGTGCCTCTTTTCAAGTAATATCTTTCCATGCGTTGCGGTTTTGCAAGGGAAAAGATATGTAGATAAAGAGGCGCCCATTACATTTTGACTTAAATATACCCGTTTTGAATTATATCTTTCGTCTTGTTTCGATTTCGCAGGGAAAGGTATGATCGATAGACAGGTATCTAGAAGATATTTGACTCAAATAAGTCAATAATACCTTACTAATTAGAATCATAATCGAAGAATGGTATTTTTGTTTGCTTGATTAACATTTAATCTTATTATTTACCTTATCATATGAGTGATGTATTTTAGATATAAGTACACATATTTACACTGTCCACTATGATCGCGAAACGATTTTTTTTAATGTTGTTGTATTTCATTGATTTGCTCAAGGGTCTTCTTAGACTTATTGCAATATAGTTATCTGCACATTTGTAAGGTTTATGGAGGATGACCTCGAACCTCCATAGACCTATGACGAGGCAAATAAAGTTTCTTCTTCTTCTATGATGGTCGACTTTTTCGTGGGGTAGGCAGACAACCATTTTTTTCATAGGTAGAACCAGTACTGTATACCTCATGAAATCTGGGCGCGAGTTGGATTCGTACTCACGACCGTAGCGGTGAACATGAAACAGCGCCTCATCACTCTGGACCACCGGTTCTAAAATCATTCATGTGACAGCATGATGGAAAATAAAAAAAGAACAACCGATTATTGAATTATTATATCGGTTATGGATGTATAATGTAGAGGGTGTGATCTTGTTATAGTGATACAATTTGGTAGTGAGTTTGGCTAGCGCAGTGTATAGAGCTTCGGAGTGTCATGAAAGTGTCATGAAAGGAGATTCTATTTAATTAGATCTCTCAACCTATCTTCAGTTGAATTAGACCTCTCTTCAATTGAACTGGACCGATGTTCAAATTCACCTAAAGTGGACCGTTGTCTTATTCAAGGAATGCTCAGTTTCAGAGAGGTCCGATTCTATTGAATAGAGATTAATTTTAGCAGTATACATAATAAAATCATATAATATTGTGCTACCCACACATTTGGTTTTGTTTGTTTGTTTGTTTGTTTGTTTGTTTGTATGGTGCTTTACGTCATTTTCAACACATGAAAGGTCATATATGACGGTCGATTTTTTTGTGGTGGAGGCAGACCACCCACTTTTCCTGGGTTTGTGCGAAATTTGAATGCAAGGTCGATTTTAGATACCAGATCAAGAGCATGACTTAAAAGGATACAGTAATGAATACAATTAGTAGGTATTAAAAAATAACCTTTTCATGTTAAATTAACAAGCTGGACTAGTTAATTTGTTTTCAAATCAAACTGCACGCTCATACAGCTATATACATACGTCTGAATCAATCACAATACGTTAAGATATATATTCCTATATCGTTGACGTTGCTTCAGTCACCAGAGTATTTTAAACATGTTACATAGGCTTTGATGAATAGCTTCTGATATGTGTTGATATCTTCTGTGTAAATAAAAAGAAAAAATGATCCGAAACATATCGGGAGAGAAATCATCTATTTAAATCGCGGCGTTCGATTGTTAAGTGACAAACTGAAATGTCTTTTTTTTTCTTCAGGGAAGTTATGCTATCTATATATTATCGAGTGTTTTAATGTATATTTAAACATTAATTGTAATAATATTATGGTACGACGAAATTGTTTTTCTTATTTCAATAGCACGCCTGCATTGCATGTCGCACGTCTGTAATGTCGTGAATTTTCCTCCTCCGGCTATATCTTCTTCAATTTTATATAATACACTATTTGTGTGCGTCAGGGTGTGGGTGTGTGTGGTGTAGGGAAGGGAGAGGATGATGGGGCGTGGGGTTGGGGTGGGGGATAGCAACTTTTTTTTTCGGAAATGGGCGGGGTGGAGGGAGAAGTTGGAAGTTTATAAAAAAAACTGTCGACAACCAAAAAAGCTAAAACATAATAAAAAACACTTATTACATGAAGTTTTTTAATAACTCTTCAAAGATTTTTGAATCCGCTCCTGGGGTAGAGCGACCCACTCCCGCAGGTAGGGGCTTCGTGGCGTATCTGTGTATAGCGTATATGCAATAACGTTCGAAAAGCGAAACAATTCGACTAAAATCATACCTGAACCGATTAAACATGTAGTTTGATATTTTCACTACTAGGTTTGGCAATAGAGACTTTTTCTCTTTATGTTAGTCTAGGTTTTTGCAATCACTTGCATCCGCTCGTTCGTGGAAGAACACACACCCGCCTAGACCACTCGATACTATCAGTTAATTAACCTCTATTGTAACATTCATTATAGCATTATCATTTTAAGATATTAAAACTAGTAGCGTAGCTGCGGTAACGCCACAACGCCCGGGCTTCCCAAAGGGCTGGTAATTTTCCACAGAAAATAGAGCAGGTCTGGAACTATGCACCAACTATTCTTCAAACTGTTCACCATATGCATTATTTAAAACACAAACTTTCTGGGGAGGGCAGGGTCGGGAGGTGGCGAGTGGAGCATGACCCCAGAACCCCTAGCAACATCTGATTTACATATCGTTTGTAGTCCAGCTACGCCACTCAACTATCTATAACAGATATAACAAAATAATGATTACATATAATTATAGCAAATTAATTTATATGCATTTAAGTTATGATGTAGATGTTTTTTTACAATTATAATTTAACGATCAACATACTTTGTTTTGATTTCTTGGTTATCGTACTATATTATAGTAATGTGTAGATCAACGCATTAAATATCTCACAGGTAAGGTTTGGTAACTTCTGTAAGTCCCACTTGCGAGGTATTCCAAGTACGTCAAAGTAGACGTTATAGCCATTAGCACCTCACAAGTATATATATCCATTAGTACCTCACAAGTCAAATCTTGTGTCTATATATATATATATATAGATGGGGAAAAAAACATTAATACAGTGCTACAGTTTACAAAAACTCAAGCGCTTTCGGCTAACGCCTTCATCAGGAGTACACAAACACGAAAATAACAAATAAGAAACAAAAAACACTAAATTCACGGCAGTTTAAATAAAACTCTTTGAAAAACAACTTATCGTTTGGCAGTGTTGAAGAAACTGTTTACTTTGAATAGACACTCTGGAGCCAAATGTGATACTAATAAAAGAGCATATCTGGTTGGATGAGGGAAGAACTGTACCCTGACATTTAGTTATGAAGAGAGAGTAAAAATGTGAAAAAGATAACACAAGCCCTACCTCAAAAACTTAGGACAAACTACACAGAAATCAAGCGTATGCATTCACTTCCTAAAAAGGAAAGCTGCAACACACGCTGATGAACTGTATCTGTACATCATAACCGACTCGTTCGGAGAGACAATTAACATATAGACGCAAACATACATACAATTATAGATCATATGAGTGGGCCACATTTAAGCATTCAACCACACACAGCTATATTGAGACAGTGACAATGAAAGGTGTTGGATCTTGGGGATACTGTGAATTCAGTAAATATAATAAAGGAGGATACTTTGAACTCATTACGGCAACTTTCGAAATTTGGGATCTCGTAAGAGATTCACATTCACAAAGCAGAATTATATATAGGGAGAAATATTTGTGAAATACCAAGGACAGACAACCTTCGGACGAACTACGACAGGACGCCTAGCTATGACGAGATACACAGCAATCAAGCGTATGAATTCACTCCTTGATAAAGGTAGCTGCAACACACGTTGATGAACTGTATATCTACATCATAACACACTCGTCTGGAGGCACACTTAACATATAGACGCATACATACATACAATTATAGCTCATAGGAGTGGGCCACATTTAAGCGTTCAACCACACACAGCTATATTGAGACAGTAACAATGAAAGGTGCCGGATCTTGGGGATACTGTGAATTCAGTAAATATAATAAAGGGAGAGAATTTGAACTCACTACGACAATATATATATATATATAGGGAGAAATATTTGTGAACTACCAAGGACAGACAACATTCGGACAAACTACGGCAGGGCGCCTAGCTATGACGAGATACACAGAAATCAAGCGTATGCATTCACTTCCTAAAAAGGAAGCTGCAACACACACTCATGAACTGTATCTCTACATCATAACCGACTCGTCCGGAGGCACAATTATATATAGACGCAAACATACATACAATTATAGCTCATATGAATGGGCCACATTTAAGCATTCAACCACACACAGCTATATTGAGACAGTGACAATGAAAGGTGTCGGATCTTGGGGATACTGTGAATTCAGTAAATATAATAAAGAGGGATACTTTGAACTCACTACGGCAACTTTCGAAATTTGGGATCTCGTAAGAGATTCACATTCACAAAGCAGAATTATATATAGGGAGAAATATTTGTGAACTACCAAGGACAGACAACCTTCGGACAAACTACGGCGGGGCGCTTAGCTATGACGAGATACACAGAAATCAAGCGTATGCATTCACTTCCTAAAAAGTATTGCATAGCTGCAACACACGGTGATGAACTGTATCTCTACATCATAACATAACCCACTCGTCCGGAGGCACAATTAACATATATATAGATACGCGATATGATACTATACGCTTGAAACATTCGTGTAGTATAGAGTAATAAGTAAGGAATACGTGTGTGTACTGTAGTAAAACCTCACTGTTTACTCATATAATACAATAAATAATAATTTAAAGTATATGGCCTACAATGCCCTAAAAATGACGTAAAATATCAGTCAAATCAACAAACAGCACACTGAGATTAATTACAAATCACAGATATATATCGGATCAAACAAGTATAAGCGGGACGGGTGTAGAAACTCGGGCTGATATAAAATTATTGTTAGAATCTCATACAAATTATAGTAAAATTTGGGCAGGTTGTGACATTTTATTTTTTATTTTATTGTGGCCTCATTTTAGTTGTACTTTTTATTGATATTTCCTCTGTGTATCTGAATTTAATCTAAATATTTTATATGTAAATGCGTTCTATAAAAAAGCGCAGCATAGCTATAGGTGTAGAATTAATCAAGCAAAACAACACAGAAATATGTAAAAGAAAAATATGTTTTCAGGTGTGGGGCGGGAGAGGGGGTGGGATTGGGTGCCTTTATTGCACATTTCATGGGCCATCACAATTTGGGTTCCATGGGAGCCCAGAAATTGTAGAAGACAAAATTACTTACGCAGCGTTTTAAAACATACTATAAGGAAACCAGTTCCCAAATCTAGTTGAGCTAGGACAAGAATTGTAAGAGATATAGACCTGTAAACACAGCTTACACGCAACATTTTATGTAAAATGAGACACATTTTAAGGGTATATTTATATTATAGTTTTATTTGACAACAGAATTGTTTCATATTTTGCATTCTAGTAGATATGGATATAATGTAGGATATAAGATGGTAACATATCAAATTTTAAGCAAAAATGTATTCCATATTTTTTTCCGTCATTTGTGATCATTTTTTGTTGTCAACAAAATATGGGGTATGGGTAGCTCTGAGTAGAATTTATCCTTTTTCTATAGAATAAATTAGACTTTAGTTTTTCAGTAGTGGAATACATATATAAATTATATACTGATCTAATTTTATTGTCGATCTCTATGACGATACTGTGTGTACAGTATTTTACATTGAAAATGTCAAAAAAACTCCAAAATGGGTGTAATTTAAAGAATTTTAATACATAATCATTAGAAGCCTGGTGATCTATATATTTTTTACTTGTTTTGAAAGAAATGTCATAAGACCGTGTCATATACAAGTTTTAAAAAAATGAGCATTAAAACATACTTTTTTTATCTTGAATTATGTTTTCGGTAGAAACAAATGTGGGTGGGGTACGGTCAATATATGTTTGGTTTTTAAAGCAAAAAGACGAATGAGGATTACAATTGTTTTTGTATGATTTGATTGATATGCATATATGCAATCGAAAATTAATTGTTGTTTTGCAATAAACGTAATGATATGAAAACAATTGTAAAAATGTTCAATGACTTTATTTTTCCTCTTTATAGTGAAATTTTGAAGTTAGAAATATATGTCTCCTTCAGTGACGTCTAGTGGAAAAATAAGTGTGGTGATCTGGCCTTGTTTTCATAATTTTGCATCTAAATGATACCAAAGAAGCTTTAAATATGAATTTAGAAAAATCTCAGCACTACATCCTTTCCCAGCCAACCTCCGTAAGAGACCATGTGTAAAATTTGGCTACGCGGAGTTTCGTCTTGTTGCCAACCTCCGCGGAGAATCATTTTCTTAAATTCGCTATATCTATGACGAAACCAATATGTTCATGATCTAAATGACTACTGTCTACGTTGTATATCACGTATCTGTTATCGGTATTTGTGGAAGGTCAATACATGACATTATAAAGCCCTTAGATTGACATAAATAAAACACAAATGAAAAACTTCACTGAAAATCATCTCGCTAAAATAACTTTCTTTTATTATACTCTCAATTCGCTAAGATTAGCAGAAGTGAATATTAACCGAGTCCTTTTACCATTGACTGGCAAACATAGGCACATAATTTTGCATCTAAATGATATCAAAGAAGCTTTAAATATGAATTAAAAAAAATATCAGCACTACATCCTTTCCCAGCCAACCTCCTTAAGAGACCATGTGTAAAATTTGGCTACGCGGAGTATCGTCTCGTTGCCAAACTCCGCGGAGAATCATTTTCTTCAATTCGCTATATATATGACGAAACCAATATTTCCATGATCTAAATGACTACTGTCTACGTTTTATATACGTATCTGTTATCGGTATTTGTGAAAGGTTAATACATGACATTATAAAGCCCAAAAATTGACATAAATACAACACAAATGAAAAACTTCACTGAGAATCATCTCGCTAAAATAACTTTCTTTGATTATACTCTCGATCCGCTAAGATTAGCAGAAGTGAATATTAACCGAGATTTTTTACCATTGATTGGCAAACATAGGCACAATTATATTTACGTGGACTGAGAATTAGAGCTGAAATTCATGTGTTTACCTACCGAGTCGAGACAAATCTTCGTTACGGATGATCATCTCGTGAACTTGCGCGAACCTGCTGATGACGTCGATTACTGGGCTTGTGTTAATAATCTTAGAGGACCGACTCCGATACACTTTTCCTTGTTAAAGCTACAGACCCTCTATATTAACTGGTAATAACTCATGAATATGAATGAGTCACGTGTAAAATAGTTTCAAATCGACGAACACCCCAAAAGTCGGTATATAAAGCAGAAATCGATGCGTAAAATATCACATTTTTAATTAGCCTTCGTACAGGTAACATCTATAAATATACAGCTTCAGAATATATGTGATAAAAAAAAGTACTTGCCCGGAACGGGATTTGAACCACAGCCGTTGCGCTTTTACGTTTTGAAGGCCGTACATTTAACCACTAGACCAAAGCTATTTATTTGTTTGTTCTAGCATTATTAACACTAAATAGACATAACGTAATAACTAGCACATAAACAAACGCATCATGCGCTAAATAACAAGTCGATATATGGTTGTTTTGAGGCGAAATATTGGTTTCATATTGATAACATATAGTATTACATCAGGCAATGCTAATTTACACGTCCGACAAGATGGTCTATATATTTAGGGATTTGTTTATTTGCGTTCAAATATATGTTAAATTGTAGTTTGTATACCATTTTCTCAAGCAGCGTTATAGCTCAGTGGTAGAGTACCTGACTTGAAATCAGAAGGTCGTGTGTTCGAGTCCCGAAAGAGACAAATCTTTTTTCTTCTGTAAATCATTATGTTACCTGTGTACAGGTACGATGTGCACTGGTCGATGTCTATACAATAAATGATGTCCTGCGTTATATTTGCTCGCTTAAATACCCGATTTCGACATGAGCTGGTGAACATGAAGTTACAAATAAAGACACGCCTACAAAGAAGAAATCGATTAATATAGAGGGTATGTAGCTTTAACATTGCCATCGATTAATTGTCGATCCACTAGATCAATCCTTACCTTTCTGAGTATGAGGCGGAATATATTGACAAATAAGATGCAAGCTGAAGCGGAGGAATTTATATCGGATCAATAATAAATCAATAATTAATCTTAAGTTCGAGTATATCGTGAATTTATCTGTAACTAAAACTAATCACAATATGCTTGTAATTAATCATGTTAAAGCAAGTATTTTTAAACAAAATGTAACTCGGAATCGATTAAACATGACTTCCATCTCAAGTAACAATGCTTTGATTCGAGTTGATCCCCATCTGATCGACTTTATACTTATTTTTATAGACTGCTCTTAAATATCAACTGTACATGGCCGCACTTATTTATGATTAGCTCTAATGCTTTAAAGCTACAAACGCCCTACTTACAGGTGAATGGCCACCCTTTCTGTATTATTATTAATTAACAAATTTAATTCGTAAACATCATATGAACATTTCTCGATAGTTCCGGATAGAAACATATATTTAAGACTGCTACTAAGTTGTATATAAAAATAAGTATTATTTATATGACGTCGATACTACTTTTACCACTGCGTGATTGCACGGGGAAATGAGTTAATCTCAATTGTATAGCTACACAACTATTACCAGATAATTGATACATACTTTTACCTGTGTATTTATTTAACTGTTCAAAGTTTTCTACGTCATCAAATAAAGTTGTATTCTCACTTTTTGCAGATAATGCAATGTGTGAATTGCAAATATCTATTGTTGTGTATTGTTTTCGATTTAAATAACTATAAACATGTTCATGAAACAAAACATGGCCGGAGAACTTTAAAACTAGTACTAACTCCTGAATATAGAAGAATCAAGGGTGAAGTAGTTTTAATCCGACGAGCAGCCAAAATCTCGGTATATAAGCCAGAATCATATCACATTTTATCTAGCCTTCATACAGGTAACATCGATCAGTACGATCAATGTACGGCTTTGGATAGTATTTCATAAAATATATAGCTCTGAGGTGTTCAAAAATTTTATTCTGCATTATAATACATGGTACTAAATATACAACATTTTCAAGAAGTCATTGTAGTATAGTGAAAAGAAGGCAGTATGTAACTGGCTGGAAAATTATAAACATCGTGTGTTCAAGTCCCGAGAGAAGCAATTGTTTTCCCTCTACAAATAATAATGCTACCTATACCATGTGCACTACTCGATTTATTTAAAGTAAATGATGTCCTGCGCTAACTTTGATCGCTAAAATGCCCGATTTCGCCATGAACTGATGAACATGAAGTTACAAACAAAGACACACCTACAAAGAAGAAATACAGGGTATGTAGCTGCTTTAATGACCTATTTCCAGCCTATTGTATTTGGGGGAGTAGAGCATTTGCATAGGCACATATAACTGCTAGACATACAATTGAATGAGAAAATGGTGGTATTCAATTTGTTTCAGTTGATGAGGCTCCCCCGATACATCTTTGGTATGAAGCCAACATATTCAAACATTAAAGCATTAGTTGTTTTGGCGTGTTTTCATGCCTCACTTGGGGAGGGGGTGGGGTATATATATTTGCACTTGTCCGTCCTCCCGTCTTCCGTCTGTACGTCCGTACGTCCGAAAAACTTGTGTCGCGCGATCCTACATAACTATTTAACCCACGGTCGCCAAACTTTAAAGGAATGTTTACCAGCAAGTGAAGATGTGCACCTGGGTGTTCGCTTTTATATTGGACCAAGAACCATAGCATTTTCGCCCTTGACATAGTCAAATTTGTGCTGAAATGCGCACCTGGGTTTTCATTTGTATTCTGGATCAAGAACTAGAGCTATGACACTTGACTTAGTCAAAATAGCGGCTGAAATATTTGTGTCGGGCTCTCCTCCATTACTATTTAACCCAAGGTCTCCAAACTGTACAGGGATGTTGATCAGCAGGTGAAAATGCGCACTTGGGTTTTCGGTTTTAATTTAGACTCAGAACCATAGAGTTATGACCCTTGATTTAGTCAAAATAGGTGCTGAAAATTTGTGTCGCGCCATCCTCAGTTACTATTTAACCCACGATAGCCAAACTTTCCGGGAATGTTGAACAACAAGCGAAGATTTGAACCTTGGTTTTAATTTTTATTTAGACAAAGAATCACAGAGTTATGGCCCTTGACTTAGTCAAAATAGGGGCTGACAAACTTGTTTCGCGCCATCCTCCGTTACTATTCAACCCACGATCGCCAAACTTTACGGAAATGTTGAACAGCAAGCGAATATTTGCACCTGGATTTTCATTTGTATTTTGGACCAAGAATCACAGAGGTATGACCGTTAAAATAGTCGAAAAAGGGGCTGGAAAACTTGTGTCGCGCCCTCTTCCATTGCTATTTAACCCACGGTCGTCAATCTTTAAAGAAATGTTGACCAGCAAGTGAAGATGTGCACCTGGGTTTTCATTTTTATTTTGGACCAAGAACTACATGACATATGACAGTCAAAATTGGGGCTGAAATACTTGTGTCACGCCCTCCTCCATTACTATTTAACCCAAGGTCGCGAAACTTTACAGGAATATTGATCAGCAGGTGAAGAAGCACAGCTGTTTTTTTTTGTTTGTTTTTTTTGGCCTGAGAACCACAGAGTTATGGCACTTGAATTAGTCAAAATAGGGGCTGAAACACTTGTGTCGCGTGATCCGATATACTTATTTAACCATGGTCATTGAAACTTTACAAGTATGTTGATCAGCAAGTGAAAATGCGCACCTAAGTTGAAAGTGTTTATCAGTGTTTATGTCCATTATCAAAATGCTATGGCATAGTGATCCAAGTAGGGATACATTTCTAATTAGAATTATCAACAACGATTTGTATTTAGTACAGCTAACTTGTTAATTTGCTTTTATTCTTTTTCATAAAAGTCAAGTCTGAAGTATTATTATGCTGTTATACTCTAGATACTGTTCACTATACCAATGCTTTTTATAGAGAAATCTTTACTCGGGCCTCAGTTTATATACCTGAGGTAATCGGTTATGTAGTATGTTAGGAGCAAACAAGCAAGCTTTACATGCCGTTTCAATGATCATTTAACCTTTGCAAATAGGTCCTTAAATTAATCAGATGTACGCCTGGGGACTTGTAACTCTATACATTTGAGATTATTATACCTCACATAAAACGCCCAAGCTAAATACCCATAGACAACAATGTGTAACTTCTTACTATCTCACGCGAGGGTGATAGTACAGGGTGAAAAGTATCGCATGCGCAGCGTTGATGCGCGTTGGAGTGCGTACTGTTTCGGTGACGCCATCGGTTCAGTATGATGAAATGCTATGTTTAATTCATCACAACTTCAAAAGTACTTTACCGATTTTAATAAACTACCACTCATTGTCTTAGTTACGTGATTTACAAGCCAACGTTATAACTTTCATAGACACATTTTAAACAAAGTTTTTTTGTTTTTTTTTAAAATAATCCGGTAGAGAAAAAATCCGGCAAAGTGAAATCTGTAATGAAAATTAACCTTATTTCGGCAAGAGCGAATTTCGGTATAATAAAGTGAATATCACATTCATGAGAGACATTCTTACCTTGAAGTGATTTTGCAAATAACTCATGGACAAAACTCATCGGCGCCGGTGAGGCTTAAACCTGGGTCCTCCGAATTGTATGTTCACCGTGCTATCCACAAAGTCAGGCCAGCTCTCATCTAAACGGCTTCTACATTTCCTCCTGTTAGACTAATTCAGATTTTGAGATATTGGGAATTGAAACAATATTTATATCCAAAAATTGAACAATTATTGATATCAACTTTTAGATGTCGCTAATATAATTTTGATAACGCTTAATTTAATGTAGAATCGATATGTAAACCTAAATGATATCACATTTATCTCATATTTATTTCGAACAATGAATTATCAATACCGCAATAAAGAGGGCAAACATGAAATAGTCATGATGTTTTGAAAAACTAGAAAATGTGTCCATGGGATGCCTTAGCGATGTCACTCACATACACAAATCAGAAAGTGTATAAGTATGTCAAGGTTGTTTTCATTGACCATTTTCTGCTGTCATATATAAACTTATGTTAGTGTATATGAAGTTTTAAAGCATAGGAGAAAGCGACTAAATGACCAGAGAACGAAAATGGTTTGAACATATTGATGTTGCTGTATGTTTAATGTTTTACAATTGTAAGTGAGAAAGTGTCGACTCTAACGACTCTTGGCGAGAGGTATACATTACTAGTTCCACCCAGGGAAAAAAGTGGATGGTCTGTGTCCACCTCGAACAAATCGACCGTCATATAGTTTAAAATGTGCTGCAGATGACGTAAATCACCATTCAATGAACAAAATGAACAAGTAAGTCAAGGTACATGCGTTTGTATGTTAATATGTGTGTGCATGCATATCTACGCGTACGAGTAGCAGTGAGTTTAATGCGCAAGTATATAGCGCGGCCTCACTGGAATACCAAGCCGTATAAACATAGCATGATACCCCGCCTATTCACATTTTACTGACACCGGGCAGACAAGTCCAAGACCTACTCTTTATATGCTGAACGTCAATCAATGACGGTAACTACTAATAAATACTTATAAAGGTGATCCTCTGAGTGCAACAAACACAATTAAGAGAATAAAGCAGCAGATTCGGTTTAATTGAGTCTGTACATGAGAAATAATGAAAGAAGCAAAATTTCTCACGCCCCTAGCACAGGCTTAAGCGGTAATATACTTCAAAGCCACCTATATTGGGCTCGTTGGTCCCAAAGGACCAGTAAAAAATAAGTACATATATCAAGAAGCATTTGGTTTGACCCGGGCGGAGATCCAACCCATGAACTCCCGCCCATTTCGTGCCGTTAAGTATGCGTTAATGATTTGTTCTGTATTGTATTATTTGTTGTAGCATGGTCGGTGACATTTCCTTTGATGAATGCAAAGCATTAAATCGTTTAATTTAGGGTAAGTAAAGGGACGTGGCTATACCGTACTACTAGAAATAGATATTGTCTGGTCTCAGCGAGTTGTCTTATTTAAACACCGACTCTATCTTTTTTGTAGCATGGTGTACTTAATAACACTGTGACGTCAGAGTGACGTCCTTACTCTAAATTCCTCTATCTGGTAGTTGCAGTACGGTATGACCATGCCCCTTTAGTTACCCTAAATTAAACGATTTAATGCTTTGCATTCATCAAAGGAAATTTCACTGACACATGCTACAGCTACCAGAGTACGGACGTCACTCTAACGTCACAGTGTTACTAAGTACACCATGCTACAAAAAAGATAAAGTCTGTCTCAGCTCGTTGGTTATTTAAACACCTCGATGAGCTACGCCTCTCTCGGTTTTTAAATAAGCCAACTCGCTGATACCAGACTTTATATATTACTTATTGTACTATGAAAACCACAGCGCCAATACCCAATAGCACCGTAGGTCCACACTGTAACACAAACTAAAGAAATATGCTATCCTTCTGGGTTGCATATGTAGACATTACGAGGAATATCTGCGATGGAAAATGAACAAGTACTTGATGGATGCATACTCATTTGACTAATTAGAGATATCAGGCGTTAATCAACGTTGTTCAACGGCTCAGTGATTGGGTTAAGTGTGACTTGTCGACTTTGACTTTTATTTGAATATTTGTTAGCATACACATGAATGTAATGAGGTGGGATATGTGTCCCCATATAGTGCACATTTGAGCAACACCATTTACGTTGCAAAGAAAATTCACGAACTAAATAGTTAACGCATATACGGTTTTGGTGAACAATCCGATAATCCTTCAACGCTTTTGTGAAGTTAATTGTCAGTCACCTAACGCAGCTCATGCTTTCTTAAAGCTACCCTTAAACTGATACTAAAAGTAAGTATAAATCGAACAGGAAATGCAGCTTTCAAAGATGGTTTACATTACTAAACTCTCATAGTTTTAGAGAAGAAAATTGTTCAATGACTTTCTTATAGAACTCTAGGTAACACTGTGACCGCTGAGGAGTTTTATAACTCTATGTCATAGTAGAATTATCAATGTTCTTCAATGGTTTAATCTTTTGTTTCTCCGGCTTCTGCCAAGTCACCCAGACCTTCTTTGTGGCTTTCTAGGCTATTATTTTTTGTGTTTATATATACATGAGCATCTTTGTGTTTTACTTATTAATGCTACCTTGATGATTAGAGAATAGTTCATGACGGGGATTTCTTTATTTACACTGTTCCGGTTAATTGGGATTACAGTAGGGTAAGTGTGAGTTTTGGTGCACCCTAGAACCTGGTTTAAACCCCCAGCGGCCATTCTGTCACTGACCGTTTGAAGGCGGAAGCCCTATTGTCAACCTTTTTTGTGTTTGTGACATCATATGCCTTTATTATTACTATTGTCATTCTTGTTTGTCTTTTGGCCAGTTTTGAGGTTATTGTTCTAACTCATGAATATAAAGAAGTCACGGGTGAAGTAGTTTGAATTTGACGAAGATCCAGAAAGTCGGTATATAATCCAGAACACGATGCTTACAATTTCACATTTTTTCCAGCCTTCGTACAGTTAGCATCGATATGTATAGGGCTGCCGAATATATTTCATACAACAAGTTGCCCGGAACGGGATTCAAACGCAAAACCTTGCCGTTATATTTGTTATACATGAAGGTATTTAAACATGTAGGTACTACCACTACACCACGGAATCGTGCTGGTATGTTGTAGTTTTTCTAACACTAAACCATCATTACGTAACAAATATAACTCACACAAACAAAAACAACTTCGTTCGCTAAATATTATTTCTTTAGAAATTACAGTTTTGAGACGTAATCTAAGTTAAATTGATAATAAATAGTAATACACGCACGGTAAGTTACCTGTGCAGCATGATATATAGTGGTACAGCTTGAGAGGCGTTCTAATATGTTATTTTGCATCATGATATCTGATACTAAATATCATATACCATATTCTCAAGAACCCGCTAAAGTTCAGTGGTAAGATGTTAGACTGTAGAGGAGAAGGTCGGGTGTTCAAGACCAAAATGAGGCAAAACAAATCCTGAAAATGTTCGTAGTTGTACAGGTACGATGTGCACAGTTTGATGCCTGTGAGATAAATGATGTAATGCCGTATATTTGATCGCTTGCCTACCCGTTTTCTACTTGATCTGGTGAACATAAAGGTGCAAATAATGACATGCCTAAAAGAAGAAAGCTATATAAATACAGGGTCTTAGCTGTTAGATATATCTTTACTGACATACCCCACCGAGCTTATCGATAATAATGGACGCGGAGTTATCGTTTAGTGAGGAGAAAACAGGTCATAAGCAATTAATTAATAGTAGGTTAACTCGAATTAAATAAAGGTTGAATCTTTCTCATTCTGAGTATAACGACGATAGTAGCATATCAACTGTGTATCGCACAGGCCATGATACCAAAAATATATCAAACAGTTTCTTTCAGAGCTGGACTCTCAAGTTTCCCAAAATCGCTGTTCATCGAAGATTACTAGTTATTTGTAACGAATGCTCCGCTATATTAAATATGCATAGACTGCATCTCGCAGAACAAGCTATGAGTAACGTCTCATGAACAGAACGGATCAGATAATTCACCAAAAGAAATTAAATTAGCAAAATACTGTTCTATCGTCTTTGCCTGTATAGATGGCGAGAACTATGTTATGTCTTCGCATCGCAAATGTGACGAAACGCTCAATGGCTCGTTCCAGATCCAATATACTCTGCATAATACCAATAAATGAATTATTCAAATTACAAAATCAATATGTGAAATCGTTAATTCGCTTTTGTTACATCATAAATGTATTTACTGATTTTAATTCTTCAGTTCAATAATCAATAATACGAGTAAGTGATATCACAAGATCAGTTATTGATACGCTTTTGTGATGATAACATAGTTTATTGCCAATAATGTGTTACATACAGAATATTATCCACATATATACAATAGAAATATTATTATGACAAATGGGTCGGGTAACAAGTTCTACCAACATTAGTTTAAACCCTTCCCAGTGATATTTGTGATATCATTAAATGATGTGTTGACATCAAGGACTAGTAAATAATTCATGTTTTCAATAAATCAATATCAGAAAAATAAATATGTGATGCCATTTATTCGATTTTGGGATATTACAAATAATTTAATGATATCATATAAGTAGTTAAATAAATGGAGGACTTAGCCGCTTAGTCGTAATCGACATTAATTGACGTTTGAATTTCTTTTACTTTTACGATTAAATATAATAATCAAATTATTTGTATCGATTAGAAACAATATGAAAGTATGTAATAAACGTTATTAAGTAGTTTTCAAGACATACTGGCAGTCAGCTGTGAGATGGGGTCCAAGGGGCGGTTGATCCTGACTTAAGGGGTCAGTGGGGTGAAGCCTCCTGAAGCCCGAAATGGTCTTAGGTTGAATTTTATGGATTTTATGGATTTTAATATCAATGTTTACTCGTAATTCTCTTCCTATGATCATATATTTTAAATGAATTCATTTCAATCTCACCATATACGGAAGTATATATGCAGTTTTTTTACTCTTCCCTGAATCCTTGTTTGTTTTTATATACATATTTAGGTGCAAATGAACAGTGTACACGCCATTAAACGGTAATACAGGATTGATACATTTTCTAGAATTGTTGAAATACATTTATTTATGAATTACATTGATGAAAAAAAACTAAATGAGCCATAAACCATCAATATAAATTACACTTAGCTCATAACATAAACGACACGAAGAGCGTATTTTATAAATATGTTTACGCGCTAGGGATAGCTATGTTAAACAAAATCTCACTATATCGCAAAGCGAGCGTCATGTGCAGATGTCGAAGATCTCCGCGTGATGGCTTTAATTAATAACTTGGTGATTCCTCTAAGACTTTTATTTAATAATACGATTTATTACAGGTAACTTTTCATTCTCCATCTATTTTTGGAAACAATTTCACATTTTAAAAAAGAGTATAATAATGGACCTTTGGAAACGGCCTAGCACGACATATACGAAATATTGCAGTCTCGGTTTGATTGAGACTGTTCATGAGCGGTAGTTAAATTGGTCAAGTCATATATTTCTTTTTTTTAATAAATTTAACCGCTAAGCCTGATGTATCCCTTTAAATTTTAAAAATGGCATTTGAATTGATTGTGACCCTGGCCTATATATAGTGGTGTATCATAGTGGCTATTGTCGTTTAGTGTATATATCCAAAGTTGTATGAAGAAACGAAACCGATTCAGGGTACGTTACCAAATAATGACCTTTGACCTGCTCAATGACCGTGGCATTCTGGTGTAACAAGGATGCACCTGTGTCACTAAAATATCTCGCAACATATAAATACTTAAGGACATATTTCCTATAATTTCCCATTGCTACTAGTTTATTTACAGACTGCATGCTCCATGACCGATCAACTCAGGTATATGAATGGGGGCCTGCTTGTAGTTTTTTCTTTGCCTTACATTGCTATATTAGATATTGTCTAAAGAAATGTTAAACACAACTTTGTAATTTAGAAAAGCATATTCTTAATTTAGCTAGTTTAAATACAATACTTGTCTGGTATTTGTTTTTGTTTCTAGAACAAGAATGATAGCAAAGCATTTAATGAACAACTTCCCGTTATTTGTTAACTTTATAGTTTACTGCACACACAAAGGCTTTATTGGGTGGGCCTCATAATCTGGAACAAAATTGAATATCACAATGTTCTCATGAAATTGCATAACTAACAGTCATTTACAGTTACCTATATACATTCTCTCTCCCCACCCACCCCCACTCCCCAAATACAATAGGCTCGAAATATGTCTTTAACTTCCGATTCCAAAAACAAAAATCGTAAAAATGAATGACACACCAAGAGATAAGAAACGTTATTTGTTTTGCTATTTTTTCTTTATTTTTTTCTTCATAAACCTGTACAAGCACACATACCGAAGTTATGCAAACAAACCATTATTTTAGAGATAGACAATACACATGTACACAAAACAATAATATACACTATATAATATTTTCAAAACGCATACAAACATTATTTCGGAAGAGTATAAGACATCGGTGAGAGACTATAAAATGTTCCTCAAGCGGAGCAAAAAAACAATACATACAGATATAGTTTTGAAGAGAAGCGATCACACGTTCACAATAATTCATTTACCTCGCCCACTTTTCGGAACGTGAGTTGTTTAAAATGTTAAAAGCGGGTAGTAAAACACTTAAACGTACTTCAATGTCCAGTGCTCACAGTGATTGTGCTTTTATAAACAATTAGCCAACGTTGACTTTGTAAGGAAAACATTAAAATAAGGCTAAAATGTCCAAACTACTTGACTGTATGACTGTCATACTGATACAGGAGTAATAAGTCTCCGCCACCACAGTCACCTCACTTTATATTATCATGGGAAATAAATAAATAAAGTATGTGTTCTCTTTTAATATTATTTATAACATTGGTTTAAGGCCAGTTTCATTTATGCCATTTTTTGTCTGTGCAGTATGTTTTTGTTTTGTGCTCTGATAAAAACAAATCAATATGCCATTATAAATAAGTTTACCACCTCGAAACGTTGTCATAAAGTTATGAACAGCTAGATCATTGAACGGTTATCATAACGCTTTTTATGTGTGTCATGATTGTAGGGTAGTGTTTGTATCATTAAACAATAATTAGAGGTTAATATACGGCCGTCGATAATGGCAAACCTAGTGCCTTAAGGGCCCGAGGAGAAATTTTGTAAGACAAAATACATCGACAAAGCGTACAAAGCGGTATAATTTATTTACAATCATTTGGCAAATCACTTAAATTTATAAATTACGTTATTTGATTTCTTCCTTGTCTGTGTTTAAAAAACACATTTTTCACTTAAATGATATATTTCAACATGTTAACGTTAATTTATTGGGGGTGAAATTTGCAATTGAAATTTTATAGTAAGGTATGTAACTTCATCGGCCATGTTTGGAGACGGCATGTCTGAAGTCAAATCATCCGTTACTGTTGCCAGATTAAATATTGTTTATTTTCAATAGTTCTTGAATGAAAAGCACTTTTTGTGATAAGATTTACATTGTTGAACGTTTCATGAAAATCCTTCATTGACAAGTAGTTTCGGAGGAGTAGTTGCCATACGTTTGTCATTTAGGTTACATTGCACAATTGATTTTCCTTCTTTGTTTTATATGGGTTGAATGTATGTCAAGAGACAAAAGAATGCGCATTTTTTTCCGTATTTTTGTTAAAACACATATCAATCAAACTATCGAACGTCCGCAAATATAACACTGCAATAAAAACAGGGGGTCATTATCATGTAAGAAAAAGCCAATCTGTTGAATAACGTCACCTTCTATTTTGACACGTCCCAGATAGATTTACCCCACATCTACTTTCGCTTACCTGTCTATGCCAATTATAATTAAATATCTCAAACAGATACTAAAAAATGTTCACAATACATCACTTGGATGAATTATTGGCAATAATAACAAAAAAGCAATCAAAAGTGTGCATTTTATATCACTAGTAAGGTACCGAGACGTTTTTTATTAGGCACTATTTGACTATACACCAAGGAAGCACAAACGCAATGGCGTAATTAAGACTATATAACTGTATGTAAACAAAGATGTCTGGTGGTGGCCGTGTTTGACGACAAATACAAACAATTGTTTAGGACCAATTACATGCTATGCAGTCATTTTCGTAAAGGTTATAAGTCAATACCAATTACGGGTTATGAGAATTAGACTTCATTAGTGACACAATTATAAAAATAAATAAATATATTTTTAGCGATGGGGCAATCCTCTTTTTTTACCATCTAAATAAATAAATTTATTTTCGCCGTCATAGGTACATGGGAGATGAAGAATCTTCATCCCCCTTAATACTGTACACTGATTACCAATTCTAATAAATAGTTACCACTAGAAATACGTTTGCAAAATACATATTCCAAATATTTAATGTTTACGCTGAATTACAGTTACTTGAATTTCAAACGATATTCAATTAAAGGTGAGGTAATTTAGGAATATCCATGTTTCATTTTATTGTAGACGAAACATCGCTAATAAATGGATGAAACTTTTATATATTTCTATATTTGTTCATAACAATTTTAAGAATTGTATTGCTTTAAATAGTCTTTGATTCATGTTAAATGTTTTAACAGCAAATTTCACGTTTTCATATTAAGGGAGGGTAACTCTCAAAAGATAAAAATAAACAAAAAATTAATATTTTACAAAATATTGGTCAAAACAAATTACTTGTCACATAACTATTCTAAAATATATTTAAAATAAAAAAAAATAGTTAAGATTCAAAAGCGAATAATTAGGATTTTTTTTAGTGTATTTAAGCAACAATATATTCATAATACATGCCAGCCGAATACATATTCACACAAGAACGAAACTAACAAGATTCTCTACTTATCTAATCGAGATTCTCTTTATATTGCTTGCATAAAATACGAACAACAGAAGGTCAATGTCTCACTGAGATAATATCAGTTATTAGGATTATTGACAGGGATCATGGGCTCACATTCCCTGTTTGGAAATTATATTCACCCGAGCCGTTAGGGGAGGCGGAATAAACTTTCCAGGCAGGGAATGTGAGCCAATGTTCCCTGTCAAGAATCCTAATAACGAATTTGTTCTTACTTCAAAATTGTTACCATTTATTTAAGAAAAACAAAAAAAAACAACACGTTTTCATTTTTATTGCGCCAATTTCACCGTGACGTTCCTCTAACTAGACGTTGTTTATTTTCGTGACGTCATCGCTTTAACGTCGTTATATTTGGCGGATTTTTTCATAAAATAAACGTATTTAATCACTATGTTATTTTTTTTTATCTGTTAACTTGCAAACATATATATACTTACGATTATTTCAGACCTTTACACACATTGGAAAGCGCAGAAAAGCAATAGAAAGGAAACAATCGGCGGTTTCCAAAACGAATCGGCAACGTTATCGTCGCCATTTAGTTTTTGTGTATTGGAGGTATGGGGTACCTACGGGGGAAATTGTCCTATGTTCACGTCGCGAGACGTAGACATCTACGGCCCATTGACCAATAAAATTCCGAGAATTTTCTATGCAGCATGACAATATGATTTATATTAGGCTAGAATATACCATAATATACACATATCAACACTTTATAATACAATTAAATACATCTAGTGCAATGATGGAGACGTTTTTTTCTATTGCTTTCGTTGCAAAAATTAGATACCATGTATAAGAATGGGATAAATTATTGTTATATTCAGTCCATATTTTCAAAAACATACAATGACATTAATTTTATGTAAACGATCGTTTTTGTCTGAAACAGATTATTAAAAAATACAAGAACAAATAGGCGGAAAAAGAAACTTCAACTGATTTTAAAAGACCATTATTCAAATTATGTTCAGTAAGATTAGTGTAAATAAATACTGAAAAGGTGATCCCTTGGAAGCAACAAACACAAACAAGAGAGAAGAGTAACAGACTCGGTTCCTCCTTAAATGCTACTTTCCCTGTCCGATCTTTTTATATTTTTTTAAATAGAGTCTGTTCAAGGAAGGTAAATTATATGATGCAACACATCTCATGCCTCCTATCACCGGCTTAAGTGATATTCTATACTCAGTTGCAAAAGAAACTGGACACTTTGAAAATGTTAATTCACACCCTATCCTCTTTACCAATCGATAGTCCCTTTATGATTCAACCTATTGAAAAACAAATGACAACATGATATTGGCAATGAAATGAAAATAACGTTGGAATTTGTCAATTTAATTCCAAAAAAAACATTATACAATTAAATCTAAACAAAACTCAGTGTCCACTTTATTTTGCAACTGAGTATACTTTAAAGCAACACAGAATGGGTTTGATGATCCCAAAGAACCAGTAAATAATAACACTACTGATTTGTAGTTGGGGCGACTTTTTATTGCGTCTGTTTATGAGAGGTAATTATACGATGGAACACCTCTCACGCCTCCTAGCACCGGCTTGAGCTGGGTACAATCCAATTATGCTCAATGTTGCCATTATGCTTTATATATGTACATTGTATCTTACCTATATGTCCTATATATGTAATATTTTTTTAAATATGTATTTGTCACTGAAATAAATAAATATACATACATACAAGTGATAATCTACTTTAAAGCAACACAGAATGATCCCAAGTTTGCCATTTCTCATTAAATCTGTCAATATAATTTGTTCTGTAAGTATTACTGTTTCTGTGTTATATTGTTAGAGTACTGAGATTCTAATGAGTTTTTATACATTGTTAAACACGGTGATCTCCCATCTATTCTACAAAGCAAATATATTTTGGCCACTAAAATATGATGATTTAGAGTATCATCAAGTGCAAAATCTCCATATATAAGTGTACTTATGTTTAATGTTAACTCATTAAGGTGTCTCTTTAAACCAAACTCCAAAAACGTTTTTGACGGACAACAGCATCTAATACTGATGAACCATTATTGTACTTTTGTCATTTTTAAAATAATTTGAACAGCTTCTTCAATCGAGTGCATACACGAATGTTTAAAAACTAAAACGAAACATCGTATTTAATTATTTTTTTAAATATGTCCCGAGGGATGGAAAACTCTCGATTTCTTGAAGAGTAATGTGGTACGTCTTTGAATACTTCTTTTCCTGTTCGTTATTTATATCTTCTTTTTCAATAAAATAAAAAGGCAATTGTATGAATAGCTTTATCCTATGGAAAACCATTGAAAAGCTTGTTTTCCTGAAATGAAAAAGTATTTTTTAATTGACAAACAGTATACATTCATGACGTATTTATCTTTGGTAGACTTTTGTTATAAAATATAATTATTAAACATTATCCAACATAATGTAAACACCATGTTTAAAAATGAATCGTTTGTAATAGGTGGATATCCTTTATAAAACATTATAAAAATACAGATTGAAATACGAGAATGTCATTGCTGTTTAAAGGAAGCATGTGTAATAGATGATGTATCCAGTTGTATCAAGACATATGAAACCATTAAAAGTGTGGTACCCACTTTTGATTAAAATGACCTTCGACCTACTAGTTTGACATTGCCTTTGACTTTCACGTTTATATATTGGTAAGGCGACGTGACAAACGTCATAAAGTATTATAGTGTATATCGAACAGTTGATAGAGACCCAATATCACTTGTTTTTTAACTAAGAAAATCGACACAAAAAGCATTTACTATTTCATTACGTGGTCCCGCCTTAATGCCATTAAGCCATGGGAAAGCTTATATTAGCTGGAATTTATAACAGATATTTCTATTATAAAACATGTTTAAAAATATTTTTTTACCAAAAGAAATGTGATAACTTGTTTAAAAGCACATATTAAATGTTTTTTAATTTTACAATATGCAAACCTTTTAAGACTAAATTAAGGTTTTATTTCATACCCCAGCTAACCCCGTTTTCGCCTAGTTAATACTCGGACCACGTAATGTTGAGCTAGCGTGATACCATTAATGTGTATTAAATTTCGACGCGTTTTTCTTGTGAAATGTACATGCTAATAAATACGGATAAAGGTAAACCTTTGGGAGCAAAAAACACAGTTAAGAGAATAAAGCAGGCTAATAAATACTGATAAAGGTGATCCTTTGGGAGCAACAAACACAATTAAGTGAATAAAGCAGTAGACTCGGTTTTATTGAGTCTGTCCATGAGAAGTAATGACAGAAGCAACACTTCAGAGGTGTTGCTTCTTTCATTACTTCTCATGGACAGACTCAATAAAACCGAGTCTACTGCTTTATTCTCTTAATTGTGTTTGTTGCTCCCAAAGGATCACCTTTATCAGTATTTATTAGCATGTACATTCTACAAGAAAAACGCGTTTTCCTGAAATGAAAAAGTATTTTTTAATTGTACTGATAAATACTGATAAAGGCCCAATAGCACCGGCTTAAGCGGTATTCTACTTCAAAGCCACCTGTATTGGGCTCGTTGGTCCCAAAGGACCAGTAAAAATAACACGACTGATTCGTAGCACGGGGAGACTACAACTGCAAAATATAAAACGTTAAACGAACCTTATTATCGGAGTAGAGTTTGTTTAAATGTGTACGAATGGTGACCATTTGTTTTCAAGAAAAAGAAAAAAAGTACACAATGTCATATTGCTTTCATTGCCATATTTGTTTATTTAAACCACCTTTACCATGTTTATTACAAAATGATTTTTTAAATGATTTCATGATTGTGTAGATATATTCATAAAGCACAGGTAATAAATATTCCGTAATTATAAGGTCATATATCCATTTATGGAAGACCTAAAGGGTAAATACCTGCTCTCTTACGCTGCTATGACTTGAAACAGAAGCATCAAACAAGTCACTATAGTCGTAATGTAAATGTTGTACACTCCATTTGCAGTGTTCTTGACCGCTGTTGAAAGATTACATATAAATGATCAAGATTATTACGTGTCGAACAATCTGTTAATCCTATGAACATTGTAGCAAAAGGCTTTTCGCAAAAGGAACTCTAAATAGTCGACTAGTGTTATATCACTGATTTTACATTGATTGTATCGATTTTACTCTTAAAAACTTCGCCACTAACAGAAACTTTCCTAACGCAATGGCAGTTTTAACATAATAAAATAAAAACTGCATTGTTGCCAACTCAAAATAAACACAAATAAAGGAAACCAAGTCAGTTATTTGATTTGCAATTGTCTCAACCTTAGTTTCACGAAAATATATAAACTCGCATAACCTGTATGACATACATGTATGAAATTACACAAATTATAATTATGTTGGTATATATTGACCTGTGTTAGATCACGAGTCGAATAACGTTTACCAAATGCAAACGGAGATTAAATTATAACCGGCAGTATAATGGTCGTCTGTTTTGTTATAGTATTTATTGGGACGGCAATGTGTTTCCTAGAAAGGGTTTGCCCCAATTTATTGCATGTTTATTAAATGTGTTTTACCACTAAGTGAGCAAACAGAATACACATCAGATGCATATTGACAGTAACACGACAAATTATGTTTTAATGGTGCATGACTTTTAACTATTTCTATATTATTTACGTTTGTACTGTGTATGTCTATAAAATCTACTTAACATCTAGTTACCTATGTCGCATTTTGTTCCAGTGTATCCCGAGTCACATGTGCATGTGTTTGGAGCAGCACAGGTACCAGTTGCCGCACATGGAGTAGCACAAACAGCTTTAATAAAATAATAGCAAATATGATGCGAATTTTATATAAATTTTATTATACCGAACAAAAATGTTTTGATTAAAATTTAAATATATGAATATTTTTTTTTTTTATAATTATATTTTTATACCAGTTTTGATTTAAAGTAACACATCTGCTCGCCAACTTTGTTTAATGTCGTTTGGTAAACCATGCATCTTACGATTGACTTCAACTGTATTTTATTAAGCGTCCACCGATTTCCATTTGCCAATTGTCGTTATTGGAAAAATCCAAAACCTGCTTTTATACTTCCCGTGACGTCACAATCGTGTGATAGTATACAGTTATTTTATGGTTGTTTTTAGAACAGTCAAATCTATTGTCCCAATGTATCGAAGACGACCTGGGAAAGTGTTTTCCGAGGCCGCTAGGCCGAAGGCAAAGTTTCTCAGGTCGTCCCCGATACCGAGGGACAATAGTTTTGACTGTTCCCAAAATACCCATGAAATAACTGTTTTATTACCTATTTCTCTATATAATAAGTTATTCCAAATCGGATTAATTTTATTTAGCTAAATAGAAAACAAAATGATAAAAGTTTAATGATTTAATTATATTTCATAATCACTAAATTATGGCTAGACCGAGGCAGTTTCCTCGGTAGAATTTTCTGAATGTACAAACAATTTCAGTATCGCAAAATAATCAATCATTGAACAAAGATCCACCGTGCTTTAAACTGAAAACGCACTTAAAAACAGGAAATCGCTTGTAGAAAACAAAGCGGTTGGGAATAGGGGCGCGATGTGCAAATTACTGCCTCCGAACAAAATAAAAAACGTACTGTGACGTTGAATCATGACGTCAATAAAGTGTTGATGACGTCGACTTCATCCGCCGAATAAATCTAAAACATTTCGTTTATAATATAAATTAATTAATTTAAAATGAAATAAATAGATTATTTAACTGCTGTGTTAGATTATAAGGAAATCATTCAGTCGATGTTAATTGTGTTATCCAGACGCGATAATTCTTCGAGAATTCAGATAGCGCATGAAACAGTTCATTGTCAGGAGGGCAACAGTCGAACCGTTTCACCCCTGTGACGTCAATAGCGGGAAACAGTCAGAAATGTCTGATACCCATTTATATAGAGAGTTAGGTAATAATAATATTGTTTACCGGTTAACAGTAAAAATTGCTTCACGCTAAGGGTATGGGCAAGTTATACAGGAGTGTAAACGTGAGGTATAATAATAACACATAGTACACTATTTACCAAGCTTTATTACTTTAAAATCAAGTTATATAATAACCACATACTAAGACAAACGTTTGGTTGTGTGTATCAATATGCAATTATGTGTACGGTACTTTATTCTCGCTTAATATGCGATCGAATACCATAATATGGGCAAGTATTTAAAATAAACATCTAAACGTTTATGATTACGTAAAATACATATGTCCGTGACAAATCATAACCATGACAATTGCTAGCAATAGAAATATACTAATTATGTTAACAATTAGAAAACGTATTACAACTTTGTTTAAGGTATGTCTCTAATTTAAATGTTTAAGGACCTGTTTCCAGGCTTCATTATTTTTTTAAGGTGGGAAGATTTTGAATTTGTGGTAACAGGAAATCACTCTTAGACATACAATTGCATGAGACAAAGGTGGTGTTTAATTTTGTTTCATGAAATGAGGCCTTCCCTATACAGCCTTTGTATAAAAATAATCATAAAGGTCGAACAGAAAATGCAGCTTTCGCAGAACACCGTAAACCCACAAACACGCAAAACGACAAACATGAATGGCAATGTTAATACGGAATAAAGGCATATGACGTCACAATCACAAAAACGGTTGATAATAGGGTTACCGCCTTGGATCTTTCAGTGGCACAAATGGCCGCTGGGGGTTTAAACCAGGTTCTAGGGTGCATTAAACCTCACACTTACCCTACTTCATCACAATTAAACGGGACAGTGTAAATAAAGATGTCCCCGCCATGAACTATTCTTTAACAAACAAGGCAGCATTAATAGCCAATATAAGTAAAACACAAAGATGCTCGTGTATATATAAATACAAAAACAATAGCCTAGAAAGCCGCAAAGAAAGTACTCAGTGACTTGGCAGGAGCCAGAGCAACAAGAGAATACATCATTGAGGGCACGACAAGACAATATTGCAGACAAACATCAAACGTCACCATCCTTTTGGGCTTTAGGTTTAGGGAAAGCATGCAGTGCGTTGCAAAATGATAGGGTCATAACCTCTTTTGATAAACATGTTAACACGTTTAACAAAGACAGTATGAAAGTGATCATGACCAAGGATCTTACGAAGTTTGTAAATCACGTCACCATAGAATCAGGTTGTGATAGTCCTTGTAGCAGAATAGTTCTTAAAGTACTTTTATATTTGAAAACAAGATCAGGGTTACGATTATAAAATCTTGCAAAGGTTTGACGAAGTTTATGGTAGCGGTAGCCTTGATGGAGTAGCCTTTTAATTGTACAAATATAACGAATACTTTAGTCCTCAACTCGAATACAAGCTCTAGAAAAACGAATAAGTTGAGACACATATATCCCATAAGAAATAGCTCGGGTACATCCCCATCTAAGTGGGAATAATTAACAATATCAAAATTAAAATCATCTTTCTTGTCATACTCGTATATTTTACTAATTATTTCACCATTTCCAACAGAGATATCGAGAAAATAAGCGTTAGTATCATAAATATTAGCTTTGTTACATTATACTAGGATATCATTTAACCAAAATATTCACAAGATATTGGGTATTTAAAGTGCAAAGGTAAATATTCGAATGTGGATGTTATAAAATATGAGTTTGTTACAAGTAGAGGCAGTAGTCTGGTTGGTAGCTTCTGAATCTAGTTTATTAATACAACTAGCTTCGTTGTTGAAGATCCGAATATTTTAACGGATCATTTTCTTATTAAAATTGTATTGGAAAGTAGAGTGGATTCTTATAATGAACGACTCGATGAAAATATTGAAAATAAAGATCTGAAACGGATTGTAAATATTTAGATTGCCAATATCTTCGGGAATCTATAAGTGTTTTATAACATCCCTGGATTCTGACAATGTAGTATCCATGTTACCTGCATTACAGAAAAATATTAAATAACAGCGTTAATGAAAACGATTTTAATATTGTATTTACAAAATGTGTAAAGAGAGACTTCCAATTACATAAACGAGACTCAGTATGTTATATCAACAAGAAACCATTGTACGTTTATTAGTAAACTCGGTTGACGTTTATTTGTACATTTACAATGACACTTTGTATGTGAGTGCCATAGTAATTATTGGCTCCAAAACGAGAGTTTAGAAGTAGAATATATCTGCCTTAACAATTTGTTCTATATGCACAGACCATCTTAATATAAAATAAAACTAACAATCTAAATGTCACGAACATTAGTGAATGTATGTCATACACGAAGAAATACAGACAGGATTAAGTATCATAGTTGATGTTATCCGCTGACCGAGAGAACTCACGCATTTTGACATGAAAATCTAATGCAGTAAATCTTTACCATGAATGAGGTTGCTTGAACTCTTTTGAACTTTGAATAAGATGTAATACTAACTATATGCTTTACGTAAAATATTGTGCATTTGTTTAAATATGATAGCGCTCTTTGGAAATTTAAAAACACAAATAATTCACTATTTTGTTCCACATTGTCTTCTTAAACATGTTAAACATGTTGGTATATTTTTATATTGCTTTTTTGACATTACAGTAATATACCATAATTTTGAAATGAATATAATTATAATTATCATAATTAATATAGACATAAAATCATATAAATTATTTGCAAATGTTAAGCTTAAAATTATCTTGATCATATAAAGGTTCACAAATTTAGAAGAGCTTGCTTTTATTGTTACTTTTGCCTTCTTGTTTGTCTGTTTGCATGTTTGTTTCTGTGTTTTGTGATTGACTGTCCTCCTTGAATGTTACTTTACCTGTCTGATCTTTTTATATTTATTAACAAGGTTAAGAGTGTTATCCCATAGACTACAAACAGAGGTAGGGAAATGGCACAAACCCAGAAAAATACCATTAGAAGACAGAAAAAAGTCAAATATGTCACACTTTAGAAGATGAATTACAGTTCCTTGTAGAATGCCCATGCAGTTTATAATGAATATAGAATAACTTATATTAAAAAGTATTACTGGAAACGACCAAATGTTCCTAAGTTTATTGAGATATTAAAATCTGAAAACTTTTAAAAACATTGCCATATTTATCTTCACAAGTTTCAAAAAAAGATATGATAGTAAAATGGATACTGTGTATACAATAAGTTTCATCCTCTTGTAATGAAGGAACATAAATTGGAGTAATATGTATGATTTTATGTAATTTTCTGAACTACTATCGTTTGCTCATTTAACTATAGATACATACAGATTTTTGGACGAAATATTAGGAATATTATAAACGGTGCTTTCTTTGTCTCTTTTGTGTGTGTGTGTGTGTGTGTGCTTGTGTGCTGTGTGTGTGTGTGCGTGCGTGCGTTCGTGCGTGCGTGAGTGAATTAGTGAGTGAGTGTTTGAGTATTTGAGTGAGTGAGTGAGTGTGTGAGTGAGTGAGTGAGTGAGATAGTGAGTGAGTGAGTTAGTGAGTGAGTGAGTGAGTTAGTAAGTGAGTGAGTGAGTGAGTGAGTGAGTGAGTGAGTGAGTGAGTGAGTTATTGAGTGAGTGAGTGAGTGAGTGAGTGAGTGAGTGAGTGAATGAGTGAGTGAGTGAGTGAGTGAATGAGTGAGTGAGTGAGTGAGTGAGTGAGTGAGTGAGTGAGTGAGTGAGTGAGTGAGTGAGTGAGTGAGTGAGTGAGTGAGTGAGTGAGTGAGTGAGTGAGTGAGTGAGTGAGTGAGTGAGTGAGTGAGTGAGTGACTGAGTGAGTGAGTGGGTGAGTGAGTGAGTGAGTGAGTGAGTGAGTGAGTGAGTGAGTGAGTGAGTGAGTGAGTGAGTGAGTGAGTGAGTATTTAAACCAGCTACAACTAGTGCGAGTACAAAATAATTAGACAAAGCTATTTAATATGAATTTATTGTTCATTATTAATTAACTACTTAATATCTGCCGTGGTTTGCAGGAAACTGCACGCATCATATGGTAAAAACAAGGCCAATATGGAGAGAGAAACTCGGCCTGTATGAAAAAACTCGGCCAATATGAATTTCAAGCAATCTGATTGGATAAGCCAACACGGCCAATAAGACCAAGGCTTTGTTTTCTTTTAGGACGCCATTTTGAAGAAAAAAACACAACGTCGAAGCTTTTCGATGCTAAACTAGTTCGCCTATATAATGAAGACTATCAAAAAAATTCAGGTTTGATTATTTGTAAATTTGGTTACATCGACTTCGCTGAAAATAGCTATTATCATGTTCGTGTGTGATTTTTCCACGCGCCATCGAGCGGTAACAGTGGAAGATTTATTTGAATCAGGTACTTGTTATTAAAATGTTATATTGAACATATATCTCTTTTTTTTCCTTGCCTGTAAATGATATTTTAAACATAGAAAAAAAAGAGATTTTAAGTAGTTAATTAATAAAAATGTCATTAATTAAGTGTTTTCATATTGGCCCAGTTATTGGTACTCGGACTGTCATATTGGCCCGCCGCTTACGGCCTTGGTTCAATATGACAGTCCTTGGACCAATCTGCCTTGGGCCAATATGACAGTCCTTGGACCAATAACTCGGCCAATATGAAAACACTTAATTAATAACATCATAGTATTTTGAGATAATACCTAGCTGAGCAAGTAAAGATGTGACGTCATGACATCGTATAACATGGCCGTCAGCAATGTATTAATAACAAACGGTTACTCTTCTCAAGAACTACATAATCTTTAACTTAGTTATGTATCTGTGATTGGATAACAAATGTCAACTATTTGAACAAAGCCGCGTACTGCTTAAAAAATAAACAGTTACAGAACGTAAAACAGTTATGGTGTATCTGACTGCAACTCGGACTCTACGAATTGCAAGTTCGACCAATATAAAACTAATTGATATCAATGAAAGTTTTAAAATGAACAAAACGATTATCTACACTTCAACAGATGGCAAAAAAAATGTTGTTCCTGTTCCTGTTCCGGTCCATCCATCATTGCAAGTACACGTAAAGGATCCGTGCGTATTAGCGCAAACGTCATTGGTGGAATCACAAGGCGTAGCAGTACATTCGTTAATATCTGACAAACTTGCGGGAAAAACAATGTTGATATTGATGTTAATTATAGTACGTGTATTCATTATCTTATGAGGGCGTTTCAATGGAAATACCTCCAAATAGTCCATATTTATTATTATTATTATTATTATGTATGCCAAGTTTGCTATAGTCATATTTAATTGAATTGAAAAATAAGGAAAATAAAACACAAAACGAACTCTTAAGCGCCAAATTATGTTTTACATGACGTGTTTATATCAACAACTGTATCTCCAAGATGCTACAATTGAATGATTAACGTATTTTAGATACGTTTTGAGCTGATCTATACGTAGCTAATGTCATATCCCAAGTTAATGTATATGGGTATTAATACAAGTGTCTATCTAGAGATCTTGGATTGGGCAGAGCTAGACATGACTTTATACCGTGTTGAAGGTTTTGTGCTCATCGACATTTCGGCCCGTTTAATTAAGGTTTACCTTAACTTTCCTCGTGATCTAGTATTAGATACTGTTGTCGAGTTTTGGACCTATTTTAACAGTCCGTAAGTTGACTAATAGTAATTCTTATGGATCTTTGATACGATTCTATTTCGTATCTCTAATAATTACTAATTGGCCCTTATTTCACTTTCCACAGATTGGTTTTGCTTTCTAAATTGCATATTTGAGTCTATTAGTAAAAACACTTCAAATAAATCGTTCACCTCTTCGGTTACACTCTGCATCATCAATACAAATCTTCATTCGGCAACCTCGTATCATGTTCCTTCTAATGATATTACCAGGATTTTTAATAACGGCTCAAAATACTCCTTTATAAGACAGTTAAATGCCCTAGCGACAGCAGCGAGGCTGTCATCTTTCGTAATCATGGCTAAAGCTTGAACCGTCTTGTTTTCGGTAAGCCGTGGCATATTGAAAATGCAGAAGGAAATAAAATACGTTGTGTTTTTTCGTTTATCCCAACGTAAGAGAATTCAACCAGACATATTTGTATCTACACGGACCATTTCCACGTCCAGTTTCACGTGCAAATCATTGAAAACAACACAAACGCTTTTCCCGTGCAAAACAACCGTGTATTGCCCGATGTATTGCCATTGGCAGATAAAAATACATGTATATATGTATACTCTACTATAAATAAAAAAGAAAATATTTGAATTTTAAAAGTGCACTCTTGCTTTTGTAACCTAGTATAGTTTAGCGAAGGTAAATGATATTGAAACTTGTATATGTTTTAATTTATTATAAACTCTATTTATTTACTGCCAAAAATATGGAACACGATATTGACAATATGAAAACTACATTGTTTCATTAAGGGAAAAGAGGGTATGGTCTTGGAATCTCACTATAAATAAATCGATACAACGTCTCAACCCTATCTCCAGATGTTTTAATGTAATCTCAATAGATTTCCTGGCAGAAATATGAAACACGCATATTGACAATATGAAAACTTCTGTGTTTCGGTCTTGGAATCTAAGTTTAAATAAATCGATACCAACGGGCCAACACCTTTTCTCCAGAAGTGGATCCTTCCTTTAAGTTTTGAGTAGGGAACCGGTTACTTCCGGTGAAAAACCAAAATCAATACATAGGCTAGCACCCGAAGGTGCAAGCCAATAACTATTCATCTCTTTTGTAACTGATATTGATGTATTGTGTACACATCGTCAATACATTCTGTGATATACAATTTCATATTTTTTGAAAATTAACGTCTGACTCATTCTTTTCCCATTTCGTGGTCATAGGTAGTTTACTGTTACAGTAGTAATATTGAATTATCTCTGGTTAACAATTTGACCCCACCCCTATCTGATATTGTTGAAACCTGCATAGGAAATTCCTAGATATGTGTGGTTTCAACGTTAACGTATCGACCTGTAATAAGACACATGTTCTAAAATGCATGTTGACTTGATGGTGTTTAAAACACGCATCCCCTTAGCAATCAACTTTCCAGGATTGTGGCAAAAACAAAATTGTTCATCGATTCTTCCAAATTATAATGCTAGGCCCTGTCCCAAATTGATTAACTCGGTTTTGCTCTTTGATTTATCTTAGTAATTGGTATAATACCAATCTATATTATGGCGCATAGTATGTAACGACGTTTTTCATTGGACTAGAATGTCAGACTTTATGGATATGTGATAAAAACAAAACAATGAGTCGGATATTTTCGGCTCAACTTCAATAATTTAGTTTCTAGTATATTAGTTTTAATTTCCTTCCAAATTGATAAAAAAAAAATACATTCTTTCCAAATGAATAAAACACTTATTAATTTACTTCTAATTTGATTTCTTTCGGAATACATTCCCTTCAGAACTTGCATCATTGACAGGGTTATAGTTTGTCCAGGTGTGTCCAAATTAAAAGAAATAATCTTAGTCATTCCCTTCAAAATGTGTAACATTGATAGGATTAGAGATGAATCTGAATTTTAAAAAAAATCTTGTTCATTTCCTTCAAAACTTATAACATTGACAAGATAGATGATATGTCCAAATTTCAAATTATAGACAAAATGCGTGATTTGACCAAAATATATGTGTCCACTTTTCCAAAAACGTGTTATTTACCCCCCTCTTCCTCCACCCCTCAAAAGTAATCCAAGCTCCATTTTTAGTAGTTAGTCCCAAAGGAAATCCTTTTCCCCAAAATAAACATTCCATGTATCACATTATTACAACTTTTAAAATGAGGACACACTGCCTTATCAAGCCTTATCAAGCCGTGTCACATTTTCAAAAAATTTCTTAGGAAAATATCATTTTTAAAAATGTGGACACGCCGTCTTATAGAACCGCTTTATAGAGCTGTGTCCACATTTTCAAAAATACACTTTTCTTAGGAAAAACATATTTTTTGAAAATGTGGACACACCGCCTTAAATCGTATGAGTATGGGCATTATTAAACGTGATTGTTACTTTTGCCTGCGTTTGAACACGTGGTAGAATATATTAATATGTGCAATGATGTATGTCGCGAAGTACCTATATGATTTTTAGTTTCTAACCTCGGGTTATTGCGCACATTTAGCAACAGACTACATTTATGAAGCAATTAATATCATCAACAGGAACAAGTTTTACCCTTCATCACTCAACAAAATAAAGAATACATGTTCCATACACACATTTTCCCTTATACTTCTATCATACCGTATCGCTGGCAATCGTAGTGCTTATTTTATCTTGAATACAATATTGAGTAGGCATTGAACAATGCTGTATATGTACGTGAATACTATGCATTTTATGAGCAGTACTTATCTCAAAATCTACATTTGTAAATTATATGTCACATGCTTTATTTACCTAAAATTGTCATACTTACAACGAAATAATAGTGCCGAAAGACGGGGAATACAAATTCAAGTACAATTTCTTGTTTTAACGTGTTAGTGCAACATCAAAACACCAATTGAAATATTGTAATACATGACTGTCTAGTATACAACTTTACCTGTTCCGCATGTAGCTCCTGTCCATCCAGTTGCGCATGTGCATGTGTCAGTGCCAGAACAGGTTCCACCATTTTCACATGCAGAAGTACAAGTAAACGCTAAAATGAAAATCAAAGTATATAATACTGACAGAAATACCGCGAACGTACAACATTCCACAACATTTAAAACTGAAGAAACCAAATAGATAACGACAGAATACCAGATGAAAGTATTATCACATTTGTTAGAAACTATAAATTTAACTTGAACAAATGATTGAGTAGAATCGTCTTTATAACGTATAACTTGAAGCAAATTATTCATATAAATGATCGTTTGTGTACAGTGTACATAGTTTTACATGTTCCGCATGTAGGTCCAGACCATCCAATTACGCATGTGCATGTGTCAGGACTTGATCAAGTTCCTCCATTTGCACATACATTAGCACAAACAGCTTAAGTAACAAAACAATGCAATAATTGAAATAGCAAGAACGATAAATATATAGTGTAACAAGAAATGTATTATTACACATACCAGAGAAACATTTATAAAACACCAAGGAAATGGTATGAGTATGGACATTAATAAACGTCTTTGTTACTTTTGCCTCCATTTGAACACGTGGTAGAAATTATTAATATGTGGAATGATGTATGTCGCGAAGCAGCTATATCATTTTTAATTTCTAACCTCGGGTTATTGCGCACATTTAGCAACAGACTACATTGATGAAGCAATTAATATCATCAACAGGAACAACTTTTACCCTTCATCACTCTACAACGTAAAGAATACTTGTTTCATACACACATTTACCCTTATACTTCTATCATACCCTATCGCTGGAAATCAAAGTGCTTATTTGAACTTGAATACAATATGGAGCTGGCATTGAACAATGCTGTATATGTCCGTGACTACTAGGCTTTTTATGAGCAGTACTTATCTCAAACTCTAAATTTGTAAATTATATGTCACATGCTTTATTTACCTAAAATGGTCATACTTACTACGAAATAATAGTGCCGAAAGACGGGGAATAAATATTCAAGTACAATTTCTTATTTTAACGCGTTAGTGCAACATTAAAACACCAATTGAAATGTTCTAATACATGACTGTCTAGTATACAGCTTTACCTGTTCCGCATGTAGCTCCTGTCCATCCAGCTGCGCATGTGCATGTGTCAGTGCCAGAACAGGTTCCACCATTTTCACATGCAGAAGCACAAGTAAAAGCTAAAATGAAAATCAAAATATCGCGAACGTGCAACATTTCACAACATTTAAAACTAAAGAAACCAAATATATAACGACAGATTACCAGATGAAACTATTATCACATTGTGTGAAACTATCAATTTAACTTGAACAAATGATCGAGTACAGTCATCTTTATAACGTATAACTTGAAGCAATTTATTCTTATAAATGATCGTTTGTGTACAGCATACATAGTTTTACATGTTCCGCATGTAGGTCCAGTCAATCCAAGTACGCATGTGCATGTGTCAGGACTTGAACAAGTTCCACCATTTGCACATACATTAGCACAAACAGCTTAAGTAACAAAACAATGCAATAATTGAAATAGCAAGAACGAAAAATATATAGTGTAACAAGAAATGTATTATTACACAAACCAGTTAAACATTTATATGAGTAAGGACATTAATAAACGTCTTTGTTACTTTTGCCTGCGTTTGAACACGTGGTAGAATATATTAATATATGCAATGATGTATGTCGCGAAGCAGCTATATGATTTTTATTTTCTAACCTCGGGTTATTGCGCACATTTAGCAACAGACTAGATTGATGAAGCAATTAATATCATCAACAGGAACAAGTTTTACACTTCATCACTCTACAAAGTAAAGAATACTTGTTCCATACACACATTTTCCCTTATAATTCTATCATACCGTATCGCTGGCAATCGCAGTGCTTATTTGATCTTGAATACAATATTGAGTTGGCATTGAACAATGCTTTATTTACCTAAAATGGTCATACTTACTACGAAATAATAGTGCCGAAAGACGGGGAATAAATATTCAAGTACACTTTCTTGTTTTAACGTGTTAGTGCAACGTTAAAACACCAATAGAAATGTTCTAATACATGACTGTCTAGAATACAGCTTTACCTGTTCCGCATGTAGCTCCTGTCCATCCAGTTGCGCATGTGCATGTGTCAGTGCCAGAACAGGTTCCACCATTTTCACATGCAGAAGTACATGTAAAAGCTAAAATGAAAATCAAAGTATTTAATACTGATGGAAATATTGCGAACGTGCCACATTTCACAACATTTAAAACTAAAGAAACCAAATATATAACGACCGATTACCAGATGAAAAAATTATCACATTGTGTGAAACTATCAATTTAACTTGAACAAATAATCGAGTACAATCATCTTTATAACGTATAACTTGAAGCAAATTATTCTTATAAATTATCGTTTGTGTACAGCATACATAGTTTTACATGTTCCGCATGTAGGTCCAGTCCATCCAAGTAAGCATGTGCATGTGTCAGAACTAGAACACGTTCCACCATTTTCACAGGCATTAGCACATATAATTTAAGTAACACAAAAATGCAGTCATTGAAATGGCAAGAACGAAAAATATTGAAACACAAATGGTATTATTAAACAAACCAAAGAATCAATTACAAAATTCCAAGACAAGTGTATGATTGTGAGCATTAATTCAGGTGTTTTTTAATATTGACTCCATTTAAATACGTGGTAGAATAAATTAATCTGTGCAATGATGTATGTAAACGAAGTAGCTGTATGATTTATTTATTTCCTAACATCGGGTTATTCTGCACATATAGCAATATGATGCATTGATGAAAATATGAATATCATCAACAAGAGCAATGTTTACTCTTCATCACTATACAAAGTTCCATAAACACAATTTTCTTTATACGTCTACTATACCATTTCGCGGGCAATCGTAGTGATAATTGTATCTTGAATATACAACCTTGGCATTGAACAATGCTGTATAAGTATGTGAATAATATACATTTTATGAGCAGTACTGTCCTCAAAATACATCTTTGTAAAATATATGTCACATGCTTTATTTATATAAAATGGTCATACTTACCACGAAATAATAGTGCCAAAAGACGAGGAATAAATATTGAATTACAATTTCTAGTTTTAACTTGTTAGTGCAACATTTAAAAATCCAATTGAACTATTCTAATTCATGACTGTCTAGTATACAGCTTTACCTGTTCCGCATGTAGCTCCTGTCCATCCGGCTGCGCACGTGCATGTGTCAGTGCCAGAACAGGTTCCACCATTGTCACATGCAGTAGTACAAGTAAAAGCTAAAATGAAAATCAAAGTATTTAATACTGATGGAAATACCGCGAACGTGCAACATTTCACAACATTTAAAACTGAAGAAACCAAATATATAACGACAGAATACCAGATGAATGTAATATGACATTTGTTAGAAACTATAGATTTAACTTGAACACAGACCTGATAACAAATAGTTGGGACACTACGAAAATTATCTAAATTTCACGTGGCACAGTGCGAAAATTTCACAAATTATTTCCCAACTTTAAACACATATATTATGAAGAATTTTATAGATACAAGTTTCATTCATGCCATATACCATAACAAATTAAATTTTCTTTCCAATGATAGTATGTTTCTTTCTCTTACATTTAGAACAAAATAAGAGTTTGACGGAAACTTTGACTCTGTCAAAACCTTGATTTTTAAGAGAAAAGAGAACAATGATGACATTTCTATTTTTAATATTTTTTTTATACCATTTCTTACTTTCAAAATAAACATGAATTATTATAACACCATTTTGCTATTCACTATGAATCGTTTGAATGTATTCCCATCAAAATCAGTGAATAATTGACAGAGCAGATAGAAGGAAAAGTTAAGGTGCCACGTGATATTTTGGATACTTCATTGGTTAAGATAGGAAGTTTCCTTTCTGTTTATTAATATGTCTGTGATTTGAACAAATGACCGAGTACAATCGTCTTTATAACGTATAGCTTGAACCAAATTATTCTTATAAATGATCGTTTGTGTACAGTGTACATAGTGTTACATGTTCCGCATGTAGGGCCAGTCCATCCAAGTACGCAAGTGCATGTGTCAGAACCAGAACAGGTTCCTCCATTTTCACATGCAATAGCACAAACAGCTTCAGTAACAAAAATATGCAATCATTGAAATAGCAAGAACGAATAATATTGAAACACAAATATGGTATTATTACGCAAACCAAAGAATCAATAATGAAATACCAAGAGAAGTGAATGCTTTTGAGCATTAATACACGTCGTTTTTAATGTTAATGATTTTTATTTCCTAACATCGGGTTATTCTGCACATTTAGCAACAGGATGCATTGATGAAACAATGAATATCATCAACAAGAGCAATGTTTACACTTTATCACTCTACAAAGTTCCAAACACACAATTTTCCTTATACGTTTACTATACAATTTCGCGGGCAATCGTAGTGATAATTGTATCTTGAATATATACAATTGGCATTGAACAATGCTGTATAAGTATGTGAATACTATACATTTTATGAGCAGTACTGTTCTCAAATCAAAATACATCTTTGTAAAATATATGTCACATGCTTTATTTATATAAAATGGTCATACTTACCACGAAATAATAGTGCTACAAGACGAGGAATAAATATTGAATTACAATTTCTAGTTTTAACTTGTTAAGGCAACATTTAAAAACCAATTTAAATATTATAATACTTGACTGTCTTGTATACTGCTTTACCTGTTCCGCATGTAGCTCCTGTCCATCCAGTTGCGCATGTGCATGTGTCAGGACCTGAACAGGTTCCACCATTTTCACAAACATTAGCACAAACAGCTTCAGTAACAAAAAAATGCAATAATTGAAATAGCAAGAACGAAAAATATATATTGTAACAAGAAATGTATTATTACACAAACCAGAGAAACATTTATAAAATACAAAGGAAATTGTATGAGTATGGGCATTAATAAACTTGTTTGTTACGTTTGCCTGCGTTTGAACACGTGGTAGAATATATTAATATGTGCAATGATGTATGTCGCGAAGTAGCTATATGATTTTTATTTTCTAACATCGGGTTATTGCGCACATTTAACAACATAATACATTTATGAAGCAATTAATATCATCAACAGGAACAAGTTTTAACCTTCATCACTCTACAAACTCATACACACATTTTCCCTTATACTTCTATCATACCATATCGCTGTCAGTCGTAGTGCTTAATTTATCTTGAATACAATATTGAGTTGGCATTGAACAATGCTGTATATGAATACTATGCATTTTAGGAGCAGTACTTATCTTAAAATCTACATTTGTAAATTATATGTCACATGCTTTATTTACCTAACATTGTCATACTTACTACGTAATAATAGTGCCGAAAGACTGGGAATAAATATTTATGTACAATTTCTTGTTTTAACGTGTTTGTGCAACAATAAAACACCAATTGAAATATTATAATACATTACTGTCTAGTATACAACTTTACCTGTTCCGCATGTAGCTCCTGTCCATCCAGTTGCGCATGTGCATGTGTCGGTGCCAGAACAGGTTCCACCATTTACACATGCAGAAGTACAAGTAAAAGCTGAAATGAAAATCAAAGTATATAATACTGATGGAAATATCGCGAACGTGCAACATTTCACAACATTTAAAACTGAAGAAACCAAATATATAACGACAGAATACCAGGTGAAATTATTATCACATTTGTTAGGAACTATTAATTTAACTTGAACAAATGATCGAGTACAATCGTCTTTATAACGTATAACTTGAAGCAAATTATTCTTATAAATGATCGTTTGTGTACAGTGTACATAGCTTTACATGTTCCACTGGTAGGTCCAGTCCATCCAAGTATGCATGTGCATGTGTCAGAACAAGAACACGTTCCACCATTTTCACATGCATTAGCACAAACAGCTTAAGTAACACAAAAATGCAATCATTGAAATTTCAAGAACGAAGAATATTGAAACACAAATGTTATTATTACACAAACTAAAGAATCATTTACAAAATACCAAAAAAAGTGTATGCTTGTGAGCATTATTACAGGTGGGTTTTAATGTTGACCCCATTTGAAAACGTGGTAGAATAAATTAATCTGTGCAATGATGTATGTCACGAAGTAGGTTTATAATTTATTTATTTCCTAACCTCGGTTTATTCTGCACATTTAGCAACAGGATGCATAGATTAAACAATAAATATCATCAACAAGAGCAATGTTTATCCTACATCACTCTACAAAGTTCTATATACACAATTTTCCTTATACGTCTACTATACCATTTCGCGGGCAATCGTAGTGATAATTGTGTCTTGAAAATATACACTTTGCATTGAACAATGCTGTATAGGTATGGGAATACTATACATTTTATGAGCAGTACTGTTCTCAATATACATATTTATAAAATATATGTCACATGCTTTATTTATATAAAATGGTCATACTTACCACGAAATAATAGTGCAAAAAGAAGAGGAATAAATATTGAATTACAATTTCTAGTTTTAACATGTTAGTGCAAGATTTAAAAAGCAATTGAACCATTCTAATACATGACTGTCTAGTATACAGCTTTACCTGTTCCGCATGTAGCTCCTGTCCATCCAGCTGCGCATGTGCATGTGTCAGGACTTGAACAGGTTCCACCATTTGCACATACATTAGCACAAACAGCTTAGGTAAAAACAAAAATGCAATAATTGAAATAGCAAGAACAAAAAATACATATTGTAACAAGAAATGTATTATTACACAAACCAAAGAAACATTCATAAAATACAAAGGAAATCGTATGAGTATGGGCATTAATAAGCGTGTTTGTTACTTTTGCCTGCGTCTGAACACGTGGTAGAATATATTAATATATGTAATGATGTATGTCGCGAAGTAGCTATATGATTTTTATTTTCTAACCTCGGGTTAGTGCGCACATTTAGCAACAGAATACATTTATGAAGCAATTAATATCATCAACAGGAACACGTTTTACACTTCATCACTAAACAAAGTAAAGAATACTTGTCCCATACACACATCTTTCCTTATACTTCTATCATACCGTATCGTTGGCAATCGTAGTGCTTATATTATCTTGAATACAATATTGAGTTGACATTAAACAATGCTGTATATGTACGTGAATACTATGCATTTTATGAGCAGTACTTATCTCAAAATCTACATTTGTAAATTATATGTCACATGCTTTATTTACCTAAAATGGTCATACTTACTACGAAATAATAGTGCCGAAAGACGGGTAATAAATATTCAAGTACAATTTCTTGTTTTAACGTGTTAGTGCAACATTAAAACACCAATTAAAATATTCTAATACATGACTGTCTAGTATACAACTTTACCTGTTCCGCATGTAGCTCCTGTCCATCCAGTTGCGCATGTGCATGTGTCGGTGCCAGAACAGGTTCCACCATTTTCACATGCAGAAGTACAAGTAAAAGCTAAAATGAAAATCAAAGTATTTAATACTGATGGAAATATCGCAAACGTGCAACATTTCACAACATTTAAAACAGAAGAAATCAAAAATATAACGACAGAATACCAGGTGAAATTATTATCACATTTGTTAGAAACTATAAATTTAACTTGAACAAATGATCGAGTACAATCGTTTTTAAAACGTATAACTTGAAGCAAATTATTCTTATAAATGATCGTTTGTGTACAGTGTACATAGTTTTACATGTTCCGCACGTAGGTTCAGTCCATCCATGTAGGTATGTGCATGTGTCAGAACCAGAACACGTTCCACCATTTTCACATGCATTAGCTCAAACAGCTTAAGTAACACAAAAATGCTGTCATTGAAATGGCAAGAACGAAGAATATTGAAACACAAATGGTATTATTACACAAACCAAAGAATCAATTACAAAATACCAAGAAAGGTGTATGATTGTGAGCATTAATACAGGTGTTTTTTAATGTTGACTCCTTTTGAATACGTGGTAGAATAAATTAATCTGTGCAATGATGTATGTCACGAAGTAGCTATATGATTTTTATTTCCTAACATCGGGTTATTCTGGACATTTAGCAACAGGATTGATTGATGAAACAATGAATAGCATCAACAAGAGCAATGTTTACCCTTCATCACTCTACAAAGTTCCATACAGACACTTTTCCTCATACGTCTACTATACCATTTCGCGGGCAATCGTAGTGATAATTGTATCTTGAATATATAACCTTGGCATTAAACAATGCTGTATAGGTATGTGAATACTATACATTTTATGAGCAGTACTGTTCTCAAAATGCATCTTTGTAAAATATATGTCACATTCTTTATTTATATAAAATGGTCATACTTACCACGAAATAATAGTGCCAAAAGACGAGGAATAAATATTGAATTATAATTTCTAGTTTTAACATGTTAGTGCGAGATTTAAAAAGCAATTGAACTATTCTAATACATGACTGTCTAGTATACTGATTTACCTGTTCCGCATGTAGCTCCTGTCCATCCAGTTGCGCATGTGCATGTATCAGGACTTGAACAGGTTCCACCATTTGCACATACATTAGCACAAACAGCTTAAGTAAAAACAAAAATGCAATAATTGAAATAGCTAGAATAAAAAATACATATTGTAACAAGAAATGTATTATTACACAAACCAGAGAAACATTCATAAAATACAAAGGAAATCGAATTAGTATGGGCATTAATAAACGTGTTTGTTACTTTTACCTGCGTTTGAACACGTGGTAGAATATATTAATATGTGTAATGATGTATGTCGCGAAGTAGCTATATGATTTTTATTTTCTAACCTCGGGTTATTGCGCACATTTAGCAACAGACTACATTTATGAAGCAATTAATATCATCAACAGGTACACGTTTTACCCTTCATCACTAAACAAAGTAAAGAATACTTGTCCCATACACAAATTTTCCCTTATACTTCTATCATACCGTATCTCTGGCAATCGTAGTGCTTATTTTATCTTGAATACAATATTGAGTTGGCATTGAACAATGCTGTATATGTACGTGAATACTATGCATTTTATGAGCAGTACTTATCTCAAAATCTACATTTGTAAATTATATGTCACATGCTATATTTACCTAAAATGGTCATACTTAGTTCGAAATAATAGTGCCGAAATACGGGTAATAAATATTCAAGTACAATTTCTTGTTTTAACGTGTTAGTGCAACATTAAAACACCAAATAAAATATTCGAATACATGACTGTCTAGTATACAACTTTACCTGTTCCGCATGTAGCTCCTGTCCATCCAGTTGCGCATGTGCATGTGTCAGTGCCAGAACAGGTTCCACCATTTTCACATGCAGAAGCACAAGTAAAAGCTAAAATGAAAATCAAAGTATTTAATACTGATGGAAATATCGCGAACATGCAACATTTCACAAAATTTAAAACTGAAGAAACCAAATATATAACGACAGAATACCAGGTGAAATTATTATCACATTTGTTAGAAACTATAAATTTAACTTGAACAAAAGATCGAGAACAATCGTCTTTAAAACGTATACCTTGAAGAAAATTATTCTTGTAAATGATCGTTTGTGTACAGTGTACATAGTTTTACATGTTCCACATGTAGGTTCAGTCCATCCAAGTACGTATGTGCATGTGTCAGAACCAGAACACGTTCCACCATTTTCACATGCATTATCACAAACAGTTTAAGTAACACAAAAATGCAATCATTGAAATGGCAAGAACGAAGAATATTGAAACACAAGTGGTATTATTGCACAAACCAAAGAATCAATTACAACATACCAAGAAAAGTGAATGATTGTGAACATTAATACAGGTGGTTTTTAATGTTGCCTCCATTTGAATACGTGGTAGAATAAATTAATCTGTGCAATGATGTATGTCACGAAGTAGCTATATGATTTCTATTTCCTAACCTCGGGTTATTCTGCACATTTAGCAACAGGATGCATTGATGAACAATGAATATCATCAACAAGAGCAATGTTTACCCTTCATCACTCTACAAAGTTCCATACACACAATTTTCCTTATACGTCTACTATACCATTTCGCGGGCAATCGTAGTGATAATTGTATCTTGAATAGATACCTTGGCATTAAACAATGCTGTATAAGTATGTGAATACTATACATTTTATGAGCAGAACTTTTCTCAAAATACATCTTTGTAAAATATATGTCACATGCTTTATTTATATAAAATGGTCATACTAATCACGAAATAATAGTGCCAAAAGACGATGAATAAATATTGAATTACAATTTCTAGTTTTAACTTGTTATTGCAACATTTACAAACCAATTGAAATATTCTAATTTATGACTGTCTAGTATACAGCTTTACCTGTTCCGCATGTAGATCCTGTCCAGCCAATTGCGCATGTGCATGTGTCAGTGCCAGAACAGATTCCACCATTTTCACATGCAGAAGTACAAGTAAAAGCTAAAGTAAAAATCAATTATAGAATACTGATGGAAATACCATGAACGTGCAACATTCCACAACATTTAAAACTAAAGAAACCAAAGATATAACGACGGAATACCAGATGAAAATATTATAACATTGTGTGAAACTATCAATTTAACTTGAACAAATGATCGAGTACAATCATCTTTATAACGTATAACTTGAAGCAAATTATTCTTATAAATGATCGTTTGTGTACAGTGTACATAGTTTTACATGTTCCACATGTAGGTCAAGTCAATCCAAGTACATATGTGCATGTGTCAGAACCAGAACACGTTCCACCATTTTCACATGCATTAGCACAAACAGCTTAAGTAACACAAAAATGCAATCATTGAAATGGCAAGAACGAAGAATTTTGAAACACAAGTGGTATTTTTTCACAAACCAAAAAATCAATTACAAAATACCAAGAAAAGTGTATGATTGTGAGCATTAATACAGGTGGTTTTTAATGTTGCCTCCATTTGAATACGAGGTAGAATAAATTAATCTGTGCAATGATGTATGTCACGAAATAGCTATATGATATTTATTTCCTAACCTCGGGTTATTCTGCACATTTAGCAACAGGATGCATCGATGAACAATGAATATCATCAACAGGAGCAATGTTTAACCTTCATCACTCTACAAAGTTCCATACACACAATTTTCCTTATACGTCTACTATACCATTTCGCGGGCAATCGTAGTGATAATTGTTTCTTGAATATATACCCTTGTCATTAAACAATGCTGTATAAGTATGTGAATACTATACATTTTATGAGCAGAACTTTTCTCAAAATACATCTTTGTAAAATATATGTCACATGCTTTATTTATATAAAATGCTCACGCATACCACGATATAATAGTGCCAAAAGACGAGGAATAAATATTGAATTACAATTTTTAGTTTTAACTTGTTATTGCAACATTTACAAACCAATTGAAATATTCTAATTCATGACTGTCTTGTATACAGCTTTACCTGTTCCGCATGTAGCTCCTGTCCAGCCAATTGCGCATGTGCATGTGTCAGTGCCAGAACAGATTCCACCATTTTCACATGCAGAAGTACAAATAAAAGCTAAAATAAAAATCAAAGTATATAATACTGATGGAAATTACGTGAACGTGCAACATTCTACAACATTTAAAACTAAAGAAACCAAAGATATAACGACAGAATACCAGATGAAAATATTATCACATTGTTTGAAACTATCAATTTAACTTGAACAAATGATCGAGTACAATCATCTTTATAACGTATAACTTGAAACAAATTATTCTTATAAATGATCGTGTGTGTACAGTGTACATAGTTTTACATGTTTCACATGTAGGTCCAGTCCATCCAAGTACGTATGTGCATGTGTCAGAACCAGAACACGTTCCACCATTTTCACATGCATTATCACAAACAGCTTAAGTAACACAAAAATGCAATCATTGAAATGGCAAGAACGAAGAATATTGAAACACACGTGGTATTATTTCTAAAACCAAAAAATCAATTACAAAAATACCAAGAAAAGTGTATGATTGTGAGCATTAATACAGGTGGTTTTTAATGTTGCCTCCATTTGAATACGTGGTAGAATAAATTAATCTGTGCAATGATGTATGACACGAAGTAGCTATATAATTTCTATTTGCTAACCTGGGGTTACTGTGCACATTTAGCAACAGGATGCATTGCAGAACAATGAATATCATCAACAAGAGCAATGTTTACCCTCCATCACTCTACAAAGTTCCATACACACAATTTTCCTCATACGTGTGCTACACCATTTTGCGGGCAATCGTAGTGATAATTGTATCTTGAATATATACCCTTGGCATTAAACAATGCTGTATAAGTTTGTGAAAACTATACATATTTTATGAGCAGTACTGTTCTCAAAATACATCTTTGTAAAATATATGTCACATGCTTCATTTATATAAAATGGTCATACTTATCACGAAATAATAGTGCCAAAGGACGAGGAATAAATATTGAATTACAATTTCTAGTTTTAACTTGTTATTGCAACATTTACAAACCATTTGAAATATTCTAATTCATGACTGTCTAGTATACAGCTTTACCTGTTCCGCATGTAGCTCCTGTCCAGCCAATTGCGCATGTGCATGTGTCAGTGCCATAACAGATTCCACCATTTTCACATGCAGAAGTACAAGTTAAAGCTAAAATAAAAATCAATTATAGAATACTGATGGAAATACCGTGATCGTGCAACATTCCACAACATTTAAAACTAAAGAAACTTAAGATATAACGACGGAATACCAGATGAAAATATTATAACATTGTGTGAAACTATCAATTTAACTTGAACAAATGATCGAGTACAATCATCTTTATAACGTATAACTTGAAGCAAATTATTCTTATAAATGATCGTTTGTGTACAGTGTACATAGTTTTACATGTTCCACATGTAGGTCCAGTCCATCCAAGTACATATGTGCATGTGTCAGAACCAGAACACGTTCCACCATTTTCACATGCATTAGCACAAACAGCTTAAGTAACACAAAAATGCAATCATTGAAATGGCAAGAACGAAGAATTTTGAAACACAAATGGTATTTTTTCACAAACCAAAAAATCAATTACAAAATACCAAGAAAAGTGTATGATTGTGAGCATTAATACAGGTGGTTTTTAATGTTGCCTCCATTTGAATACGAGGTAGAATAAATTAATCTGTGCAATGATGTATGTCACGAAGTAGCTATATGATATTTATTTCCTAACCTCGGGTTATTCTGCACATTTAGCAACAGGATGCATCGATGAACAATGAATATCATCAACAAGAGCAATGTTTAACCTTCATCACTCTACAAAGTTCCATACACACAATTTTCCTTATACGTCTACTATACCATTTCGCGGGCAATCGTAGTGATAATTGTTTCTTGAATATATACCCTTGTCATTAAACAATGCTGTATAAGTATGTGAATACTATACATTTTATGAGCAGTACTGTTCTCAAAATACATCTTTGTAAAATATATGTCACATGCTTTATTTATATAAAATGCTCACGCTTACCACGATATAATAGTGCCAAAATACGAGGAATAAATATTGAATTACAATTTCTAGTTTTAACTTGATATTGCAACATTTACAAACCAATTGAAATATTCTAATTCATGACTGTCTTGTATACAGCTTTACCTGTTCCGCATGTAGCTCCTGTCCAGCCAATTGCGCATGTGCATGTGTCAGTGCCAGAACAGATTCCACCATTTTCACATGCAGAAGTACAAGTTAAAGCTAAAATAAAAATCAATTATATAATACTGATGGAAATACCGTGAACGTGCACTATTCCATAACATTTAGAACTAAAGACACCAAAGATATAACGACAGAATACCATGTGAAATTATTATCACATTTATTAGAAACTATAAATTTAACTTGAACAAATGATCGAGTACAATCATCTTTATAAGGTATAACTTGAAGCAAATTATTCTTATAAATGATCGTTTGTGTACAGTGTACATAGTTTTACATGTTTCACATGTAGGTCCAGTCCATCCAAGTACATATGTGCATGTGTCAGAACCAGAACACGTTCCACCATTTTCACATGCATTAGCACAAACAGCTTAAGTAACAAAACAATGCAATCATTGAAATGGCAAGAACGAAGAATATTGAAACACAAGTGTTATTATTTCACAAACCAAAAAATCAATTACAAAATGCCAAGAAAAGTGTATGATTGTGAGCATTAATACAGGTGGTTTTTAATGTTGCCTCCATTTGAATACGTGGTAGAATAAATTAATCTGTGCAATGATGTATGTCACGAAGTAGCTATATGATTTCTATTTGCTAACCTCGGGTTACTGTGCACATTTAGCAACAGGATGCATTGATGAACAATGAATATCATCAACAAGAGCAATGTTTACCCTTCATCACTCTACAAAGTTCCATACACACAATTTTCCTCATACGTCTACTATACCATTTCGCGGGCAATCGTAGTGATAATTGTATCTTGAATATATACCCTTGGCATTACACAATGCTGTATAAGTATGTGAATACTATACATTTTATGAGCAGTACTGTTCTCAAAATACATCTTTGTAAAATATATGTCACATGCTTTATTTATATAAAATGGTCACACTTACCACGATATAATAGTGCCAAAAGACGAGGAATAAATATTGCATTACAATTTCTAGTTTTAACTTGTTATTGCAACATTTACAAACCAATTGAAATATTCTAATTCATGACTGTCTAGTATACAGCTTTACCTGATCCGCATGTAGCTCCTGTCCAGCCAATTGCGCATGTGCATGTGTCAGGACTTGAACAGATTCCACCATTTGCACATACATTAGCACAAACAGCTTAAGTAAAAACAAAAATGCAATAATTGAAATAGCAAGAACAAAAAATATATATTGTAACAAGGAATGTATTATTACACAAACCAGAGAAACATTCATAAAATACAAAGGAAATCGTATGAGTATGGGCATTAATAAACGTGTTTGTTACTTTTGCCTGCGTTTGAACACGTGGAAGAAAATAATAATATGTGTAATGATGTATGTCGCGAAGTAGCTATATTATTTTTATTTTCTAACCTCGGGTTATTGCGCACATTTAGCAACAGACTACATTTATGAAGCAATTAATATCATCAACAGGAACAAGTTTTACCCTTCATCACTAAACAAAGTAAAGAATACCTGTCCCATACACAAATTTTCCCATATACTTCTATCATACCGTATCGCTTGCAGTCATTGTGCTTATTTTATCTTGAATACAATATTGAGTTGACATTTGAACAATGCTGTATATGTACGTGAATACTATGCATTTTATGAGCAGTACTTATCTCAAAATCTACATTTGTAAATTATATGTCACATGCTTTATTTACCTAAATTGGTCATACTTACTACGAAATAATAGTGCCGAAAGACGGGTAATAAATTTTCAAGTACAATTTCTTGTTTTAACGTGTTAGTGCAACATTAAAACAACAATTGAAATATTCTTATACATGACTGTCTAGTATACAACTTTACCTGTTCCGCATGTAGCTCCTGTCCATCCAGTTGCGCATGTGCATGTGTCAGTGCCAGAACAAGTTCCACTATTTTCACATGCAGAAGCACAAGTAAAAGCTAAAATGAAAATCAAGTATATAATACTGATAGAAAATTCGCGAACGTGCAACATTTCACAACATTTAAAACTGAAGAAACCAAATATATAACGACAAAATACCAGGTGAAATTATTATCACATTTGTTAGAAACTATAAATTTAACTTGAACAAATGATCGAGTACAATCATCTTTATAAGGTATAACTTGAAGCAAATTATTCTTATAAATGATCGTTTGTGTACAGTGTACATAGTTTTACATGTTCCGCATGTAGGTCCAGTCCATCAAAGTACGTATGTGCATGTGTCAGAACCAGAACACGTTCCACCATTTCACATGCATTAGCGCAAACAGCTTATGTAACACAAAAATGCAATCATTGAAATCGCAAGAACGAAGAATATTGAAACACAAATGGTATTATTACACAAACCAAAAAAATCAATAACAAAATACCAAGAAAGGTGTCTGATTGTGAGCATTAATACAGGTGTTTTTTAATGTTGACTCCTTTTGAATACGTGGTAGAATAAATTAATCTGTGCAATGATGTATGTCACGAAGTAGCTATATGATTTTTATTTCCTAACCTCGGGTTATACTGCACATTTAGCAACAGGATTGATTGATGAAACAATGAATATCATCAACAAGAGCAATGTTATCCCTTCATCACTCTACAAAGTTCCATACACACAATTTTCCTCATACGTCTACTATACCATTTCGCGGGCAATCGTAGTGATAATTGTATCTTGAATATATAGCCTTGGCATTTAACAATGCTGTATAGGATTTAACTTGTTATTGCAACATTAACAAACCAATTGAAATATTCTAATTCATGACTGTCTAGTACACAGCTTTACCTGTTCCGCATGTAACTCCTGTCCAGCCAATTGCGCATGTGCATGTGTCAGTGCCAGAACAGGTTCCACCATTTTCACATGCAGAAGCACAAGTAAAAGCTAAAATGAAAATCATAGTATTTAATACTGATGGATATATCGCGAACGTGCAACATTTCACAACATTTAAAACTGAAGAAACCAAATATATAACGACAGAATACCAGGTGAAAATATTATCACATTTGTTAGAAACTATAAATTTAACTTGAACAAATGATCGAGTACAATCATCTTTATAACGTATGACTTGAAGCAAATTATTCTTATAAATGATCGTTTGTGTACAGTGTACATAGTTTTACATGTTCCACATGTAGGTCCAGTCCATCCAAGTACGTACGTGCATGTGTCAGAACCAGAACACTTTCTACCATTTTCACATGCATTAGCACAAACAGCTTAAGTAACACAAAAATGCAATCATTGAAATGGCAAGAACGAAGAATATTGAAACACAAGTGGTATTATTTCACAAACCAAAAAATCAATTACAAAATACCAAGAAAGGTGTATGATTGTGAGCATTAATACAGGTTGTTTTTAATGTTGCCTCCATTTGAATACGTGGTAGGATAAATTAATCTGTGCAATGATGTATGTCATGAAGTAGCTATATGATTTTTATTTCCTAACCTCGCGTTATTCTACACATTTAGCAACAGGATGCATTGATGAACAATGAATATCATCAACAAGAGCAATGTTTACCCTTCATCACTCTACAAAGTTCCATACACACAATTTTCCTCATACGTCTGCTAGACCATTTCGCGGGCAATCTTAGTGATAATTGTATCTTGAATATATATCCTTGGCATTAAACAATGCTTTATAAGTATGTGAATACTATACATTTTATGAGCAGTACTGTTCTCAAAATACATCTTTGTAAAATATATGTCACATGCTTTATTTATATATAATGGTCACACTTACCACGATATAATAGTGCCCAAAGACGAGGAATACATATTGAATTATAATTTCTAGTTTTAACTTGTTACTGCAACATTTACAAACCAATTGAAATATTCTAATTCATGACTGTCTTGTATACAGCTTTACCTGTTCCGCATGTAGCTCCTGTCCAGCCAATTGCGCATGTGCATGTGTCAGTGCCTGAACAGATTCCACCATTTTCACATGCAGAAGTACAAGTAAAAGCTAAAATAAAAATCAAAGTATATAATACTGATGGAAATACCGTGAACGTGCAACATTCCACAACATCTAAAACTAAAGAAACCAAAGATATAACGACAGAATACCAGATGAAAATATTATCACATTGTGTGAAACTATCAATTTAACTTCAACAAATGATCGAGTACAATCATCTTTATAACGTATAACTTGAAGCAAATTATTCTTATAAATGACCGTTTGTGTACAGTGTACATAGTTTTACATGTTCCGCATGTAGGTCCAGTCCATCCAAGTACGTATGTGCATGTGTCAGAACCAGAACACGTTCCGCCATTATCACATGCATTAGCGCAAACAGCTTAAGTAACACAACAATGCAGTCATTGAAATGGCAAGAACGAAGAATATTGAAACACAAATGGTATTATTACACAAACCAAAGAATCAATTACAAAATACCAAGAAAGGTATATGTTTGTGAGCATTAATACAGGTGGTTTTTAATGTTGCCTCAATTTGAATACGTGGTAGAATAAATTAATCTGTGCAGTGATGTATGTGACGAAGTAGCTATATGATTTTTATTTCCTAACCTCGGGTTATTCTGTACAATTAGCAACAGGATTGATTGATGAAACAATGATTATCATCAACTAGAGCAATGTTTACCCTTCATCACTCTACAAAGTTCCATACACACAATTTTCCTCATACGTCTGCTATACCATTTCGCGGGCAATCGTAGTGATAATTGTATCTTGAATATATACCCTTGGCATTAAACAATGCTGTGAAAGTATGTGAATACTAAACATTTTATGAGCAGTACTGTTCTCAAAATACATCTTTGTAAAATATATGTCACATGCTTTATTTATATAAAATAGTCATACTTACCACGAAATAATAGTGCGAAAAGACGAGGAATAAATAGTGAATTACAATTTCTAGTTTTAACTTGTTATTGCAACATTAACAAACCAATTGAAATATTCTAATTCATGACTGTCTAGTACACAGCTTTACCTGTTCCACATGTAACTCCTGTCCAGCCAATTGCGCATGTGCATGTGTCAGTGCCAGAACAGGTTCCACCATTTTCACATGCAGAAGCACAAGTAAAAGCTAAAATGAAAATCATAGTATTTAATACTGATGGAAATATCGCGAACGTGCAACATTTCACAACATTTAAAACTGAAGAAACCAAATATATAACGACAGAATACCCGGTGAAAATATTATCACATTTGTTAGAAACTATAAATTTAACTTGAACAAATGATCGAGTACAATCATGTTTATAACGTATGACTTGAAGCAAATTATTCTTATAAATGATCGTTTGTGTACAGTGTACATAGTTTTACATGTTCCACATGTAGGTCCAGTCCATCCAAGTACGTATGTGCATGTGTCAGAACCAGAACACGTTCCACCATTTTCACATGCATTAGCACAAACAGCTTAAGTAACACAAAAATGCAATCATTGAAATGTCAAGAACGAAGAATATTGAAACACAAGTGGTATTATTTCACAAACCAAAAAATCAATTACAAAATACCAAGAAAAGTGTATGATTGTGAGCATTAATACAGGTTGTTTTTAATGTTGCCTCCATTTGAATACGTAGTAGAATAAATTAATCTGTGCAATGATGTATGTCATGAAGTAGCTATATGATTTCTTTTTCCTAACCTCGCGTTATTCTACACATTTAGCAACAGGATGCATTGATGAACAATGAATATCATCAACAAGAGCAATGTTTACCCTTCATCACTCTACAAAGTTCCATACACACAATTTTCCTCATACGTCTGCTAGACCATTTCGTGGGCAATCTTAGTGATAATTGTATCTTGAATATATATCCTTGGCATTAAACAATGCTTTATAAGTATGTGAATACTATACATTTTATGAGCAGTACTGTTCTCAAAATACATCTTTGTAAAATATATGTCACATGCTTTATTTATATATAATGGTCACACTTACCACGATATAATAGTGCCCAAAGACGAGGAATACATATTGAATTATAATTTCTAGTTTTAACTTGTTATTGCAACATTTACAAACCAATTGAAATATTCTAATTCATGACTGTCTTGTATACAGCTTTACCTGTTCCGCATGTAGCTCCTGTCCAGCCAATTGCGCATGTGCATGTGTCAGTGCCAGAACAGATTCCACCATTTTCACATGCAGAAGTACAAGTAAAAGCTAAAATAAAAATCAAAGTATATAATACTGATGGAAATACCGTGAACGTGCAACATTCAACAACATCTAAAACTAAAGAAACCAAAGATATAACGACAGAATACCAGATGAAAATATTATCACATTGTGTGAAACTATCAATTTAACTTCAACAAATGATCGAGTACAATCATCTTTATAACGTATAACTTGAAGCAAATTATTCTTATAAATGACCGTTTGTGTACAGTGAACATAGTTTTACATGTTCCGCATGTAGGTCCAGTTCATCCAAGTACGTATGTGCATGTGTCAGAACCAGAACACGTTCCACCATTTTCACATGCATTAGCACAAACAGCTTATGTAACCCAAAAATGCAATCATTGAAATCGCAAGAACGAAGAATATTGAAACACAAGTGGTATTATTGCACAAACCGAAGAATCAATTACATAATACCAAGAAAAGTGTATGATTGTGAGCATTAATACAGGTGGTTTTTAATGTTGCCTCCATTTGAATACGTGGTAGAATAAATTAATCTGTGCAATGATGTATGTTACGAAGTAGCTATATGATATTTATTTCCTAATCTCGGGTTATTCTGCACATTTAGCAACAGGATGCATTGATGAACAATGAATATCATCAACAAGAGCAATGTTTACCCTTCATCACTCTACAAAGTTCCATACACACAATTTTTCTCATACGTCTATTATACTATTTCGCGGGCAATCGTAGTGATAATTGTTTCTTAAATATATACCCTTGGCATTAAACAATGCTGTATAAGTACGTGAATACTATACATTTTATGAGCAGTACTGTTCTCAAAATACATCTTTGTAAAATATATGTCATATGCTTTATTTATATAAAATGGTCACGCTTACCACGATATGATAGTGCCAAAAGACGAGGAATAATTATTGAATTACAATTTCTAGTTTTAACTTGTTACTGCAACATTTACAAACCAATTGAAATATTCTAATTCATGACTGTCTTGTATACAGCTTTACCTGTTCCACATGTAGCTCCTGTCCAGCCAATTGCGCATGTGCATGTGTCAGTGCCAGAACAGATTCCACCATTTTCACATGCAGAAGTACAAGTAAAAGCTAAAATAAAAATCAAAGTATATAATACTGATGGAAATAACCTGAACGTGCAACATTCCACAACATTTAAAACTTAAGAAACCAAAGATATAACGACAGAATACCAGATCAAAATATTATCACATTGTGTGAAACTATCAATTTAACTTGAACGAATGATCGAGTACAATCATCTTTATAACGTATAACTTGAAGCAAGTTATTCTTATAAATGATCGTTTGTGTACAGTGTACATAGTTTTACATGTTTCACATGTAGGTCCAGTCCATCCAAGTACGTATGTGCATATGTCAGAACCAGAACACGTTCCACCATTTGCACATGCATTATCACAAACAGTTTAAGTAACACAAAAATGCAATCATTGAAATTTCAAGAACGAAGAATATTGAAACACACGTGGTATTATTTCACAAACCAAAAAATCAATTACAAAATACCAAGAAAAGTGTATGATAGTGAGCATTAATACAGGTGGTTTTTAATGTTGCCTCCATTTGAATACGTGGTAGAATAAATTAATCTGTGCAATGATGTATGTCACGAAGTAGCTATATGATTTCTATTTCCTAACATCGGGTTATTCTGCACATTTAGCAACAGGATGCATTGATGAAACAATGAATATCATCAACAAGAGCAATGTTTACCCTTCATCACTCTACAAAGTTCCATACACACAATTTTCCTCATACGTCGACTATACCATTTCGCGGGCAATCGTAGTGATAATTGTATCTTGAATTTATACCCTTGGCATTAAACAATGCTGTATAAGTATGTGAATACTATACATTTTATGAGCAGTACTGTTCTCAAAATACATCTTTGTAAAATATATTTCATATGCTTTATTTATATAAAATGGTCATACTTATCACGAAATAATAGTGCCAAAAGACGAGGAATAAATATTGAATTACAATTTCTAGTTTTAACTTGTTATTGCAACATTTACAAACCAATTGAAATATTCTAATTCATGACTGTCTAGTATACAGCTTTACCTGTTCCGCATGTTGCTCCTGTCCAGCCAATTGCGCATGTGCATGTGTCAGTGCCAGAACAGATTCCACCATTTTCACATGCAGAAGTACAAGTAAAAGCTAAAATAAAAATCAATTATCTAATACTGATGGAAATACCGTGAACGTGCAACATTCCACAAATTAAAAACTAAAGAAACCAAAGATATAACGACAGAATACCAGGTGAAATTATTATCACATTTATAAGAAACTATAAATTTAACTTGAACAAATGATCGAGTACAATCATCTTTGTAAGGTATAACTTGAAGCAATTATTCTTATAAATGATCGTTTGTGTACAGTGTACATAGTTTTACATGCTCCACATGTAGGTCCAGTCCATCCAAGTACGTATGTGCATGTGTCAGAACCAGAACACGTTCCACCATTTTCACATGCATTAGCACAAACAGCTTAATTAACAAAAAAATGCAATCATTGAAAAATTGCAATCGTAGTGATAATTGTCCCTTACGGAAAATGCATATATCTTACTTATATGTCGAGATCTATGTTGCTTATATGTCAAGATGTATGTTACATATATGTCACTTATACTTGGCTTATATCTTTCACTTATAAGTGACTTATATTGATTTTAAATGCAAATGAGATCTATGCCGCTTATAAGTATGCAAATGAGATCTATGTCACTTATATGTCCAGATAAGTACTGCAGTTCACTTATATGTCACATATAAGTGACTTATAAGTGGCTTATATGTTTAGCTGGGATGTCAATGCTGTACATATAAGCAACATATAAGCCACTTATATGTCACATATAAGCCACTTATATGTCACATATAAGCCACTTATATGTCACATATAAGCCACTTATATGTCAATTATAATTCACCAGACAGAAGCACATTTAGTTTCTTGACAACTGCAGGGATTGATTTCTAGAATCTGCAAGGTCATCCACTGATCTTGTTTTCTGTGGTTTCCTGCCGCAACAAGATCACTGCTTAGCGGGGCATACACATGTAGCCTAGCAGGGCATATACGCCTGTGGTTGTCAAGGTTAAACCTATTTCAAAGGGAAATAATTTTAAAAAATCACAGTTATGGTCCTTTTTTCGTAACACATATTCATTGGCTCATGTTGAAAGATGTGTGCAAAGTTTCATTGTTATACATCTAATACTTTGAAAGTTATTAGTCACAATCACTTGTAAAAGGCAGTTAAACCTGTTTTCAAAGGGTGAACAATTCAAAAAATATGAACCACAGTTATGGGCCTTTATTAGATGCATACACTGGATCATGCTTAAGATGTTTACAAAGTTTCATTGTTGTAGACCTTATACTTTCAAGTTCTTAGCCAATCAGTTGTCAGGAATAAAGTTAACGGATGGACGGACGGACAATCGCCAAGACCTAATACGTCCCTAAGGGCGTAAAGTATGTAAAGAAAGAAGACAGAAAGCGTTTAAACTTTGAACATAATATTGAGGTTTAATTGGTATCTTCTTTTTACAACACAGAACTTCAGCAGATGTTTCCTGCGCAGGGCTTTGATCCAGCAACCACCTGTAATCAAAGAAAATATTATAATGAACATATTAAATTACATAAATGGTTTTGAAATATATCAAATATAATATACTTTTCAAAAATCAGCTATATATCTAGCATATTCATCATTATGGTTTGTTTGAAATGAACAGAATGGTGTTTTAGGTCATTTTAAACCCATGTATGGCCATATATGACAGTCGATTTTTTTGAGGTAGACATACCATCCCATTGTTCCTGGGTAGAACCAGTACTATAAACCTCTCGCCATCCGTAAGAATCGACACTTCCTCCTTGGACAAGTCTAGCTCCCAGGGGGATTTGAACCAACAACGGTGAGAGGCGAGAAAGCTTCAGTCGTATCGTCTTTTCATGGAGGCACTTATTAAAATTCATATGAAGAGGAAAAAGGTATTGAGTTAATGAGATGTAAATATATATATGTATATATCAGCTTTACTCCAGCTGTTCCTGAAAACATGCACGCCCCAAAGACAGCACTTTTAAAAACATATACAGGGGTAGTTCCATTAATTCCTTCTGTAGGGGCTAAATACAAAAACATAACAAAAAACATTTCTATAATATGGGGTTGTCTATTGGGTGGAAAAATGCTTCTGGATGTATTTTTCATGCAAACTCTAACCCAATTAAAATAATCTTAAAATGCATGCATTCAATTTCGAAAAGCATGCTGTTGACGGTAAAAATCTAGTGAAATTTTAATAATGCAGGGAAAAAAAGAATTCCCACAAATTGATTCACGAACGAGAACTCTTTACCAATTTCGATCGCAAACTGATAGTGACATTGTAACTATCGTACTATTACTCATTTTGATAATTTAATAATACAATCAGTAATGTTTCAGACCTAGGAAAATAAAAAGCGTCACCTACAGTTACACTGATCTTAAAGACAAAGTGCCTACAATATCATCAAAGACATTGCTCTGAAACTTGGTATGTACCTTGATTGGGGTAAGGCATAATACTCTCTGAAACTAAGTCTGACGCCACTAGTGACCTTAACTCTAAAGACAAAACTTAGGAAATTTCATAGGGTTTCTTTCTCTTTTTTTTAAGACATACATCTTCAACACCATCTAAATATTTGCTATGAAACTTGGAATGTTCATTTACTGTGGGGAGACATAACCAGCTGACTAATCCCCACTTCACCCGACCTTGACCTTTAACGTAACAAACAACTTTTTCACCATAGGATATTGACTTTGTAAATCAAATGCCAAATGTATTTAAAGGGAGTCGTGGCAATCTTGAAGTTTTTATCAAACATTACCATTGGCGTCTTGATTTATTTATACAGTATCATTTTGAATTTAAACCTGCTTGCATTTAATTAAAAAAAAATACCAAACTGTTGTCTTTAATTTCAGTCTACATATATTTCAGGCCTATCCAACGTTTTGCTGGGATCAATTAGACATCAAGAGCAACATTCCTGTGAAGTTTCATGGAAATCTGTCAAGTAGTTTCACAGGAGTAGTCGCTACAAGTTTTTACTATCTAACGCTATGTAAAAAACATGGCCGCCTAAAAAGATGGCCGCTGGCGGCCATGTTTAATGTCAAATCAAAATAGTTTTCAACAAGGATCAACATCATGTCATGCTGATCCGACCAAATGTGACTTATATTTCGAAAGCTCGAATGAACGAACAGACTAATGGACAAATATATACCCGGACAACATTGTAATCGCTAAATCGAGATCCGTAATCGGGCTCAACAAAAATTAGAACTCTACAAAAGAATATATGTCTGCACTTTATACCTACATTTTTTTTTAAAGTATAATAAATTAACACGTTTTTATTACATTTTCATCGGCAAAAGATTGAAATTTCTCAGCTAAATATTATTAACTAACTCCGAACACAAAAATAACTAACTGTGACGCCGAGTTGACGTCAATAACGTAGTACTGACGTCAACGTTATCCGCTGATAACGTTCAATAAAGCGAATAATTTCGGTTAAAATCATGCACGATGTGATTTAAAATGTAATAAACAGATTTTTTAACTGCTGTGTTCGATAATAGAGAAATCCTTCACTCGATGGTAACATGTTTTTTCACTCAATCACATACGCTCGTTTGTGAAAAGAATCACACGTCTCCCATCTCATGAAGGATTTCCCTATAATCGATCCCAGCAGTTAAATAATCTGCGCAGTATCATCAGTGAATATTTTTAATTATAAACATTTATGGAAGATACTCCTTACTTTGAAAATGTCAAGCAAAACGTATGTATAGACTTACAGCTTGATATGCAGTATAAATATCGTCATCCATGGAATCGATACTTTCCACTTGCTGACTCACTGACGGAATATTCTTCTGTGTGTTTGGTGTCATTAGTGAGTTTGTTGGTGGAATATTCTGTGTGTTTGGTGAGCTTGTTGGTGAAATATGTGTGTTTGATCTTGTTGGTGTAGTTATCTGCAGCCTGTTAAGTTGCATTGCTTTCTGTGTGATTGGCTGTATTTGTGAGATGCACATATTATGCTGGGTGTTCAGTGGAATGGATTGCAGTATGTTTGCAGGTGGCATTGATGATGTGTTTTGCATAAGAAAGTCAATCTTCTCCCCTAAATTTATTTTTTGTTCCATGATTTCAATTTGGGAAGCGCAAGAGCAATCCACTGTTGAGCACTGGTCTGTGTTAGAGTTTGCTGTTGACTGGTTGCTTGGTCCTTGAATTTTTCTCGTGATAGTCACCAGGCCATTGAGTTAAAAAAAAAATGTCTTGTTTATTTCTTCCTCCCTCCACCTCCAGTCCTTTTCCGGGCATATTTTAAAAACCTTTTAATTTCATCCTCCACAAAGGTCTCCACCACTTGTCTGAAAAGGATAAAAAGATATATATGAACAAATTTACTGAAAAGGCAAGTAAGATATATGAATCTTTTTATTTACACATTCAATATATCAAAAGGCCACGGCGTACAACCATTTCATGCCGAGTGAGGAATTTACAAATCGCGTAATTACGCGGAGTTTGGGTGATAAAACTACTCGGCGTGGAAATCGGCTCTCGACGAACTTACGCCACGATACTTCGCGAATAACGGTTACGCCACGATACTTCGTGTATAAAAACTGAGTTAGCCGAGTCGAAACTGCACAGGTGAAAGGTGCAACATTTTATTACTGCAGTTATTTTAATGCATAATTATTCAATAACTTTAAAAAAAAGCAGAAAACTATTTTTTATTTTTGTTTTTTGAAAATTCGAATGCCCGGATAATGTCACGATAATTATATGGCGGTTCCTATATTCGGCTTCGCAGCGACTGAACATAAAATACAATTAGTAATTACTATACTGGAAATTACAATTTTCATTTAATCGGTGTTTGTAAAACGATTAACGATCCTGCTGTTGATTATAATTTATTATTATATCGATGAGTTTTTTAGTAAAAATAAGCAAACAAATTTTAAAGAATTCCGGGTCATAAACCTGTTGTTAGTGCCGGGGATTATGGGTATCCAACTTATTTATGTCGGTCTCAAGAGAACTGATTTTTTGACAACAGAAACGGAAAAACGTTTGATTAAATGCATGAAAAGTTTGAAATCCATATTTTTTTTCGAATTGTCAGTCATTCATTTTGCTCTGCGTCCCGCGTCCTAGACTCACATTTTTTCTGAGGACGCATCATTCTTAAACATGTGCGTCCCATGGACGCATTGCTCGAAAATTGTACAAGTGGTAAATAACCGTTTTCGATGTGATTACAAGAGAACAAATATAACACGACACCGGTTAAAGTAGAACGCAATCACAATGTAGTACGCGTGTTCCGATTGGGTAAAAACTATTTGTCATCCAATCAGTAACAACGTTCTACTAACTGTTGGTGTTCGCTAGTATGGAAATCCCTAGACTGTGTCATGGTCCTTTGCGCTTCTCTGTTGAGATAACAGAATAGAATAGACTAGAAATCCCGAATGATGAACACAAAATGCCACCGAAGAAAGTTATAGAAAATTACCCACAATTAAAATGTTTAAAGTTAAACTGACCCTTGATTGGCATGTCAAACTACTCAGGACTAATTGAACTGTTTAAAGTGTGTGTAGACTGTTTGCAAGCATAAAATAAAGAAAAAATACAGAGATTTTTATGATGGTGACTACCCGTTACAGAACCGAGACAACTGCGCCATATAAGCACATATTCAAAAAGAAAAACTTTGTAAAACAAAGAATCGTAGCAATATATAATAAGGAATAACATGAAAATAATACAGTTTTGAAACTTCAAAACTGTATGCACATATTTTACTGATGTTTTACTGAATTGAATCTTTAACGGCTCATCAACACAGTATACGTTATTTAGAGCCGCCCCAGAGAGAGGGGAAGGATACATAGGAATCCGGGAACCTGCCCTACTATTATTATCGAATAGATTCCTATGTTTTTTTAACGTGCTTGGAGGATAGACCTATACACGGGACCGCCCGGTTTACGTCCCCATCCGACGGACTAGGCTAAGGGAAAGTGTCTTGCCCAAGAACACACCGACGGAACTCAATGGCACCACGGAGGATTGAACCCGTGGCCTCCAGTTACGAATCCGCCGCGCTACCTACTTTCAACATATGTGAGTCCCAGCGACTCATTAAAGCACACTTCAAAATGAATTACTGAACATGCTGAATGTATTCATTATATTTATCAGTTATGTCAACTTTGCACGGGAAAGATGCACTCGGCGTTTGTATTTTTCTGCCAATTGATTGCATTTTTTAAGCGCGATGTCGGACAAGTTGAAGTTGTTGGAAAATTAAGACTTGTTCCCAAAAATAAATTGCCAAAGGTGTGAACTTATGGTTAATTGGATTCTACGCGGAGTGACTCCGTGTCCTTTCGCCACGTGGATTCGCCAAATCCAAACATTGACTTGGCATAGATTCGCTCGGCACTCGATAGGACCAAACTCGGCGAATCGAGTAAAGTGTGTGCTTCGCGTGAGCCGTACTGTACATGTTGCCCTCTACAGAGCTAGCTTTAAGACCTTTAATTAATACATTACCAATTATAATTTTGCAGAGACATGTGTTCTTGAAGGGAAATTTCCATTCATATTTATTTTCGCCATCAATCCATTTGACATCGTCCTGAAAGAGAATAAGGACATTTAAGAGAACAATCATTTGATTCTTTAGTATTTTACTCTTTTCACATGTGTTCATACTTCAGCTTCCAGTTGGGTAATGGCTGCTTAAACAATGTTGAGCACTGCAAAACAGATTGATAACCCAACCTTTCAATCTTGCGCGTTATGTACACAAATGTTTAAATGGAAGTTATACAATTTAAGCGCTATAGCTACTAGAAGCGCTAGTTCAAGCTCAAATCAAGATGGATATAAAAATAGCTGGGGCCAGAATTAACGATTGGTTGTTTGCCGTCACCTGACTCAGGACTTTAGGTACTGCGAAAGTATGGCTGATGGGGTCATTGTCGTATTGTGTACTACAGAAAGGTACCCGGGGTACATCTATGTATACACAAACGTACCCGAAAATCTTTGAATCCAGAACTATCCCCAAATATACAGAAACGTACCCGGACAAACAAGATTTCATTGGCGGAATTGAAACAATTTAGAACTTGATCGTATTGTCATAAAACCGGAAGTTGTAAATCGTCAAACCCCGCGCAAAAATTAAACAAATACACAGCTCGTCATTCAAGAATAGTTTAATGAAGGAATCCCTGTACTTTTATTTCCGAAGCCCCCACCGGAAAAACACACACACACACATTGGGAATTCTGATAATCGAATCATCAAAAAGGGATATCAAAAATATTGTTTTTCAAAATACAAATTGGCGCCATTAAATACGTAAATACATTAAATATGTAAGCTAAAATTTTAAAAAAGTGAATCGTTAATGAAAGTTTCGCATTGTACTCTCGCGAGATTTTGTCTCGGGTACATTTATGTATATTTGGGGGCCTTTTTGGATTTCGATAATTTTCGGGTACATTTCTGTAAACATTAATGTAACCCGGTTGCCTTTCTGTTGTACCCAGTACGACAATGACCCTATCAGCGAAAGTATGCTATCTTTTGGACGGGATGAAAAGCCTTAGGCACTGTGTGCAGGGAGAGCCACACACATTGCATGCAAGATCTCACCGTAATTCTGAATCCAAGCATTCTTTGTCCCTAAAAACCTTCTTTTTTATGTTTTTGTGTGTGGCTTTTTAAGCAGATGAAATATCAAAATCGTAAAATGGGCAGGTAAGGTCAGAGAATGATCGGATTATGAAGTGTGGTTGCGGGGGGGGGGGGGGGGGGGGGGGGGGGAGGGGTAGACTGGTCGTTGGAGAATATTTTTTGAAAAAAGGATAGAAAAACTTCAAAAAAGATGGGCCCATAATTTCCAACGAGTACGAAAAAGATCGGGATTGGTTATTGTTCACAAATATTTTACACAAACTTTTACCATCAAACAAAGTAACACTGACTTACCACTTCGAACTTGATCACCGACGCTTATGGAATATCGAAATAACTGTACTAAAACGATTTTATACACACATTTCTTTGAAAACAAGACACAATCTCAGTTTTCCGCGTGAAATTTTATATCCCTGCATTTGATTGGCTGGGTCAGCATTTCCGTTAGTGGCCTCCTAGCGGATATTCAGGGGAGGAATAGAATAGAATAGAATATCTTTTATTTCCAATTATGGGCCATCACTGGCATAGTAATCACATAATAATTTTGACATATATGCATGAGGTTATAAAATAACAAAAGCTTAATTCTGATTATACAACACAATTAACATAAGTAAACATCTAATTAGATAAGGCAATAACAACAATAACAGTTTATCAATGCAATTCAAGAACTTCAACAAGTTCTTACAGCTGTTAAGTGCACATGATTATATTGATGAAAAATCCATGATTTATAACAATAACATGACAGACCTGTTTTGTTACTTATATTTCAGTTCAAATGATTAAATCTCATGGTATAACATGTGTAAATAAACCCTGCTGTTCTATTGATTATATATTCGTCTTCATTACATAACAAGAAAGCAAACTGATTTTTGTATGATAAAGTATTGACATTTTTACATGTATTATAATTAGAGATCTCTGTGGTAAATTCATTTCTTACTGAAGCATATTTTGGACATTCCAACATAAAATGAATTTCGTTTTCAATTTGATTAGTATCACAAAGTTTACAGAGTCTGTCTGTTAATGGAATATTCTTGTACCGATCAAGTTCTATTTTGAAGTTTATGTGCGCTTAATCAATACAAGATCTAACCTTAGGATTCTTAACAACGTGTAGATATTTTTCAAACTCAAATAAATTCTTTAAAGTAGCATAAGTACGCAGTTTTCCAGTATTACCCTCAACACATATACTGGAGGTAACATCTGTTATAAACTTCCGACTTTGAATCATTAGGGTAAACGTTTTACGGGTCACGCTGCCTTTGCAATATACGACATTTTATTGTTGCAATTAGGCCTAACGTACGTTACTTGAAAAACGAATACTTGCAAAACGAATTCCGCGGATGCAATTCGTCAATATATATGTAATTAAAGAGGACATTTAAGGAGTACAGTATATAATTCTGCAATGATACAAGGTGTTATCTATCACATCTTTTATTTGCCTACACCTCGTTAAACAATTATATGATTGATATATCATATATATATATATATATATATATATATATATATATATATATATATCCACAATGTTGAAAGGTCAACCTTTAATCAACGTCTATACAACGTTACAATTCTAACGATGTTCCAACGTTGAGAACGGTAACGTTGAATCAACGTTGATACAACGTCAGTACTCATACCCATACAAGTTGATGGTTGAAGGTTGAATAGGGCAACGTTGATCGACGTCGTGACCAGAATCCAACCACATCTCAACGTTGAATCAACGTTGTGTGCCGACTGGGCGGGGGCGCTTAAAGGGCGAATACGGTACATTGTTTTTAAATAAATGCGAACTAGTTAAAAGTTAAGAAACTACTAGATTAATGATTTGAAATGTAAAGTTCAATGACTGATAAATACTTTCAGATTGTCGTGTATCTCTTTAATGTGTGTAAACATTGGTGTATTGGGATTATACCGTTTAAGTTTGACAAACAGACAGTCATGATGTGATTAAGAGGAAATAAGTGCATCTGTTGTCATCTTTACCAGAATATTTTGTATGCACTGCTGTACCATGCAATGGTTAATAAATGATAAAATAAAAGTTTGTATTAAAAATTATTTTTTATCTTAAAACCCGTGTTAAATGCATGTTGAATGTCTCCGAAATCTGGTAATAATGATACCCACATTGTCATATCAAACAGTGCAAAAATTGAAATTACAGAATTTGTAAATATTTCACTTTATTTGGACTTAGAAAATTACAGACATCGGCAACTAAGAAAGTGATTAGAAAATGCATAAGTTCTCACTTATATGCGGTAAATGTTGTATACAGCACTCATGTTCAACTATTTGACCTATGTCAGATCCGCATATAAGTGACATATATGCGAGTTATATGTCAAAATCAGCTCGACTTACATTTGACATATACATATAACTCACTTACTCAGGATTTGATGAGACTTGTAAGTGAAGTATAAGTGACCTATATGTCGCTTATAAGCCGCATTTAAGTCGCATATATGTCGCATATATGTTGGTGTATATAGATTCGGTAAGGGTGTATCTTGAATATATACCCTTGCATTAAACAATGCTGTATAAGTATGTGAATACTATACATTTTATGAGCAGTACTGTTCTCAAAATACATCTTTGTAAAATATATGTCACATGCTTTATTTATATAAAATGGTCACACTTACCACGATATAATAGTGCCAAAAGACGAGGAATAAATATTGAATTATAATTTCTAGTTTTAACTTGTTATTGCAACATTTACAAACCAATTGAAATATTCTAATTCATGACTGTCTAGTATACAGCTTTACCTGATCCGCATGTAGCTCCTGTCCAGCCAATTGCGCATGTGCATGTGTCAGGACTTGAACAGATTCCACCATTTGCACATACATTAGCACAAACAGCTTAAGTAAAAACAAAAATGCAATAATTGAAATAGCAAGAACAAAAAATACATATTGTAACAAGGAATGTATTATTACACAAACCAGAGAAACATTCATAAATACAAAGGAAATCGTATGAGTATGGGCATTAATAAACGTGTTTGTTACTTGTGCCTGCGTTTGAACACGTGGTAGAAAATATTAATATGTGTAATGATGTATGTCGCGAAGTAGCTATATGATTTTTATTTTCTAACCTCGGGTTATTGCGCACATTTAGCAACAGACTACATTTATGAAGCAATTAATATCATCAACAGGAACACGTTTTACCCTTCATCACTAAACAAAGTAAAGAATACCTGTCCCATACACAAATTTTCCCTTATACTTCTATCATACCGTATCGCTTGCAGTCGTAGTGCTTATTTTATCTGAATACAATATTGAGTAGGCATTAAACAATGCTGTATATGTACGTGAATACTATGCATTTTATGAGCATTACTTATCTCAAAATCTACATTTGTAAATTATATGTCACATGCTTATTTACCTAAAATGGTCATACTTACTACGAAATAATAGTGCCGAAAGACAGATAATAAATGTTCAAGTACAATTTCTTGTTTTAACGTGTTAGGGCAACATTAAAACACCAATTGAAATATTCTAATACATGAATGTCTAGTATACAACTTTACCTGTTCCGCATGTAACTCCTGTCCAGCCAATTGCGCATGTGCATGTGTCAGTGCCAGAACAGGTTCCACCATTTTCACATGCAGAAGTACAAGTAAAAGCTAAAATGAAAATCAAAGTATTTAATACTGATGGAAATATCGCGAACTTGCAACATTTCACAACATTTAAAACAGAAGAACCAAATATATAACGACAGAATACCAGGTGAAATTATTATCACATTTGTTAGAAACTATAAATTTAACTTGAAAAAATGATCGAGAACAATCGTCTTTAAAACGTATAACTTGAAGCAAATTATTCTTATAAATGATCGTTTGTGTACAGTGTACATAGTTTTACATGTTCCGCATGTAGGTCCAGTCCATCCAAGTACGTATGTGCATGTGTCAGAACCAGAACACGTTCCACCATTTGCACATGCATTAGCGCAACAGCTTAAGTAACACAACAATGCAGTCATTGAAATGGCAAGAACGAAGAATATTGAAACACAAATGGTATTATTACACAAACCAAAGAATCAATTACAAAATACCACGAAAGGTGAATGATTGTGAGCATTAATACAGGTGGTATTTAATGTTGCCTCCATTTCAATACGTGGTAGAATAAATTAATCTGTGCAGTGATGTATGTCACGAAGTAGCTATATGATTTTTATTTCCTAACCTCGGTTACTCTGCACATTTAGCAACAGGATTGATTGATGAAACAATGAATATCATCCGCAAGAGCAATGTTTACCCTTCATCACTCTTCAAAGTTCCATACACACAATTTTCCTCATACGTCTACTATACCATATCGCGGGCAATCGTAGTGATAATTGTATCTTGAAGATATACCCTTGGCATTTAACAGTGCTGTAAAAGTATGTGAATACTATACATTTTATGAGCAGTACTGTTCTCAAAATACATCTTTGCAAAATATATGTCACATGCTTTATTTATATAAAATGGTCATACTTACCACGAAATAATAGTGCGAAAAGACGAGGAATAAATAGTGAATTACAATTTCTAGTTTTAACTTGTTATTGCAACATTTACAAACCAATTGCAATATTCTAATTCATGACTGTCTAGTACACAGCTTTACCTGTTCCGCATGTAACTCCTGTCCAGCCAATTGTGCATGTGCATGTGTCAGTGCCAGAACAGGTTCCACCATTTTCACATGCAGAAGCACAAGTAAAAGCTAAAATGAAAATAAGAGTATTTAATACTGATGGAAATATCGCGAACGTGCAACATTTCACAACATTTAAAACTGAAGAAACCAAATATATAACGACAGAATACCAGGTGAAATTATTATCACATTTCTTAGAAACTATAAATTTAACATGAACAAATGAATGAGTACAATCATCTTTATAACGTATAACTTGAAGCAAATCATTCTTATAAATGATCGTTTGTGTACAGTGTACATAGTTTTACATGTTCCACATGTAGGTCCAGTCCATCCAAGTACGTATGTGCATGTGTCAGAACCAGAACACGTTCCACCATTTTCACATGCATTAGCACAAACAGCTTAAGTAACACAAAAATGCAATCATTGAAATGGCAAGAACGAAGAATATTGAAACACAAGTGGTATTATTTCAAAAACCAAAAAATCCATTACAAAATACCAAGAAAAGTGTATGATTGTGAGCATTAACACAGGTTGTTTTTAATGTTGCCTCCATTTGAATACGTGGTAGAATAAATTAATATGTGCAATGATGTATGTCACGAAGTAGCTATATGATTTCTATTTCCTAACCTCGGGTTATTCTGCACATTTAGCAACAGGATGCATTGATGAAAATGAATATCATCAACAAGAGCAATGTTTACACGTCATCACTCTACAAAGTTCCATACACACAATTTTCCTCATACATCTACTATACCATTTCGCGGGCAATCGTAGTGATAATTGTATCTTGAATATATACCCTTGGCATTAAACAATGCTGTATAAGTATGTGAATACTATACATTTTATGAGCAGTACTGTTCTCAAAATACATCTTTGTAAAATATATGTCACATCCTTTATTTATATAAAATGGTCACACTTATCACGATATCATAGTGACCAAAGACGAGGAATAAATATTGAATTATAATTTCTAGTTTAAACTTGTTATTGCAACATTTACAAACCAATTGAAATATTCTAATTCATGACTGTCTTGTATACAGCTTTACCTGTTCCGCATGTAGCTCCTGTCCAGCCAATTGCGCATGTGCATGTGTCAGTGCCATAACAGATTCCACCATTTTCACATGCAGAAGTACAAATAAAAGCTAAAATAAAAATCAAAGTATATAATACTGATGGAAATACCGTGAACGTGCAACATTCCACAACATTTAAAACTAAAGAAACCAAAGATATAACGACAGAATACCAGATGAAAATATTATCACATTTATTAGAAACTATAAATTTAACTTGAACAAATGATCGAGTACAATCATCTTTATAAGGTATAACTTGAAGCAAATTATTCTTATAAATGATCGTTTGTGTACAGTGTACATAGTTTTACATGTTCCACATGTAGGTCCAGTCCATCCAAGTACGTATTGTGCATGTGTCAAAACCAGAACACGTTCCACCATTTTCAGCATGCATTATCACAACAGCTTAAGTAACACAAAAACGCAATCATTGAAATGGCAAGAAACGAAGATATTGAAACACAAGTGGTATTATTGCACAAACCAAAGAATCAATTACAAAATACCAAGAAAAGTGTATGATTGTGAGCATTAATACACAGGTGGTTTTTAATGTTGCCTGTCCATTTGAATACGTGTAGAATAAATTAATCTGTGCAATGATGTATGTCACGAAGTAGCTATATGATTTCTATTCCTAACCTCGGGTTATTCTGCAAATTTAGCAACAGGATTGATTGATGAAACAATGAATATCATCCCCAAGAGCAATGTTTACCCTTCATCACTCTACAAAGTTCCATACACACAATTTTTCCTCATACGTCTACTATACCATTTCGCGGGCAATCGTAGTGATAATTGTATCTTGAAGATATACCCTTGGCATTTAACAGTGCTTTAAAAGTATGTGAATACTATACATTTTATGAGCAGTACTGTTCTCAAAATACATCTTTGCAAAATATATGTCACATGCTTTTATTTATATAAAATGGTCATACTTACCACGAAATAATAGTGCGAAAAGGACGAGGAATAAATAGTGAATTACTATTTCTAGTTTTAAACTTGTTATTGCAACATTTACAAACCAATTGCAAATATTCTGATTCATGACTGTCTAGTACACAGCTTTACCTGTTCCGCATGTAACTCCTGTCCAGCCAATTGCGCATGTGCATGTGTCAGTGCCAGAACAGGTTCCACCATTTTCACATGCAGAAGCACAAGTAAAAGCTAAAATGAAAATCATAGTATTTAATACTGATGAAAATATCGCGAACGTGCAACATTTCACAACATTTAAAACTGAAGAAACCAAATATATAACGACAGAATACCAGGTGAAATTATTATCACATTTCTTAGAAACTATAAATTTAACTTGAACAAATGAATGAGTACAATCATCTTTATAGCGTATAACTTGAAGCAAATTATTCTTATAAATGATCGTTTGTGTACAGTGTACATAGTTTTACATGTTTCACATGTAGGTCCAGTCCATCCAAGTAACGTTTGTGCATGTGTCAGAACCAGAACACGTTCCACCATTTTTCACATGCATTAGCACAAACAGCTTAAGTAACACAAAAATGCAATTATTGAAATGGCAAGAACGAAGAATATTGAAACACAAGTGGTATTATTTCACAAACCAAAAAATCCATTACAAAATACCAAGAAAAGTGGTATGTTGATTGTGAGCATTAACACAGGTGTGTTTTTAATGTTGCCTCCATTTGAATACGTGGTAGAATAAAGTAATATGTGCAATGATGTATGTCACGAAGTAGCTATATGATTTCTATTTCCTAACCTCGTGTTATTCTGCACATTTAGCAACAGGATGCATTGATGAAAATGAATATCATCAACAAGAGCAATGTTTACACGTCATCAATCTACAAAGTTCCATACACACAATTTTCCTTATACATCTACTATACCATTTCGCGGGCAATCGTAGTGATAATTGTATCTTTGAATATATACCCTTGGCATTACACAATGCTGTATAAGTATGTGAATACTATAAATTTTATGAGCAGTACTGTTCTCAAAATACATCTTTGTAAAATATATGTCACATCCTTTATTTATATAAAATGGTCACACTTATCACGATATCAGTAGTGACCAAAGACGAGGAATAAATATTGAATTATAATTTCTAGTTTAAACTTGTTATTGCAACATTTACAAACCAATTGAAATATTCTAATTCATGACTGTCTTGTATACAGCTTTACCTGTTCCGCATGTAAGCTCCTGTCCAGCCAATTGCGCATGTGCATGTGTCAGTGCCATAACAGATTCCACCATGTTTCACATGCAGAAGTACAAATAAAAGCTAAAATAAAAATCAAAGTATATAATACTGATGGAAATACCGTGAACGTGCAACATTCCACAACATTTAAAACTAAAGAAACCAAAGATATAACGACAGAATACCAGATGAAAATATTATCACATTTATTAGAAACTATAAATTTAACTTGAACAAATGATCGAGTACAATCATCTTTATAAGGTATAACTTGAAGCAAATTATTCTTATAAATGATCGTGTGTGTACAGTGTACATAGTTTTACATGTTCCACATGTAGGTCCAGTCCATCCAAGTACGTATGTGCATGTGTCAAAACCAGAACACGTTCCACCATTTTCACATGCATTATCACAAACAGCTTAAGTAACACAAAAACGCAATCATTGAAATGGCAAGAACGAAGAATATTGAAACACAAGTGGTATTATTGCACAAACCAAAGAATCACTTACAAAATACCAAGAAAAGTGTATGATTGTGAGCATTAATACAGGTGGTTTTTAATGTTGCCTCCAGTTGAATACGTGGTAGAAAGAATTAATCTGTGCAATGATGTATGTCACGAAGTAGCTATATGATTTCTATTTCCTAAACTCGGGTTATTCTGCACATTTAGCGACTGGATGCATTGATGAACAATGAATATCATCAAAAAGAGCAATGTTTACCCTTCATCACTCTACTAAGTTCCATACACACACTTTTCCTTATACATCTACTATACCATTTCGCTGGCAATTGAGTGATAATTGTATCTTGAATATATAACCTTGGCATTAAACAATGCTGTATAAGTATGTGAATACTATACATTTTATGAGCAGTACTGTTCTCAAAATACATCTTTGTAAAATATATGTCACATGCTTTATTTATATAAAATGGTCATACTTATCACGAAATAATAGTGCCAAAAGACGAGGAATAAATATTGAATTACAATTTCTAGTTTTAACTTGTTATTGCAACATTTACAAACCAATTGAAATATTCTAATTCATGGCTGTCTGGTATACAGCTTTACCTGTTCCGCATGTAGCTCCTGTCCATCCAATTGCGCATGTGCATGTGTCAGTGCCAGAACAGATTCCACCATTTTCACATGCAGAAGTACAAGTAAAAGCTAAAATAAAAATCAATTATATAATACTGATGGAAATACCGTGAACGTGCAACATTCCACAACATTTAAAACTAAAGAAACAAAAGATATAACGACAGAATACCAGATGAAAATATTATCACATTGTGTGAAACTATCCATTTAACTTGAACAAATGATCTAGAACAATCATCATTATAACGTATAACTTGAAGCAAATTATTCTGATAAATGATAGTTTGTGTACAGTGTACATAGTTTTACATGTTCCACATGTAGGTCCAGTCCATCCAAGTACGTATGTGCATGTGTCAGAACCAGAACACGTTCCACCTTTTTCACATGCATTATCACAAACGGCTTAAGTAACAAAAAAATGCAATCATTGAAATGGCAAGAACGAAGAATATTGAAACACATTCAAGTGGTATTATTTCACAAACCAAAAAAATCAATTACAACATACCAAGAAAAGTGTATGATTGTGAGCATTAATACAGGTGGTTTTTAATGTTGCCTCCATTTGAATACGTGGTAGAATAAATTAATCTGTGCAATGATGTATGTCACGAAGTAGCTATATGATTTTTATTTCCTAACCACGGGTTATTCTGGACATTTAGCAACAGGATGCATTGATGAAACAATGAATATCATCAACAAGAGCAATGTTTACCCTTCATCACTCTACAAAGTTCCATACACACAATTTTCCTTATACATCTACTATACCATTTCGCGGGCAATCCTAGTGATAATTGTATCTTGAATATATACAATTGGCATTAAACAATGCTGTATAGATATGTGAATACTATCCCATTTATGAGCAGTACTGTTCTCAAAATACATCTTTGTAAAATATATGTCACATGCTTTATTTATATAAAATGGTCACACTTACCACGATATAATAGTGCCAAAAGACGAGGAATAAATATTGTATTACAATTTCTAGTTTTAACTTGTTATTGCAACATTTACAAACCAATTGAAATATTCTAATTCATGACTGTCTTGTATACAGCTTTACCTGTTCCGCATGTAACTCCTGTCCAGCCAATTGCGCATGTGCATGTGTCAGTGCCAGAACAGATTCCACCATTTTCACATGCAGAAGTACAAGTAAAAGCTAAAATAAAAATCAATTATATAATACTGATGGAAATACCGTGAACGTGCAACATTCCACAACATTTAAAACTAACGAAACCAAAGATATAACGACAGAATACCAGATGAAAATATTATCACATTGTGTGAAACTATCAATTTAACTTGAACAAATGATCGAGTACAATCATCTTTATAATGTATAACTTGAAGCAAATTATTCTTATAAACGATCGTTTGTGTACAGTGTACATAGATTTACATGTTCCACATGTAGGTCCAGTCCATCCAAGTACGTATGTGCATGTGTCAGAACCAGAACACGTTCCACCATTTTCACATGCATTATCACAAACAGCTTAAGTAACACAAAAATGCAATCATTGAAATGGCAAGAACGAAGAATATTGAAACACTCGTGGTATTATTTCACAAACCAAAAATCAATAATAAAATACCAAGAAAAGTGTATGATTGTGAGCATTAATACAGGTGGTTTTTAATGTTGCCCCCATTTGAATACGTGGTAGAATAAATTTATCTGTGCAATGATGTATGTCACGAAGTAGCTATATGATTTCTATTTCCTAACCTCGGGTTATTCTGCACATTTAGCAACAGGATGCATTGATGAAACAATGAATATCATCAACAAGAGCAATGTTTACCCTTCATCACTCTACAAAGTTCCATACACACAATTTTTCTCATACGTCTACTATACCATTTCGCGGGCAATCGTAGTGATAATTGTATCTTGAATATATACCCTTGGCATTAAACAATGCTGTATAAGTATGTGAATACTATACATTTGATGAGCAGTACTGTTCTCAAAATACATCTTTGTAAAATATATGTCACATGCTTTATTTATATAAAATGGTCACACTTACCACGATATAATAGTGCCAAACGACGAGGAATAAATATTGAATTACAATTTCTAGTTTTAACTTATTATTGCAACATTTACAAACCAATTGAAATATTCTAATTCATGACTGTCTTGTATACAGCTTTACCTGTTCCGCATGTAACTCCTGTCCAGCCAATTGCGCATGTGCATGTGTCAGTGCCAGAACAGATTCCACCATTTTCACATGCAGAAGTACAAGTAAAAGCTAAAATAAAAATCAAAGTATATAATACTGATGAAAATACCGTGATCGTGCAACATTCCACAACATTTAAAACTAAAGAAACCAAAGATATAACGACAGAATACCAGATGAAAATATTATCACATTGTGTGAAACTATCAATTTAACTTGAACAAATGATCGAGTACAATCATCTTTATAACGTATAACTTGAAGCAAATTATTCTTATAAATGATCGTTTGTGTACAGTGTACATAGTTGTACATGTTCCACATGTAGGTCCAGTCCATCCAAGTACGTATGTGCGTGTGTCAGAACCAGAACACGTTCCACAATTTTCACATGCATTATCACAAACAGCTTAAGTAACACAAAAATGCAATCATTGAAATGGCAAGAACGAAGAATATTGAAACACACGTGGTATTATTTCACAAACCAAAAAATCAATTACAAAATACCAAGAAAAGTGTATGATTGTGAGCATTAATACAGGTGGTTTTTAATGTTGCCTCCATTTGAATACGTGGTAGAATAAATTAATCTGTGCAATGATGTATGTCACGAAGTAGCTATATGATTTCTATTTCCTAACCTCGGGTTATTCTGCAAATTTAGCAACAGGATGCATTGATGAAACAATGAATATCATCCACAAGAGCAATGTTTACCCTTCATCACTCTACAAAGTTCCATACACACAATTTTCCTCATACGTCTACTATACCATTTCGCGGGCAATCGTAGTGATAATTGTATCTTGAATATATACCCTTGGCATTAAACAATGCTGTATAAGTATGTGAATATTATACATTTTATGAGCAGTACTGTTCTCAAAATACATCTTTGTAAAATATATGTCACATGCTTCATTTATATAAAATGGTCACACTTACCACGATATAATAGTGCCAAACGACGAGGAATAAATATTGAATTACAATTTCTAGTTTTAACTTGTTATTGCAACATTTACAAACTAATTGAAATATTATAATTTATGACTATCTTGTATACAGCTTTACCTGTTCCGCATGTAGCTCCTGTCCAGCCAATTGCGCATGTGCATGTGTCAGTGCCAGAACAGATTCCCCAATTTTCACATGCAGAAGTACAAGTAAAAGCTAAAATAAAATCAAAGTATATAATACTGATGAAAATACCGTGATCGTGCAACATTCCACAACATTTAAAACTAAAGAAACCAAAGATATAACGACAGAATACCAGATGAAAATATTATCACATTGTGTGAAACTATCAATTTAACTTGAACAAATGATCGAGTACAATCATCTTTATAACGTATAACTTGAAGCAAATTATTCTTATAAATGATCGTTTGTGTACAGTGTACATAGTTTTACATGTTCCACATGTAGGTCCAGTCCATCCAAGTATGTATGTGCGTGTGTCAGAACCAGAACACGTTCCACAATTTTCACATGCATTATCACAAACTGCTTAAGTAACACAAAAATGCAATCATTGAAATGGCAAGAACGAAGAATATTGAAACACACGTGGTATTGTTTCACAAACCAAAAAATTAATTACAAAATACCAAGAAAAGTGTATGATTGTGAGCATTAATACAGGTGGTTTTTAATGTTGCCTCCATTTGAATACGTGGTAGAATAAATTAATCTGTGCAATGATGTATGTCACGAAGTAGCTTTATGATTTCTTTTTCCTAACCTCGGGTTATTCTGCACATTTAGCAACAGGATGCATTGATGAAACAATGAATATCATCAACAAGAGTAATGTTTACCCTTCATCACTCTACAAAGTTCCATACACACAATTTTCCTCATACGTCTACTATACCATTTCGCGGGCAATCGTAGTGATAATTGTATCTTGAATATATACCCTTGGCATTAAACAATGCTGTATAAGTATGTGAATATTATACATTTTATGAGCAGTACTGTTCTCAAAATACATCTTTGTAAAATATATGTCACATGCTTTATTTATATAAAATGGTCACACTTACCACGATATAATAGTGCCAAACGACGAGGAATAAATATTGAATTACAATTTCTAGTTTTAACTTGTTATTGCAACATTTACAAACCAATTGAAATATTCTAATTCATGACTGTCTTGTATAAGCTTTACCTGTTCCGCATGTAGCTCCTGTCCAGCCAATTGCGCATGTGCATGTGTCAGTGCCAGAACAGATTCCCCAATTTTCACATGCAGAAGAACAAGTAAAAGCTAAAATAAAAATCAAAGTATATAATACTGATGAAAATACCGTGATCGTGCAACATTCCACAACATTTAAAACTAAAGAAACCAAAGATATAACGACAGAATACCAGATGAAAATATTATCACATTGTGTGAAACTATCAATTTAACTTGAACAAATGATCGAGTACAATCATCTTTATAACGTATAACTTGAAGCAAATTATTCTTATAAATGATCGTTTGTGTACAGTGTACATAGTTTTACATGTTCCACATGTAGGTCCAGTCCATCCAAGTACGTATGTGCATGTGTCAGAAAACAGAACACGTTCCACCATTTTCACATGCATTATCACAAATAGCTTAAGTAACATAAAAAATGGTCATACTTATCACGAAATAATAGTGCCAAAAGACGAGGAATAAGTATTTAATTACAATTTCTAGTTTTAACTTGTTAGTGAAACAATTAAAAACCAATTGAAATATTCTAATACATGACTGTCTAGTGAACAGCTTTACCTGTTCCGCATGTAGCTCCTGTCCATCCAGTTGCGCATGTGCATGTGTCAGTGCCAGAACAGGTTCCACCATTTTCACATGCAGAAGTACAAGTAAAAGCTAAAATAAAAATAAAAGTATTTAATACTGATGGAAATACCGTGAACGTGCATGATCTTTCAACATTTAAAACTAAACAAACCAAATATATAACGACATAATATCAGATGAAAGTATTATCATGTTTGTTAGAAATTATAAATTTAACTTGAACAAATGATCGAGTACAATCGTCTTCATAACGTATCATGAGAGCCGTGTCCACATTTTCAAAAGTGAAATAAGGTGACACATGGAAGTTTTATTCCGGGGAAAGGGTTTTCTTTGGGCACAAATACTAAGAAAAGGGGGCTTGAATTTCTTTTGGGGGGTAAAAGATCAAGTTTTTGGAAATGTGGACACAGATCATGTTGGTGAATTATGCATTTTGTCTGTTTTTTAAAAAATGGAGACACAATCCTGTCAATGTAACAAGTTTTGAAGATAATAATTAATTATTTTATGAGGAAATTTATTTTTATTTTTATTATTATTATCTTATTATTATTTGTTTTATCTCTTTGGAAGGAAATAAAAGGGAACATATTGCATATGTTAGGCATATTGTCGGTTTTTTAAATTTGGACACACCATCTATCCTGTCAGTGTTATATATTATATGTTTTGAAGGGAATGAATAAGATTTTTGTTTTAATTTGGACACATCTCTAATCCTGTCAATGTTACACAGTTTGAAGGGAATTAATAAGATCATTTTTTTAATTTGGACACACCTGGACACACATCAATCATGTCAATGTTACAAGTTTTGGAGGAAATGATTTTTTTTATGTGGAAATGTATATTATTACTAAATTCTATACATGAATGAATCAATTTGGAAGGAAATAAAACAGAATATATTGCAAACACAATTTCAGGCAAGCAGAAAATTAGTGATCTCAACTTCCTGCCTCAGCAACATGCCCTGATTTTAATACGCACTATGTCACAATTGTAAATCTGACCTTGTAATTTTGAATTTAACCAATACAATCATAGAAAAACATTTCATTAATAAACATTGTTGACTGTGTCCCTATCAGATGTGATATCTTTCTTTTTTCGAGAATACGGTTAGTAAACCAGACTGTTCCCGCGTTCATCAATGTAAATCGACCAATCAACTGATTTATTGCATACGTGCGACTGGTTTACTCCGAAATTATTCTCGCTCTTGTCGTCTAAAAATGGCCGTCTTCAAATAGTAGAAAATGAGGAGGCGTCAACATAAATAAATAAAATGAATAAATTTTCATTTTGCGTTATATCAATGTTTGAATATCTTTAACCTTTGAAAAACATCGAGTTACTCAAATTGGGACAGGGCCTACTGCTATATATTTAATAAACACTGGTTGAATGTCGTTATAATAACACTGAGACTATACCATTTACATTTAATAGCATACCTGCTGCAGTACCAAGTTGGATGAATATAGTTACAACAAGCAGCGCCAACCAGCATCGGTAATACAGACCCTGCGAATATAAAGTATGTGTTACAATTATAGTACCAACACCTATATGTAGAATGCAATGCAACACTGAACAACAAATTACTGAATCAGAGAAATAGGATCACGAGTTTAAGTATATCGATTGTGCTGCTTAATAACTAGTCCTAAACAGACCAAAAAAACAACAACATGCATATTCAATTTTGATATATTTTACCGCGCAGCTACAAGTATTTTGCCTTAATAACATTCTTCCATATCCACCGCTCTATTGTCCTTACATGCCAAATTACAAATACAATTATAATAATATATAGAGAATAATAAATGGGTATTTCATATCACACCCTATATCAGGCCTGAGACGCCATATCAGCTGGAGGGCTGATATGAGTCGAGGGCCTGATATAGGGTGTGATATGACAATGCACATTTTTTATTCTATTTATCATATACATGTACTTCAGCTTTGTCGAAATGTCAACTTCAGCTCACTCCCTACGCTGTTTACCGGGTGAAACAAATTGTTTTTTTAATAGATCTAGTCCATTCTGATGTGCTCATGTATGTCGCGTAAGTGGTACACAACATTTATTTTTTTCCCAAACCTTACTGGAAATGAATTCTATTGAATTTGAATTATAATCAAGATGAATTGTTATAAGTGGTTATTTCATCCACAGCTAATGATTTTATAGCCAATAATCTGCCGCGAAAATAGGGTGGAAGTAATTAATGAAGCGCAAACGACAAACCATGCATGTGACATAAAGTATACAATCGTAACTAATCGGGTATTTTCGTATCACTCCGGTAAAAGGATCGAGATGAACATTCGGTTATTTCCGTATGACATTTTTTCACCCTATATTTCACGCGTGTTATAACGCTTTATTGCCCGAGAACCAAATCCTGACTGATATGACTAGCTCGGTCTATGTCGTATCGTATATTCAAAAACAACATATTTATAGGGAAGTATATGATAAACAGAGAATAATAAATGTGTATTTTCATATCACATCCTATATCAGGCCTGAGACGCCATATCAGCCCGAGAGCTTAAGCTCGAGGGCTGATATGGGTAGAGGGCCTGATATAGGGTGTGATATGAAAATACACATTTTTTATTCTATTTATCATATAATTCAGCTTTGTCGAAATGTCAGTTTCAGCTCATTCACTACACTGTTTTCCATAGAAAAAACGTTTTTATCAATAGATGTAGTCCATTTGGATGTGTTCATGTCTGTCGCGTAAGTTGTACACAACATATAGTTGTGTCCGAAACCTCATTGAAAATGAATTCCATTGAATTTGACATTTTCTAATCAAGGTGAATTGTCACAAGTGATTATTTCCAGTAGGGGAGCAGCTGAATCATTTCACGTGCCTGAACCGCATAACTCAAACATAAATAATTGGGGTTGGAGGCAACGTAGTTCCCATTTTGCGAGCACGTGCAGATGCGCGGATTTTATAGTACTCTTTTAAAAAAACCTAGTTTAAAGCTTAGACTAGATGACAGAGAAAACAAATCATATCAGAAGTAAATTATTATGTCGGAGATTCACCAAACAATCGTGTTGACAGTTTTTATAGAGATGTTATAGTCGAAAATCGCGGTACAAATGCGAAGATCGAAAAAATAAAAGTTTTTGTCTTCTTCGAAATTGCCAGTGTTTCAAAACGGTCACAAAAATTGCATATTCTTAAATATTGTTGAAATTGTCAGGAGTCGAAGCTCATTATCACTTTTACCTACCTTTTCTGAAAATTTCTTATTGTTTCGTGAATATACATTTTTCGTGACCGTTTTGAAAGTTGGTACCTGCATTTCACTCTTTCAGAGGCTTTTCAAAATGGCGGCGACACAGAAAAACACCCAGCCTAGGGCCAGCCAGCCGCACGCCGCAAACCCCACTTCTCCCTGGACAAATTAACATATCATAATGTCACAGTCACTGAAACTCATTTGTGAATTGAACTGAACGGTTGTAGGATGTGCTAACAATAGCTCGCACAGGTCAAATTATGCTGATGCGTGTATACACACATAGATAGATCCGGCCCGATAGAGCGATGGATTATTTTTACAGGCGTGGAATTAAATCGTTAGGTCGAAACAGTGTTACAATCACGATCGTATATAATTCCAAGTTTTGCATGAGTGCGTAATTTACAAACTACAAACAAATAGATCTATGTCGGAGAATTGAAAAGTGTAACACACCAAGCAAATCATAAATGGGTCATGGCATGGATTGTCTGTAGCATATATGTAGTACTAAGTAAATACACTTTTAATTACTGTTGGACAAGTGTTTAACTTTGAAACATATAAAATAGTGGTGGTTCATATATATTAACCTAATTCTGATCTTTTTTTAGAACATATGAGTGATGAATGATTGATGAAAATGTAAGCCTTGAAAATACTATTTGTTTCATGAAAATGATGAATGCCACCAGTGACTGTCTGTGACTCACATTTTGGACAGTATCCATTTTCTGGAAAGCACCACATTCAATTCCAGTTGTGTTTGACGTAACATATTATGGAAAGCTGGCCTTGATAGCATTGAGAAAGTTGGACAGAGTTATTAATATTAAAAACAAATGAAACAATATCATATATGACTGTTGTTGTTTTCAGGTCTGCTAAGATAGAGGCAATGTGCAGTGTTACCAAAGCCAGACTCAAGTCAAGTTTCCCAGTCTCACAGTATAACTACATCAAGAGCCTAGTATAAGCCAGTGTGTAGGTAAACACAGCTTCAAAAATATCTATGAATTTATCAATGCATGTTCTTTGCAAAATATATGGTATTGTGCACCTGCACTTAGTCTCAGACTTTTTATAATAAAAATAAAAATGGTGTTTTACAGCACATCGACACATAGATTGGTCATATTGTGCTTAGTACGGATGTAAAATGAAACCAACAAAATAAAAAGGTCGTTGTATTACATCCAAATTATTAAACTTAACCAAGACCCTGACAACATAATGTGCTGGCATGGCCCAGCAATAGCACGGTGGACGATAGCCATCTGGAGCTTCCGGGTTCAAGTCACACATGCACCACTGAGTTTCGTCTGTGTTTACGGGCAATACACCTTCCCTCAGCCTTGTTTTTTCCTCAGCCTCGTTTGTTGGACTGGGATTAAAACTGGGGAGTATATCCTCCGAGCACGATAAACAACCATAGAAATATATTCATTAGTAAGAGTAAGACAGGTTCTCGAATTCCTATGTGTCCTTTTGGGCGGCTCTAAATAAGATATACCGGTAATGTGTTGAATAGCAGAAAACGATTATTTTTAATTCATAGTACATATAAAAAATAATCTATAATCACTATTCATTTTCATATTTCAATTCTACAACTTGTTAACTATTTAAGTTGAAACAAAATCTGGTTACGGTAAGCAAAATATGTATCTTTTTTTAATTTTCCTATGTGCCCTTCCCCTCTTTCAAGGGCGGGTCTAAATGATATATATTGTGTTGTTGAGCAACTTAGGCTAGAGTTTTAACCTTTTTTTTTTGTTTGTTTTTTCAGTTCTTAGACCCTCCAACCCATATTTTTGTGTACAATATTATTTATCTTTTATGAATCATGAATCAGCAATACCTTATACGGACAGTACTAGCATCAACTTCAAGAAAAATATGTCTAGTAACAGGATCACCAGTTCAGCAAAATATCATATCAACATGCATGTCTGACTGTTGACAGAGGTGGATCGATGGCGACATTAACTGGACAGTTCATTGGAGTGGCTCAAAATAAGGGCTAATACGAAAATATAAATGTGTTTCTGTTAACCTGACCGACCATGCCCAATTTCTTTATTGGATTAAAATAATGTTTTCTGACTTTTATTGGATTATAAAGTTTGTGGAATAACAGATGGCAGGAGATGTATATTACTGGTTCTACCCAGAAAAGTTGGTGGTCAGTCCCTATTTTAACTGGTAATAACTCATGAATATGAATGAGTCACGTGTGAAGTAGTTTCAAATCGACGAACACCCCAAAATACGGTATATAAGGAGAAATCGATACATACAATTTCGTTTTTATTTAGCCTCCGTACAGGTTACATCGATAAGTATACGGCTCCAGAATATATGTGATAACAAAATAGTTGCCCTGAACGGGATTTGAACCACAGCCTTGCACTTGTAAGATTTGAAAGATGTACGCTGAACCTCTAGACCACTGCTATTTATTGGTGTTTAGTAGCATCTTTAACACTAAATAGGCATTACGTAATAACAAGAGCAGGCACACAAACCCATCAAGCGATAAATAACAAGTCGAGATATGGTTGATTTGAGGCGAAGTATAAGTTTCATATTAATAAGATACGGTATTACACCAGGCAATGTTAATTTACACGTGCGACAATATGGACTGCATATCTATTGATCCATCATTAGTTGCGTTCAAATATGTTAAGTTATTTTGCCTCATAATATATGTTAGTTAGTATACTATTTTCTCAAGTAGCGTTGTAGTTCAGTGGATAGAGCACAGGACTTGAAATCAGAAGGTCGTGTGTTCGAGCCCCGAAAGAAGCTAACTTTTTATTTTTATAAAAAATACTGTTACCTGTGTATAGGTACGATGTGCACTGGTCGATGTATATACAGTAAATGATTTCCTTCGATGATTTCTAAGGTTTAAAGTCCCTCTACCATATGAGCCCCCGGGAAGAATCCCCCGTTGGCTCGGCATTATGTCTGGACTATTGCGTCAGTGATTGTGTGTAGTGCTATGTATCTATCTACAGTCTACTTGAAGCAGATATAGTGCTGCCACACTGGAATACTACGCCGTAGTGATACTAGCATGGAACAGCTACAGTACATATGACAGTGCTGAGTGCAGTTGCGGATGAATTGAATTGAATGTTGTTTAACAGCTCATCAACACAGTACAGGTTATTTAGAGTCACCCCAGAGAGAAGGGAAGGATACAGGAGGCTAAGGGAAAGTGTCTTGCCCAAGAATACACCGACAAAACTCAGGCACCACCTCCGGTTACAAATCTGCTGCACTACTGACTGCGCCAAGTTGCGGATGACAATTAGACAGTGGACAGTCTAGTCAAAAACACAGCAACAAATATATTATCTGAATATGTTTACAAATGTATGGTTGCAAGAGATTTCAAAATAAACTTTCATGGTTTTAGTTGGGGTGGGAAGGGGATGGGGCGCATCCTTTTAAATCTCAGCTCAGATGCCCTCCCTCTCCTTCTCTCCACCCCAACTCCCATCTTGAACATTAGCGATTGTTACGTATACTTTCCCCATATGAGAGTGTGCCCAATACTACCCGCTCCATCGAATACGCGCCTGCAGTTCCAAGTCAATATTACAGAGTCAAACAACTCGTATTTTCGTGTACTTTTGATAAAGAAATAACATGCTTTTCGTGACATGCATCAAAATGCATGTAATATGTGAGCTAAAACAACAATTCAAGTATCTCCTCGTATTTTATTTAACAATAAACACACGATTGTTGTCATTTTAAACGTATTCTAAAAATGGCATCTTTTATAGTTATCGCCCCTCGCTTCGACATTTTACAAGGAGGGTCTGCATTTATCATGCAGTAAAAGATTCTAAAAAAAAGTCGGTACAACCGAAAATCACGAAATTTAAAGCGGAAATCAAATTTCAACATCAAAATTGTCACAATCTTCCAAATTATGTGTTTTAAAAAATCAAAAATGGCGGAAATTTTTGACGTTGCCGAAAGATGACGTTCTACTTTTCGTTGTCATGCGTTACCAAATATTTGATAGATGTTGAAAAATATCAAGGCTGCTCCCCTACTGTTCATCCACGGATAATGGCAATAATCTGCCGCGAAAACAGGATGGAAGTCACTTAATGAAACGCAGACGGCTAACCATACTCGTGACAAATCGTATACAATCGTAACTAATCGGTTATTTTCGTATCATTTCGGTAAAAGGATCGAGATGAGCATTCGGTTATTTCCGTGATATGACATTTGATCACCCTATATTTCACGCGTGTGATAAAGCTTTATTGCCCGGCAACGAAAGCCTGATTGATATGAATAGCTGATCTATGTCGTATCTTATATTCAAAAAGAACGTATTTGTGGGGAAGTATATGATAACTAATTATTCATTATCCTATTGGCTGATATCAGTCGTTATATCTGTCATCGGCAAGTTGTAATTTGGAGTTGTGTTTCGACGTTAAATTGGACAGAGTAAATATAAAAACATGCATAAAAACTCATAGCAAACTGAACAAAGCGAATAATTCTGATACTAACGCTTCTTTTCTTGATTTACATCACTCCATTGAAAATGGTGAAATAATTAGCAACATATACGACAAGAGAGATGATTTTAATTTTGATACTGTTAATTATCCCCATTACCCGAGCAACTTCTTATGGGGTCTATGTGTCTCAACTTATTCGTTTTTCTAGAGCTTGTACTCGAGTTGAGGACTTTAATATTCGTAATCTTTGTATAACCAAAAAGCTACTCCATCAGGGTTACCGTTACCATAAACTTCGTAAAACCTAGGCAAAATATTATTATCGTAACCCTGATATTCTTTCAAAATATAAAAGTCATTTAAGAACTCTTCTGCGACAAGGACTATCAAAACCTGACTTCTATGGTGACGTGATTTACAAACTTCGTAAGATCCCTGGCCATGATCACTTTCATACTATCTTTGTTAAACTTGTTAAAATGTTATCAAAAGAGGTCATGATCCTATCATTTTGAAACGCACTGCATGCTTGGTGGCGGACCCATTTACAGTTCGCCACTTTGCTTTCCTCTTTATTCTGTGATGACTGGACAGGCTGTGGACCCTATAATGACGTCTACCTAAAGTCCAAAATGACGGTGACGTTTGACATTTGTCTGCAGTCTTGTCTTGTCGTGCCCTCAATGGATTATTCTGTTGTTGCTATGGCTTCTGCCAAGTCAATAAATACCTTCTTTGTGGCTTTCTAGGGTATTGTGTTTTTGTATTTATATATACACGAGCATCTTTGTGTTTTACTTATATTGCCTATTAATGCTGCCTTGTTGGTTAGAGAATAGTTCATGGTGAGGATTTCTTTATTTACACTGTCCCGGTTTATTGGGTTGACGGTAGGGTCAGTGTGAGGTTTGGTGCACCCTAGAACCTGGTTTAAACCCCAAGCGGCCCTTTTTACCACTGACCGTTCCAAGGCGGTAGGCCTATTTTCAAACCTTTTGTGTTTGTGATCTTATTTGGCCTTTTATTCATCTTTAAATTTGCTCTTTGTTTCTATGTGTGTTTGTGGTTGACTGTCGTCCTTGAATGCTGCTTTAAATTTCCTGTTCGATTTTTATATCTATATTAAACACATCGTTTAAAACCCAGAAATAGACATATATGTCATCCAGTAAACATCTTTCAAATTATCGGATGGTAAATAATATGGAACATGGTTATAATGGTGATATCTTTTGTTTTAGTTTGGATAGATGTTTTTATCTCAGCAGAGCTTAAGGGGTTCCAAGCTGTCCATCGTCCGTCCGTCCGTCCGTCCGTCCGTCTGTTAAGTGCAGATTATTACGTTTAGCTATTTAACTTGGTATACCATTGCGCCATTAATGACTGTATTGTCATACTGCACAACTTTTTTTTCTAGTTTTAGTATTTCACGAACTCGAATGAACATGGATTTGGGAAGGAAAACAGAAACTTTATTTGCCTCGTCATAGGTGTATGGAGACCATCCTCCATAAACTGAACAAATGTACATATAAATTGTGGCGATATGTCTGAAAAGACCCTTGGGCAAATCAATCAAATACATACAATTTAAACTTAAGCTTTATTCTGTCAGATGGGGATGTAAACTGGGCGGTACCGAGTATCGGAGTCTTTCCTCCGAACACGGTAAAGAACCACACAAATGTATTCGATGATAGGAATAGGTCAGGTTCCTGGACTCCTATGTACCCTCCCTTATCTCTTAACAATTAAAATATATTTTAACAAGTCATTATTCTACCACTCACTAAGTTATAATACCACCTTCCATTCTGTATGGGGCGGCTCGGAATAACCTATAATGTGTTAATGAGCTGTTAAACAAGATTTAGTTCAATTCAGTTCAATTATTTCCTTATTTAGTCATTATTTCATAACTCAGTAAGTTATAATACCACTTTCCATTCTCTATTGAGCGGCGCTGAATAACCGATAATGTGTTGATGAGCCGTTAAACAAGATTTAATTCAATTCAATTTCCTTATTTAGTCATTATTTTACCACTCAGTAAGTAATAATACCACCTTCCACTTTCTCGTTGGCGGCTCTAAATAATATATAATGTTTTGACGAGCCATTAAACAAGGTTCAGTTCAATTCAATTACCCCCACTCAATAAGTTATAATACACCTTAAACTTTCTCTGGGGCGTCTCTAAATAACCTATACTGTCTTCATGAGCCGTTGAACTTTATTCAATTCAATTCAATTTCCCCATCTCACTAAGTTATAATATTCCTTCAATTTTCTCTGGAGTTGCTCTAAATAACCTATATTGTCTTCATGAGCCGTTGAACAATATTTAGTTCAATTCAATTTCCTACACTCAATAAGATATAATACACCTTCAACATTCTCTGGACGTCTCTAAATAACCTATAATGTGTTGATGAACGGTTGAACAATATTCAGTTCAATTCAATACCCCTCAACCATGAACCGTTGAACAGTAGTTAATTCAATTCAATTTTCCACACTCAATACGTTATAATACACCTTTAACTTTCTCTGGGGCGGATCTAAATAACCTATAATGTGTTGATGAGCCATTAGAGAAGATTCAATTCAATTCAATTTAATCATTCAGTCATTATTTCTCCACACAATACGTTATAATACCTCCTTACTGTACACTCGATCATACAACGTTGAGACGACATACATAACGTTGGACCGAATAAAGGTAACGCTACCGAATGCACAATAAACATAACATGAGATCATATAATTAGAATAATTATAAATGTATAATTAGAATAGTTATAATACAAGCCTGTTTCCCTTACAAAAGGATTCTAAATCCGGCAAAATAAAATTGTGTGCGGTATGAATTTCAATATGCAAATATGTTGGTTTTTATCAGTTTCATTACGTATTAGCCATTAACGACCTAATGGGATACCATAGTACATTGCGTAACAGTAATTATCGACGCAGCGGGGTAATAACCATATATCACGCACCTGACCGTGGTATCGCATTAGACGTTTAATGACTATTACGTAATGACATTGATAAGAGCAACAGGTATGTATTTCGGTTAACACTCACCACTCCACCCATCCACTCTCACGCACACATACATGTGTAGCAATGAAAGCATACATATTACACACGACGCACACTCCTCTCATACAAACACGCATACACATATACACTTACAGCAACTTGAAACTGAATAAATCATACTTTTTCAACTCATCGATCAATTATTATTTCAGTTTATTGGGTAATATATTTGGGTCTATATTACATTTATACTGTCTAGAATTATATTATGTTTTTCTTTTTATTATTGGAAACAGACATTGTCGTGATATGACTGAAATATTGTTATCCGCGGACACCATGGATGGCGCGAACACCATGGCCTCCTACAGATGTATGTAAACTGGACGGTACCGTGTATCGGAGTATATCCTCCGAACACGTTAAAGAACACAGGAATAGGTCAGTTCCAGGACCCCTATGAACCATTCCCTTATCTCTATAGCGGCTCTGAATAATTTAAATATATTGATGCTCCGTTAAACCATATTCAACTCAATTCAATCTCCTTATTTAGTCATTATTTTACCACTCACTAGGTTATAATATCACTTTCTATTCTCTATGGGACGGCTCGGAATAACCTATTATGTGTCAATGAACCGTTAAACAAGATGCAGTTCAATTCAATTCAGTTTCCTTATTTAGTCATGATTTCATCACTCAATAAGTTATAGTACCACATTCCATTCTCTCTGGGACGGCTCTGAATAACCTATAATGATTTGATGAGCCGTTAAAAAATATTCAATTCAATTTACTTATTTAGTCAATATTTAACGACTCAATTACTTATAATACAACATTTCCCATTCTCTGGGATACATGTAGCTCTAAATATCCTGTAATGTGTTGGTTAGCCTTTAAGAACTATTCAGTTTAATTCAATTTTCCCGCACCTCAATAAGTTCTCCTTATTTAATCAAGATTCAATCAATTATATTTCCTTTTAACAACTCACTAAGTTATAAATAATATCACCTTCCACTTTCTCTGGGGGTGGCCCTAAAGAATCTATAATGTGTTGATAAGCCGTTAAACAAGATTCAGTTCAATTCAATTTCTTTATTTAGTCATTATTTCATCACTCAGTAAGTTATAATACCACTTTCTATTCTCTCTGGGACGGCTCTGTATAACATATAATGTGTTGATGAGCCGTCTGGGGCGGCTCTAAATAACTTATAATGTCTTCATGAGTCTTTGAACTATATTCAGTTCAATTCAATTCCAACTCAATAAGTAATAATACACCTTCAACTGACTCTGGGCGACTCAAAATAACGTTTAATGTGTTAATGAGCCGTTAAACAAGATTCAGTTCAATTCATTTCAATTTCCTTATTTAGTCATTATTTCATCACTCAGTAAGTTATAGTACCACTTTCCATTCTCTCTGGGGCGGCTCTGAATAACCTATAATGTTTTGATGAGCCGTTAAAATATATTCAATTAAATTTCCTTTTTAGTCATTATTTTATCACTCAGTTAGTAATAATACCACTTTCGATTCTCTCTGGGACGGCTCTGAATAGCCTATAATGTTTTGATGAGCCGTTAAAAAATATTCAATTCATTTCAATTTACTTATTTAGTCAATATTTAACCACTCAATAAGTTAAAATACAACATTCCCCATTCTCTGGGATAGCGTTAAATAACCTGTAATGCGTTGATGAGCCTTTGAACAATATTCAATTCAATTCAATTACCCGCATCAATAAGTTCTCCTTATTTAATCATTATTTCACCACTCACTAAGTTATAATACCAACTTCAACTTTCTCTGGGGTGGCTCAAAATAACCTATAATGTCTTCATGAGCCGTTGAACAATATTCAATTCAATTCAATTTCCCCACTCAATAAGTTATAATACAACTTCAACTTTCTTTGTGGCGGCTCTAAATAACCTATAATGTGCTGACGAGCCATTGAACAATATTCAATTCAATTCAATTTCCCCACTCAATAAGTTATAATACACCTTCAACTTTCTTTGGGGCGGCTCTAAATAACCAATAATGTGCTGATAAGCCGTTAAACAAGACTTAGTTCAATTAATTTTCCTTTTTAGTCATTATTTTATCACTCAGTAAGTAATAATACCACTTTCCATTCTCTCTGGGACGGCTCTGAATAACATATAACGTGTTGATGAGCCGTTGAATAATATTCAGTTCAGTTCAATTTTACCCACGCAACACACACACTCAATAAGTTATAATACACCTTCAACTTTCACTGGGGCGGCTCTAAATAACCTATAATGTCTTCATGAGCCGTTCAATTTACTCATTATGTCATTATTTCTCCACCCAATATGATATAACACCACCTTACACTCGATCACATAACTTTGAGACGCCCCCCTGCGGACACAATGGCCTTGCGGACACCATTGCATCCTACGCCTAGGCCATGGTATCCGCGGACGCCATGCTCGGTGCGGACACCATGGTCTACTAAAACAATTCCAGTACTTTAGTATTTTAATCCTATATCCGCCTAATTAATATTAACATATGCATACATTATTTCAAATCATATTTATATAATAATATAAATACTAAGCATAATATTATTAATAACAATACTAATTATAAAGTTTAAAAGTTAAAATAACTCACCATATGTGGCATTTTCTTATGTAAAGTTACTCGTCTATGATCAAATTCAAACTCACAAAAAACACAACCTTTAGCTATGGCAGCTTAATCAATTGACGGAGCTAGTTGTAGAGACGTGGTTTTGTTTTGAGACGGTAACCATGCCATTGTTTCCAAAGTCCCAATCCAGAAACATTCGAACACAATTTGCCTTTTGTCGCGTGTTTTTTGTTTGACTTCAAGGGCATTTATATACTTATAATATATGTCGCGTTATGTTTATTTGACTTCAAGGACATTTATGTACTTATAAGATATCAAATTTGTCATAAACGATCGGTATGCACTGCACCCAATTCAGCACAATATAAACTTCTGCAATGGGTGGTCATTATATAAGATATATAACACTGTTGCTTTTGTTATTTTAGTCAACGCGGAGGGGTTGAAGTCATTCATGAATATAACGCATTTGTGTCGAATAATAGTAATGTTTTGTTGTAAACAAGTATTCAAATTTGCAAGACCGTAATCGCTTAATAAGATACTCCTATAAACAGATAAAATTCCAGGAAAGCGTGGTTTATTTGTTGTAGTCGATACTGTAGCCATGGTGTTGTCATTCTTATTGTATTCATTGTTTGTTTTTGTTTTGATTACAAAATTGAAATGTCTTATAATTATGTATCTCACAGCAAAATTGAATGATTGTGCCATGTGAATAGATGGAATTATCTATGTTTACATGCACGAAGCTATGACATACATGCATACCAGAACCTACAAACTTAGCATTTGAACCGATATAAAGTTCTATAATTGCTCAAGGTTATCGTCTGCTATGGCGTTACGTGCGACCACGTTTGTACTTAAACGAAAAATATAAGACCAGTCTGTAATATATATATACTGAAAAAAAAAAGTTTAGCGAGCCTTATGCACATCTAGCTTAAATAAATGTTATGTTATTTTATATTGTAAAGTATTTAAATCATCGGCACGGCTTAGGTTGGTCTTTTTTTTTCACTTACTTTTTGTAAGTATCAAAGTTATCTCCAATTTAGTTGAAACATACTATTTCACATATACAATCTATATAAGGTAAAGAGCAAGATTAAACATTATGAAATGTCTGTTACTGACCTCAAGTTATAAACACCGCTAAAACATTCGACAATTTCCTTGCCATTATAAAGATATAATGATCCGAAGTTTACCAATTGTGAAATTACCTCTCTTTACATTGAAATAAGAGCGAAATTATAATTCTGTAAATCCACATTAGATGTAGATTACCACATGTTGCTATTGTTTTCGCATACTTCTTTTGAGACTTTTTCCCTTAATATAATTGATAATTATGTAAGTTATATTGCCCACGACCGCTTTTACACATATCCTAGAATCAGGGTCTGTATTCATGTAGCAATGTAAGTGAAAAAAATACTTATGTCAAAATATAAGTTTACATGCTTTTAAATATCCTTATTAACCTCTCTGGGACACTACAAAACAACTTTTTTAAGATAAATATATAGCTGTGCGTTTATTTATGCATACATTTATACACAATATTAAGAACAAGTGTTAAATCGATAGAAAAGGGGTGATTAACAAATTGATAAAATTGACTTTAGTTAAGATATTGCTAAGAAGCTTTATGAATACGGCCATGGTCAACGGGAAGTATATGTTATTTACTTGCTAAACTTATATTTATCGATATATATCACTGTACCCACAGTGACAGTGTACGTTTAGTGTTATTTTGCAATGCTGTTAATCTATATCAACTAGTGCTGTGCGGTATTATCGGCTTATCGGTGTATTGTGATACGGACCTCAAAATAATACGTACCGTGATATTTCTTAACATACCGGTTCATACCGGTTTTCTCTACACATATTTTGATTATGAAAATAATGAAAGGAAATCGTAATCTGCGACTAAGACTTATTTTAAACTTCGTATGTTTCCCGTGTTTGTAATACAATCCTAAATACACATTACATACACAAAACACGTTTCGGCGTCAACATCGACCCAGTATTACCGGAGTTATGGCACTTTTTTGGTCAAATTTTACATCATAATATATTGTTTGTCTATCTTCGCACACAGTGTTCAACCGATTGCTTCGAAACTTTACAGAATGCTTACCTATGATGCCAAGATGTGCATATCGTTTCGGCGTCAAAATCGACCAAGTATCACTGGAGTTATGGTCCTTTTTGTCAAATGTTACATCAAAATATCTTGTGTGTCTATCTCCTCCCACACCTTTCACTGATAGCTTTAAAACTGAAACTTTACAGGATGGTTACCTTTGCTGTCAAGATGTGCATATCGTTTGGGCGTCAAAACCGACTCAGTATTACCGGAATTATGGCCCTTTTTGTCAAATGTTACGTCAAAATGTCATGTGTGTCTATCTCCTCCCATACTTTTCACTGATAGCTTCGAAAATGAAACTTTACAGGATGCTTACCTATGCTGTCAAGATGTGCATGTCGTTTCGGCGTCAAAATCGACTCAGTATTACCGGAGTTATGACTCTTTTTTTGTAAAATATTACGTCAAAATATGTTGTGTGTCTATCTTCTCCCACAGTTTTCCTCCGTTTCTTTTCAAATTTTACAGGATGCTTATCTATGATATCAAAATGAGCATATCGATTCGGCGTTACAATCGACCCAGTACTACCAGAGTTACGGCCCTTTTACGTCAAATCTTACGTTTTACACTGATTGTTTTCAGTGGGGGCATCCGTGTCCCATGGACACATTTCTAGTTTGTTTGTATAATCTTTGTACCATAGATCCTTTATTCTTGCTTATGATATAATGTTCATAAACCTGAAGGTGTGAGCCTAAACCGTGCTATAAATGCCGGTATATTTCAGCCGTGCTATAAATGACAGATTCGGCAGTTATACCATGGTCTACTCAATTTTACGCACGCTCAGTTGTAATTTACAACACAGCTGTCAATCGAAACGACTACACCATTACACCAAAACAGCACTCCTTGACATGGCATTTGCCCAATAATATACAAAGGCGATTGGCTACAATAATCAAAACATGGGTCATGTTCATGTCGCGTGATAATGCTATTTCTTGATTGGATCGAGCTGTTAATTTTACTGAAAACTGCAACGCCCTAAAATTTCTTGCACATGCGTAGATGGATAATGGCTATGGGTACAAAACATTTATAGCATACTTTTCTCGTATGCGATTTATACTGCACTCTCGGGCCTGCGGCCCTCGAGAAGCAGTATAAATCGCATATACTCGAAAAAGTATGCTATAAATATACGTATATAATGTCACGTATTTGGTTGTTTAAACAATCGTTTTTGGAACGTTGGCATTTGTGGGTGATACACTTCCCGGTCGACATGGTAAACATTTTAATAAAAATGAAGCTATGTGAAGCTATATCGAACGCATCAACCACGAACAATGACAGGCAATTTATATATATTCAGAAAAAAAAATCATTTTAAAAATACGCGTACCACAGACGGGAATCGATCCACGAACCTGTTGCTGTCAAGCAATCATGCTGACTAGTATACCACCACGCCGTCCGACGTAGCTATGTAAATCTTATGGTTTAACATTAGATGTTCAAAGATAAGCGACTACTTACAACGATTTTATTTCGCACAAATACTCAATTGACATGTCCTTTATAAAGACACGGAATTATTAAAAGAAAGTCAGGAAATATGTCATTCAAAAATAGGAGTGCCGCAGCCGGTAATAGAGCTTTGAGCCTCTTGCTCTTGCACATTAGCAAACAATATGTTTACTATTAAATGTACAGGTGTCTAAGTATTATAATTAATATATAATAAAATACATTACTTGGTCCCGCCTCGATTAGAAAGCTTATATAAGCATGATTTTATAACGGATATTTCGACAATAAAACACATTTAAAGGCATTTTTTGGTGAAAAAGATGCGATAACCTGTTTAAAATTGTTTTAATTTTACAATATGCAAAGCTTTTAAGCTAAAATTGAGGTTTTATCTCATACCTCAGCCAACCCCATTTTCGCTTCTTGGAGAAGGGGTTGGATGGGATATGAAAATTAATACTCGGACCACGTAATGAAACATCTGATCCATTTTGATGCAAAACGAGTATTACGTATTTATGCGAAATTAATGATTCTGCACATTGTCTGGTATTCGAAGTAGTATTAACAATATTAATAGGTACAGAAAACATTTGGCGACAAAAACAAGTACATAATGATAGCATTACCATCATTGTTCGGGTATGATAGTAGATGTCTCATGATAAATAGGTGTATAATTGCTGTTCATTGATGTTGACGAACTTCTGACCTTAATGTTAAGATCATGTCAGATACGATCCTATGTTAATGGCGATATCTGTATCACACAGTAATTGTGTTTACATTATTTTAAATTGACTGTAAATAACCTTTAAGTTGGTATTTATCGTATGAAAATGTATAGAGCACCCTGTCAATAGCATTCGATTGTTACAACATATCAAATTACCAAGCTTCTTTTGCGTCATATTGGTGTAGAGAACAGATATAAAGGTACCGTGCAAATACGTTGGTACACTATCAGTTAAAATTTTAGAGGCAAAATAAACGCATAAATACAATTGCCGTGTGTACTGTAGATATAGTTTGGTAGTTAAAAACAATGTTTGATACTAAAAGTAGGTATACAATTCGAACAAGAAATGCATCTTTCAGAGAACACAGTTTACCAGAAAAACGCATTAAACGAACAGCACTTACAAAGTTAATAGGAAGTTAGGCCTGTGACGTCACAATCACAAACGAGTTGAAAAAAATAGGACTACCACATTGGAACGGTCAGAGGGGGAAATGGCCGCTGGGGTTTAAAACCAGTTTCTACGGTACACATAACCTCACTCTTACCCTTTTTCTACTATTAAATGTACAGGTACCTAAGTATTTTAATTAATGTATAATAAAATACATAACGTGGTCCCGCCTTGATAGGAAAGCTTATATTAGCATGATTGTATAACAGATATTTCGACAATAAAACATATTTAAAAGCATTTTTTACTGAAAACGATGCGGTAACCTGTTTAAAATTACATGTTTTAATTTTACAATAAGCAAACTTTTTAAGCTAAAATTAAAATGTTACACACAATAAAAGCTAAAATTAATTGTGCCTCCAGACGAGTGCGTTATGATGTAGAGATTCAGTTTTTCAGCGTGTGTTGCAGCTATCCTTTAAAGGAAGTGAATGCATACGTTTGATTCTGTGTCTTCCATCATAGCTAGGCGCCCTGCCGTAGGACATTGTCTGTCCACGGTTGTTCGCAAATACTTCTCCTTATATGTAATTCTGCTTTGTGATAGTGAATCTCTCAGATCCAAAATTTCGAAAGTTGGCTTTGTCTGCCTTTATTATATACCATTTACTGAATTCACAGTATCCCAGTGATCCGGCACCTTTCATTGTCACTGTCTAAACATATAGCGTGTGTGTGGTTGAATCCTTAAATGTGATCCCACTCATAATAGCTATAATTGTATGTTTGTATGCGTGCATATTTTAATTGTGCCTCCAGACGAGTGGGTTATGATGTAGAGATACAGTTTATTAGCGTGTGTTGCAGTTATCCTTTAACGGAAGTGAATGCATACGTTTGATTTCTGTGTCTTTCATCATAGCTAGGCGCCCTGTCGTAGTTCGTCCGAATGTTGCGTGTCCTTGGTTGTTCGCAAATACTTCTCCCTATATATATTTATATATTTTGGCATCGTTCGATTACAGGCGGACCCCATCAATAGTAATATATACAGTTTATTAGTTTGCAGTGAAAGGGTATTAATTGTGTGTTAGTTTATCATAATCCAGATACATGTATGATAGGACAGTGTATTGCCAGACCACTTCCGATACGATACGTATAGCAGTACGGACAGATATATACGCGATATGATACGATACGCTTGAAAAATTCGTGTAGTATCTAGTAATATATAAAGAATAAGTGTGTGTTTTGTAGTAAAAACTCATTGTTTTCTCATATATTAGTATAAATAATAATTTAAAATATATGGCCTAAAATGTGTTTAAATGACGTAAACCACCAGTCAAACAAGCAAACATGACACTGAGATTAATAACAAATAACAGATATATATCGGATCTTAAACGAGTATAAGCGGGGCGGGTGTAGAAACTCGGGAAGATATAAAATTATTGTTAGAATCTCATACAAATTACAGTAAAATGTGGGGCAGGGACTGAACTTTTATTTTTTATTCTTATCAGTTATAATCCCAAATTGCTGTCATTTTAAAGAAATGTGTGGTTAAAAGGCAACTTAGGGAGGGGAAGGGGGATGATAATTTTTATTTTGGCCTCATGTCAGTTGTTTTTTTATTGATATTTCATCTGTGAATCTGAATTTAATCTAAATTGTTTTATATGTAAATGATTGCGTTCAATGAACTTTTTAATTTCCAAATAATGAAAGATCAAATGAAAACAATTCCCCTACCCCTGTCCTCCATGTGAGGGGAGCCCTTAAGCCAATGGGGAAGGCAAGGCAGGGACGCATCATTTATATAGATGTAGATTTGATAAACAAAACAACACAGACATATGTAAATCAAAACAAAAAACATTCGGGTGGTGGTACGGTTTGTGGGTGCGGAATAAATTCAACAATTTATAAAACAAAACTACATAGAGATATGTTAAAAAAAACAAAAAAACATTCGGGTGGTGGTGATGATGGAGTTGGGGATGGTTGGGGGATGGGGGTGGTGTGGGGGTGGGGCAGTCAGTAGGTGTAGAGTTGATAAAGCAAAACAACACAGAAATATGTAAAACAAAAATTGTTTCAGGTCTGGTGTGGGTGGGGTAGGATGGGGTGGTGTGGGGCAACATAGCTATATGTGTATGAATTGACCAAAAACACAGAAATATGTAAAAATAAATTGGGATTCGAGTGGGGCTGGGGAGTGTGGGGAGGTAGTTATAGGTATATGAACTGACTAAAACATCACAAACATGTGTACAAGAAACAATATCTTTTTTTGGGAGGGGGCGCGGGATGGGGGGCAAAATATCTGTATGTGTATGAATTGACTAAAACAACACAGAAATATGCGAAAGAACGTCAAGACGACGTTACGTCATACAAACAAAACAAGTAGGTCAGACCAATGAACACCAACACCTTAAAACTACATACATTTTCCCGCTGCACTTTATCGAGAAATAGTATGCTTTATTGAATGTGTATGCAATAGCAATGCAACTATTTCTATGGTAATGATGTGTAAGAGGTATATAATAAAAGTATCATTACTAGATTAACGTGTTCTGGATATTAGTATCACCTCTCGTAGGTAAATGCCAGATCAGGATCACACTCAAGGCTCCGCCACGCGTGTGATCCTTGATCTGGCATTTACCTTCTCGAGGAGATACAAACTTCTAGAACACGTTACTCTAGTAATAATCCTATAGTATGACACACGTTTAATACAACCTGCAACGATTTTGATTGGTTGAGTTAAACCTGTAACACTACGCAAGTTTATTAACTGAAACTATTTTATTTATTATAAATTCACCCAGATCTGAGTCATTAACTTATTATTTGTGACAGCTTATAAAAATAATGCATGTTATACAAAACATTGGTTTGTTACAAAGTTGGGGTAAACCGCTATTTTGTAAAGAGGTAAAACACGAACTCTTTTATACGCAACGTTATGTGTGAGACGCGACGTTACGACGTCGCATATTTTATGACGTTTTGACGCTAAAGTGTGTCTGACGTCGTGACGGTTCTATGTACATCTGAATTATGTTTTACTAATTTGATTGCAATGTTATGTGATAAAAAGGATCTTAAACTCGTTCCCATTCCATATAATATATATAAAACTCGTTATGAATTATTTTTAATTTTAACTCGCTAAAAGACCAGTTAAAATTAAAATAATTCATAACTCGTTTCATCAATCTTATATGAAATGGGAACTCGTTTAAGAACCTCCCTTTATAACATAAGGGATAGAGACAAATAAATTTTATTGAAAAATAATTATAAGTTTTTACTTACCATATTGGTTTCCTATAAAACCTTCAACACAACTGATACTAACTCGTAAAATACTACTTTGATACGAAAGATCTAACTTAAAAAAACAACTATGTCCTCCGGGACCTGACGTAACAATGCTTCTGATTCGATTGTGTCGACTAGACTTGTTTTTTGTTTGTTTTTGTTACATTGAAGGTTGAACGAGGGATAGGTTACATTGCAACACAACACAAATAGTTCGTGGCTGATAATGTTTTTGTATTGCAAAATGTTTGAAGGTATTTTAATTGATTTCTTTTGATTTTTTCACAATTAAACACACCTTTAATGACACTAAGTGCGATATATGCACAGATAAACAATATTGATATCATTGATTTTGATTTGACCTTGGTTTGGTGCATAATGAATTGAATATTGTTTAACGGCTCATCAAAACAGTATAGGTCATTTAGAGCCGCCCCAGAGAGAGGGGAAGGATACATAGGAATCCGGGAACCTGCCCTACTCGTATTATCGAATAGATTCCTATGGTTCTTCAACGTGCTTGGAGGATAGACCGATACACGGGACCGCCCGGTTTACGTCCCCATCTGACGGACGAGGCTAAGGGAAAGTGTCCTGCCCAAGAACATACCAAGAACTGGGTGTGCAAATATGCAAACAGGGAGTGCAAAATAATTAGCTTACACGCGATCCGCGCCAATTCGCGACACTTTGGTGTCTTTGGGGTAATTTATTTTCACAGAAAAAGATGCATTTTAGATCATCTTACTTCTACAAATGTATACAAAACATAACAATATTGGCGGAAGAGGTTAAGGGAAAGTGTCTTGCCCAAGAACACACCGACGGAACTCAGTGGCACCACGGAGGATTGAACCCGGGCCACCGGTTACAAATACGCAGCTCTACCGACAGCGCCACGCCAGCCCTCTGGTGTTTAATGAAGAACTGCATAAACACTGCTCTAATCACGTATATTCATGACTATGCAATGCTATCTGATGTATGATTATGAATAGCTGTTAATGTCTGCACCGGATAATGCAAATTATGATATTTACAGGTCTCAACAACTTTGTTCAACTATATCATCTATACGTAATTGATATTATCAGGTGATCTTTGAAAATTATGAAATTTAAGCCATTTTGATGAGTACGACATGTTTGCTAAAACATGGCAGACGTTTTACTTACCCGAGTGCTCTAATGCAAAATTATCGGAACCAATCATATTTATTCCGTGGTAGTTTCATATAATATTTGTTTTTAATATCTTAAGAGTGTATGGTTTAAAAATATATTGCCTTATATAAGGCTCGAACCCTGAACCTTCGGTTCAGAAGTTTCATACTAGGCAACGCTCTAACCGACTTGGCCAAGGCGCAGTTGGTTTGTTACGGTATTTAATAGTATATAAATAATGCCACGATCTGCAATCCGATTGGTTCCAATTATTTGGCATGTGAGCGATCTCTTACAAAACTCGAGGACTTCAGAAAAGCGCCTCATGTATATACCTTTCGTTAAGACATATCCTGCACTAATGAGCTACCCAGACCGCTTAAAGACCAATGTATTTACTTAGATGATCATCTTAGAATCCGGTGTTTCAAGGACCAGCTGCCACTGACCGTTGTAAGACAGTATCACTTGTTTCAACCATGATATGCTTGTCCTTATTTTTTTTTGATAATTTTATAATCTTTCAAATGTGTATAATTACACGTATTTGGTTGGTTGAAGAATCGTTTTGGAACGTTGGAATTTGTGAATGATACACTTCCCGGTCGACATATGCAAAAAAGTAATACACTTCCCGGTGCAAAAACGTTCATAAGAATGAAATTAGGTGAAACGAAGAACTCACGAACAAGGAACGACACGCAATTATTAGATTACATATTTAGAGAAAAATGTAATTTTAAATATACACGTGCCACAGCCGGGAATTGAACCAAGGACGTGTTGCTTTTCAAGCAATCATACTGACCATTAAACCACCACGATTTTTAATTGACTTTCATGACGTTATATTATGACATAACTCTGTAAATCTATTGAGCTTCAACATTAGATTTGCACATATAGGTGACTACATACAAATACTTTATTTTGCACAAATACTCTACAGCGTCCTACTGCGTCTTACAAAGACGCGGAATTATGAAAACAAAAGGAAACAAATGCCATTTCAAAAATAGGAGTGCCGCAGTCGTGAATCGAACTATGGACCTCTTGCTTTCCAGACAGGCATGCTTACCATTACACCATCACATTAACAAACATGATTCGAACTTCTAAACGTTCTATATATTTTCACTTTTAAATTTGCAGGTACCCAAGTATATTAATAAATGTATAATAAAATAAGTATCTGATCCATTTTTAATCATAACGAGTTTTAAATATGCATAAGAAATGAATGATTCTGTACTTTTACTGATATTTGAAATAGTAGTAAGTAAAGATAACAACCGATGACAAACAAAAGTGTATAATGATAACGTTACTATCATTTTGGGGTATACTATCTTGTCACATGAGAAGAAAGAGTACTATTACATGTATCAGTGATGTTGACGAATTTCTTCGGGAGCGTAACTGCATTACGGCAGACAGTTTTACCTTTTTAAACAAGTCTATGTATTGACATGATTGAAGGATGAAGAAGAAAATAAACTTTAATTTATTTAATCGCGTATTTTATTATTAAAACTTCCTCGACCAAGTTGTAACCATGCGTTCAATCATGGTTTCTCGTAAGAGTTTGTTTGACACGGTTTTACTGAAACAACCATTCAAAAGTCAAGTCTGATCAATTCACTATGAAAAACAATTGATACTATCTTTCAAAGAATGCGAGATGTTAATCGCTATAACAACGTATAACTATCCAGCCTCTCCATTCCTGTTCACGTCTCAGGATACTCTTCATCAGAATCTTTAAAGTCTAACTCCTGAAGGAACTCAGTCAAGGAACTTTCTTCAGGAAAAGAAGCAACAAGAAGAGAAATTGTAATGCTCATATAAAAATAAAGTTATTTCAGAAATATCTCGTTCTAGATTTGAAATTTATATTTCTACAATACAATAAATACTGAAAGGGGGTCCCTTGGAAGCAACAAACACACACAAGAAAGAAAAATAGCAGACTCGGTTTTATTGAGTCATGAGAAATTGACATATTTTATTATTACACTATTAAAACGGTAACAATTTCCTATAACTTTTAAGATGGTATGTATATTGAGCAGCCTTTCAATAGTATACGGTTGTTACAATATATCAAATTACCAAGCTTGGTTTTCGTTCTATTGGTGTAGAGTATAGATATAAAGGTACCGTGGCGATACAATAATAAAGGCGACAGTATATTAGTTAACTAATGGATAGGGATAAGAACTACACCAATAAAGGACGTTTAAAGACCTAAACTGAACGGTACTTTGTCACTACAGTTATTTGTTTAAAAGCATAAAGTAGCAACATTATAAAGTAATTCATGATTATTTCACTACGTTTAAGGTATTTCGGGATCAGTATTATATTCCTTAATTATGGCACACAAGTCGTTGCTTGTTGACATGAAATATTGTTTAATTTTTGTTATTACCATTGCCTGCATTGCGGAGAGAAACAATCATGCATGCATGAGTTCTCTTTCATGATATGATGTGTACATACATATTCCTTATGCAAGTTAGTTTAAAAGGGACACATGGTAATCTGGAAAAACATATCATGATTAACTTCAATTTGACCTCGATATATTAACACAGTAACAGTTCGATTTTAAATATGTATAAAAAGTTAATAAAATTTGGGATCTTCAATTGTCTTCGTTACTTTATAAATAATATTGGTTCACTAAAATCAGCAGTAAGTAGTATGCAAAAACATACATCTTAAAATTAACTAATTACTAACTATTAATAATGATTTGCAACTATTCAGGTTATTGTGTCCAGACGGTTAACCGTGCATTTTTTACACTCAATAAATGAATATTGGGGCCATAATGTGTTAACTTGCAATCTGGATATATATAACATATGGACCCAGATTGCGCTAGAAACGAGCTTGTGGTGAAAAACTAAACGCTTCTCGCTTTAAATTTAAAAAAAAAGATTATACCATTATTATGATCTGATATGATTATAAGCATGGATTATTTAGGTACATGTATGCCGAATTAGGAGACAGAAGCAACCAACAAATACAAAGCAGAGGAGTGATTTTCCAGGCATATATTTCTCGCATGTTTCACTGGCCGCCATCTTGTATCATCTACATGGCTTGTTAAGGCTTCTACAGGTTTTCGAGTTGCAGGCAAATTGTACTCTACAGATTTATATGACAATGTAGTTTAGTAAGGAAAGATACAATCATTGTATTAAATCTAATATTTTAAATGTTGATTGTTTTATACAACGTAAACGGTTTCCTCGTTCTTCCTGATATAGATCACGAGTCAAATCGTTATCGAATATTTTTTATCAGATAAGAAGTTAAGGAATCGAATTGTAGGACCCGTTCGCACATTCAACGTCATTTTACAAAAGCGACATCAGACGCAGACAGGCAATGTATTACGCAAGCGTAAAATAGCTGCCGGAGAAAATATCATTATATATATATGGAGGAACTGGAAACAAAGTTAAAAATAATAATAGATCAAGCCAGGTGGGTTTAAACAATATTGAGAAAAAAAGACCTCACGAAGACATCAATGTGTTTTCAAGTTCACACCCAAACGATTTTTCTTACCAGAAACATTCTTCTCAATTCTTACCATGAATTCTTCCTATTTACGTACAAAACACGTTGGATTGAAATAGGAATCCGGGAACCAGCCCTACTCTTACCAACGAATATATTTCTGAGATATGTTAATGATCTCAGAGGATAGACTCCGATACACTTTTCCGGGTTAACGTTCCCATCCATTAATTGTCTTTCCTCTGGATCAATCCTTACTTTCTGGGTACGAGGCGGAATATATTGACAAATAAGATGCAAGCTGAAGCGGAGGTACTTTTATCAGATCAATAATAAATCGATAATTAATCTTAAGTGCGAGTAGTTCGTCACTTTAACTGTAAATAAAACTAATCACAATATGCTTGTAATTAATCATTTTAAAGCAGATATTGTTTAAACGAAAAGTAACTCGGAATCGAGTAAAATGATTTACACCTGAAGTAACAATGTTTTGATTCGAATGAGTTGATCCCCATCTGAACGCTTTTATACTTGTTTTTACAGACTGCTCTAAAATATCAGCTGTACATGGCCGCACTTATGTATGGCTAGCTTTAAAGCTACAAACGCCATACTTAAACTAGTAATAACTCATGAATATGGACGAGTCACGGGTGAAGAAGTTTCAATTCGACGAGCAGGCAAAAAGTCGGTATATAAGCCAGAATCATATCACATTTTATCTAGCCTTCGTACAGGTAACATCGATCAATACGATCAAGATACGGCTTCGGATAATATTTCATGAAAACAAAATAGCAAACTGGAACGGGATTTGAACCAGTAACGTTTTGCCTTAGATTGTTCTTGTTCATGTAGATATAACCACTAGGTCACGGATATTTGTTGGTACGTTGTTGGACTTTTAACAGTAAATAGGTATTACGCAATTACTAGCGCAGACACAAACACAAACTTATCAACTGCATATTAAAAGATCGGGATAAGGTTTTCTGAGACGGAATCCTAGTTTCAAGTTGATAAAATATAGTATTACATCACGCAAAGTTAATTTACATGTGCGACATGATGTACTAAATACTGATACGCCTGGGGTGTTAAAAAATGTTTAATATTTTATTTTGCAATATAATAAATGGTACTAAATATACCACATTTTCAAGAAGTCACTGTAGTCTAGTAGATAGAACGACAGTCTGTAACTGAATGGAAAATTAGAAACATCGTGTGTTCGAGTCCCGAGAGAGGCAAAGTCTTTTTCCTTCTGCAAATAATAATGCTACCTGTACGATGTGCACTACTCGATATCTATAAAGTAAATGATGTCCTGCGTTAAATTTGATCGCTTAAATGCCCGATTTCGCCATAAGCTAGTGAACATGAAGTTACAAAGAAAGACCCGCCTACGTAGTAGAAATCGATTTAAATACAGGGCTTTAAGGACCTATTTCCAGCCTATTGCATTTGGGGGAGTAGAGCATTTTCATAGGCACATGTAACTGCTAGACATACAATTGAATGAGAAAATGGTGGTATTCAATTTTGTTTCAGTTGATGAGGCACTCCCAATACATCTTTTGTATGAAGCCAACATATTAAAACATAAAAGCATGTGTTCCATTAGTTGTTTTGGTGTGTTTTATGCCCTCACGTGGGGGTGGGGTGCATACAGATTTGCATTTGTCCGTCCGTTCTCCGTCCGTACGTCCGTACGTCCGAAAAAAAATTGGTGGTGGACCCTTTTACAGTTCGCCACTATGCTTTCCTCTTTAATTGTACGTTGACCGTACAGGCTGTGGACCCTGTGATGACGCCTACCTAAAGCCCATTGGGACGGTGGCGTTTGATGTTTGTCCATGATCTTTCTTGTCGTGCCCTTAATGGTTTATTCTCTTACTGCTCTGGCTTCTGCAAAGTCATTGAGTACCTTCATTGTGGCTTTCTAGGCTGTTTTTTTTTTGTATTATGTTTACACGGGCGTATTTGTGTTTTACTTGCCTATTGATGCTGCCTTGTTGGTTAGAGATTAGATCATGGCGGGGATTTCTTTATTTACACTGTCCTGTTTTAATGGGATGACAGTAGGGTAAGTGTGAGGTTTGGTGCACCCTAGAACCGGTTTAAACCCCCAGTGGCCTACTTTGCCACTGACCGTTCCAAGGCGGTAGCCCTATTGTCAACCCTTTTGTGTTTGTGATGTCGTTTGCTTTTTTTTTATTACTTTTGTCTTTTCGTTTGTCTGTTTGCGTGTTTGTTTTTGTGTTTTGTGGTTGACTGTCGTCCTTGAATGCTGCTTTCCCTGTCCGATATTTTTATCCTTTTTTTTTTGTGTTGCGCGATCCTACCTAACTATTTAACCCACGGTCGCCAAACTTTAAAGGAATGTTGACCAGCAAGTGAAGATGCGTACCTGGGTTTTCGTTTTTATTTTCGAGCAAGAACAGGAGTCATGATCCTTGATGTAGTCAAAATATGGGCTGAACAATTTGTGTCGCGCCCTCCTCCATTACTATTTAACCCACGGTCACCAAACTGTACAGGAATGTAGACCAGCAAGTGAAGATTTACACCTGGTGTTTTCATTTTTATTTTGGACCAAGAACCACAGAGTTATGGACCTTGACTTAGTCAAAATTGGGCTGAAAAACGTGTGTCGCGCCCTCCTCCATTACTATTTAACCCACAGTCGCCAAACTTTACAGGAATGTTGACCAGCAAGTGAAGATGCGCACCTGGGTTTTCGTTTTTATTTTGGAGCAAGAACAGGAGATATGCCCCTTGATGTAGTCAAAATATGGGCTGATAAATTTATGTTTACGCCCTTCTCCATTACTATTTAACCCACGGTCACCAAACTTTACAGGAATATTGACCAGCAAGTGAAGATTCGTACCTGGTGTTTTTATTTTTATTTTGAACCAAGAACCACAGAGTTATGGCCCTTGACTTAGTCAAAATTGGGCTGAAAAACTTGTATCTCGCCCTTCTTCATTACTATTTAACCAACAGTCGCCAAACTTTACAGGCATGTTGACCAGCAAGTAAGGATGCGCACTAGGGTGTCTGATTTTATTTTGTATCAAGAACCACAGAGTTATGGCCCTTAATTTAGTCAAAATATGGACTGAAAAACTTATGTCGCGCCCTCCTCTATTACGGTTTAACCCACGTTCGCCAAACTTTACAGGAATGTTGATAAGCAAGTAAAGATGCGCACCTGGGTTTTTGATTTTAGTTTGGACCAATAACCACAGAGTTATGGCTCAGTTAGTCAAAATATGGGCTGAAAGATTTGCGTCGCGCCCTTCCCCGTCAGTATTTAACCCACGGTCGCCAAAATTTACAGGAATGTTGACCAGCATGAGAAGATTCGCACCTGGGTTTTCATTTTTATTTTGGACCAAGAGTTATGGCACTTGACTTAGTCAAAATAGGGCTGAACAATTTGTGTCGCGTGATCCTCCATAACTATTTAACCCATGGTCACTGAACCTTTTCAAGAATGTAGACCAGCAAGTGAAGATGCGCACCTAAGTTGAACGTGTTTATCAGTGTTTATGTTCATTATCAAAATGCTATGGTATAGTGACCCAACTAAGGGTATAAGTGTCCTATGGACACATTTCTAGTAATTCTATAAACAATGAATTATCAACAAAGTTTTGTACAGCTAACTAGTTAATTTTCTTTTTTTTCTTTTTCATAATGTTTATAAAGTCTGAAGTATTCTTATACTGTTATACCCTACATACTGTTCAATATACCAATGCTATTTATAGAGATTTATTTATCTTTACTCGGACCTCAGTTTATGTACCTGAGCTAATAGGTCATGTAGCATGTTAGCAGTAAATAAGCAAGCTTTCCAAGCCTTTTTAATGATCATTCAGCCTTTGTAAATAGGTCCTTAAATTAATCAGAGGTACGACTGGGGACGTGTAACATTTGATAATGGTCTCCATTTGACAGACGAAGCAAGGAGAAAGTGGTTTTGCAAATAACTCATGGACAAAACTCATCGGCGCCGGTGAGGCTTAAACCCGGGTCCTCCGAATTTTATGTTCACCGTGCTATCCACAAGGTCTCGCCAGCTTTCTTCTAAACGGCTTCTACATTTCCTCCTGTTTGACGAATTCAGATGTTGAGATATTGAGAATTGACAATATTTATATCCCAAAATTGAACAATTATTGATATCAACTTTTAGATATGCTAATGCAATTATGATAACGGTAATTTAATGTAGTATCGATATTGAAAAATAAGTGATATCCGAAACTGTTTTAACAGTTAATTCTTGATATCACAAAACCTGATTAGTATTGATTGATTTATTTCGAACCATGAATTATTAATACCGCTTTGTAGCATGGTCGGTGACATTTCCTTTGATGAATGCAGAGCATTAAATCGTTTACTTTAGGGTAACTAAAGGGGCGTGGCTTTACCGTGCTACAACTACCGGATATTGGAATTTAGAGTTCGGTCACTATGACGTCACAGTGTTACTAAGTACACCATGCTACAAAAAAGATAGAGTCTGTCTCAGCTCGCTGGTTTTTTAAACACCTCGATGGGCTACGCCCATCTCGGTGTTTAAATAAGCCAACTCGCTGAAACCAGACTCTATATATTACATAAAGAGGGCAAACATGAAATAGTCATGACGTTTTGAACAACTAGAAAATGTGTCCATGAGACGCTTTAGGGTTGTCACTCACATACACAAATCAGAAATTGTTTAAGTATGTCAAGGTTGTTTTCATTGACCATTTGCTAGTCAGAAATGCTGGTGTCATATATAAAATTATGTTAGTGTATATGAAGTTTTAAAGCTGTATGTGATATTATAGGAGAAAGCGACTAAATGAACATAGAACGAAAATTGTTTGAACATACTGATGTTGCTGTATGTTAAATGTTTTGAAGTGAGAAAGTGTCGACTCTTACGACTGTTGGCGGGAGGTATACAGTACTGGTTCCACCCAGAAAAAGTGTGGGTTGTCTGTATTCACTTCGAACAAACCGACCGTCATATATAGCTTAAAATGTGCTGCAAATGACGTAAATCACCATTCAACCAACCAATAATTAATGTTTTAGTGTTTGAAACTGCAAAAATGAACAAAATGAACAAGTAAGTCATGGTACATATGTTTGTATGTAAATATGTGTGTGCATACATGTCTACGTGGCTGTACGAGTAGCAGTGAGTTTAATGCGCAACTATATAGCGCGGTCACACTGGAATACCACGCCGTAGAAACATAATATGATACCTATTCACATTATAGTGACACGGGACAGACAAGTCCAATAACTACCCTTTATATGATGAACGTCAATCAATGAGGGTAGCTACTAAGTCCATATATCATGAAGCATTTTGTTTGACCCGGGCGGAGATCAAACCCATGAACTCCCGCACGCGATAACTAGATCACATTACATCGTTAGTGTTTACAACGTGTTCGCGTTAACTGCATAGCACGCTTTACGGCTATAATTGATTATTTAGTTTCATAAAATTGTTACAAGATATTACACTGTACTTGCAAGGTAGACAGATAACATCGAAACGCTTATCGATAATACCGACAAAAAAAGATACAGATTGTTATCTTCCAAAAAGGGTTGGAAGGTGATTTTCGTGCCGTTAAATATGCGTTAATGATTTGTTCCGTATTGTATTATTTGTTGTAGCATGGTCGGTGACATTTCCTTGGATGAATACAAAGCACAAAATTGCATCATGTATCATAGGCGCAGGAGCCTTGGTGTGGGGAGGGGTACATCATGTATCATAGGCGCAGGAGCCGTGTGTCGAGGTTGGTGGGGTGGGGGAATTGCATCATGTATCATAGGCGCAGGAGCCGTGGGGGGTGTGGAATTGCATCTTGTATCATAGGCGCAGGAGCCGTGAGGAGGGGGACTGATACTTTTTTGATTGTAAAATACCCCCACCCCACATAATTGAAACGTTCCTACGCCCATTTTTTGTGGGGTGGGTGGGTGAACGCTCAATTACAAAACATACATTATTTAGGAAAAAAGTACTTCTTGAGCGCTAACTCTGCCACTCCCACACCCCCCACACAAACACTCAGAACATTGGGGGGGGGACGGGCAGTAGCCCATAGGCTCCTAAGCCTATGTTTATTAGCGGTCCCCGGCTCCTACGCCTATGTATATTAGGGCCCCCGGATCCTAAGCCTATTTATATTAGGGGCCCCGGCTCCTATGCCTATGTATATTAGGGGGCTCCTACGCCTATGTATATTAGAGGCCCCCGGCTCCTACGCCTATGTATGTTAGGAGCCACCGGCTCCTACGCCTATGTATATTAGGGGCCCCCGGTTCCTACGCCTATGTATATTAGGGGCCCCCGGCTCCTACGCCTATTTATATTAGGTGTCCTCGGCTCCACCGCCTATGTATATTAGGGGCCCCAGGCTCCTACGCCTATGTATATTGGATTGGGGCGCCGGGCTCCTACGCCTATGTATATTGATTGGAACTGCGACCTCAGAGGGAGATGATATGTCTAGGATGAATATTCTCGTCAGACATGCCACCATCAGGTCGCGGGCCTAGCTAAACGGTGCACAGCCTTTTCCACTGAGGCATGGAGGTCTTTTACTAAAATGAATGGCATTTGTCAAATATATCAGTATGGGTTACCGTGCCAGCACCGTGGATTAACCTCTGAGCTATCGAGAACAAATGATTGCCAATCAACCAGTTAGTGAACATACTGTAACACCATCTCCAGGGGCGTAGCTGATCTGAAATGCATATATAGGCCCGACAAACCAATGGGGTCCGAGGGCATGTCCCCCCGTTTGTTTTTGTTAAATTTAGCTTTGCAATGGAGCGTTTTTGGATTATATAGCACTTGTGGTATTTTAAGAAATATTGTTTGACACATTTGAGAATTAACATTTGACAAAGTTGAATTACATACACCGTAAAAAATAAGAAACAAATGTTGACCCTAAACCTCCACCCCTATATCTTGAATTCTCCAGCTCTACCATCTGTGAAGGAACTCTGCCCTGGATGTTTAGCCATACAAAAGTGGTTCTCAGGATCACCCCTGACGATACCTCAAATGGAACAGGTTGTGAAAAGTCGTGTCTCGACTGGGACTCGGTCTTGAACCCAGTATATCAGCTCTCTTAATAGAATACTTTGGGTACCATGTGGTCATTTGTATGCTCTCGGCAGGTTATATAGTGTTATCATTTCACGTAATTGATTATTGAGACTGACAGCGCCGAAGCAGTTCATGGGGTGGGGGTGGTCAGGCACAACTAATTCAACATGCATATTTCTACGAACACCGTGTAGTAGCAGTTGGTACCTTGTTTTATATCTTCAGTTCGCCTTAATTTTAATGACCTTTTTTCTGATCTATGGTTAGTTTGTTTGTTTGATTTGTTTGTATTGCGTTTTACGTCATTTTCGATACATTTAAGGTTATAATTATATGCGGTCGATTTTTGTTTTGTGTGGTATTGGCAGTACTGTACACCTCCCGCCATCCGTAAGAATCGACACTTCCTGACTTACAAGTCGAGCTCCCAGTGGGATGACCTATAGATTGTACAGAAAACCTAATTGTATATGCATCACACGGGAATCATTGGGGTGTGCATGGACATTCTTCGAATTTCCAAAACAACGCTTGAATACAAATGTAATCGTTCATAAACTGGACCAATTACAACAATTCGAGCTTCTTTTTTTTATCGCACGCCTGCATTACCGGAAATCCTCCGCCTTACTCTCGGTTGCTAAAGCAATGCAAGCGGTGCGATTCCTGCGCGTGAGAGTGCACACACTTGCTTCTTTAATTACATCTCAAACTGTTAAATATCTGTCATTATTTATTATAAAACTAGAAATGTGCTTAAAGAGGTTCGTTTTTATTCATTTAATGTGTCTGAAATGTGGCTTTAAAGGGACTTTGAGTAGTTGGTGGCAATACAAATACAAGAGAAAGCCTCATAATGTGCTTCGGTTTCATATGAAACTTGCACATGTATTAAGTAAGCCACTCATTAAGTTCGGTTGAATTATTATTCATGAAAATGTTTAAAATGGAAAAAAAACGACATCTCCTTGTATTTTTGTTGTTAAATCATGAATATTAATTCATACGGGAATTTCATTTTGATAACATAACCAAATGCATTAACAACTAGAACTGTCGCTAAAGGCTGATAATTATACCTCCCGCCTCTGACACTGCATTTTATTGAACCAGTAGAATTTCCCTTTATGCTCATATTCAAATGATACTGGATCATCAGAAATATATGAAAACTATCCGTAGGATAATGAATAGGTAGTACCTGCCTGAAAAACAGCATCATGTATTATACATATAACACACACGTCTGCAATGCGCTTTAGTCAGCAAGGACATTTGTCATTCCTGAATTATGAAGCAGAATCATTTTAAATGGTCTGGAGGCGGTCTGGAAGACTATAGACGTATATTCAAATACGTAATGCGTTTCATTTTCATGTTCAATGTACATAATATTATGCTCTAACCACAACTTTGCCAAAATAAAATTCATATTTATTGGACATGTCAATAGCATTGAATAATTGCTAAGAGTAGTATAGATACTGAGGGGATAAGGACAGTTTCCTCCATCGCGACAAACAATCAGCAGTTATCAGTTTTCTTCAGTTGCCCTTGGCACAAAGATGCTAACGCTAAATGGCGGTGGCATACTGGCTACCGGACCCCTAGAAACTATACAAACTGCTTAATTACCCTTCGCTTAGGAAGAACTTTACCAAAACCTCCAGTATCTATTAATTGTGTACGAATAATATCCCACCGTCTCCTTTTTGCAAATAACTGAAACATTTACAAATTATCAAGCAAAGTCAGACGGAACCAGAAAGTAGTCTTCATCATGGCTGTGCATATATTTTTTTACCATGGAGTATTTTATTTTCCTACACTTTGCTATTTTGCCTTTCAGTTCAAGAAGCTCTTCTCTGCTTCTATCCAGCTTACGTTCATAATTATCCATTTCAACCAGTAATAGTCCTCGCTTATCAACTTTGCTTTTTTTAGTGTCCATAAATATTCTACTTGGAGTTGCTTACCTTTTATCAATTCTCTTCTATATTTATCTTTTAAATTGTTAAGTTTTCTGCAAACCGTTTTTAACTTTTCTTGTAGCATTATATATAATATTTCTATATATAACTATTTTTAAACCCTTATTTAATATTTTCAATATCCTTAAATGGGACCCAACTATTGAAATCCTCATTGTCTGCGTGTTTCTTTTTCAATACTGAATATTTCTTGCCCTGCTTTTATCATTTCTAATTCATAAAAACTTTAATCAATGTTTTGGTTTTTTAAATCTTTTATTTTGTATGTCACAGGATTTGTATATTGAATTTCATCAACAACAAATATTTCTTCAGTCCAATTTGGAGTATAACCTTTCACAAACGTTCTTTTATATTTGCTGATTCTAACATTATCCCCTATTTTAAACTTTGGCTTAATTTGATTACTTTTCATTTTTCCATACAAGTTGAAATACACCATTCCTTTATTTTTTTCATCACTTGCTTCAGTCGGCGTCATTTTAATACTCCGATGTTTTGTATTATTATACTTATCAACCATCATCTGTAGCACGTCTAAATATGTATTTGTTTTGTTTGCTGTGAAATATTTCCACATCCTCTCTTTAAATGTTCTGTTAAATCGTTCAATTACTACAGCTTTTCCGAAATTAAAAGTGTGATATATATATATATATATGTTATAAAATTCCACACCTTGATCAACCCAGAGTAATTTACAGTGTCTTTCTGTACTGATTATCTGTTGGAATGCTTTGGTAATTTCTAAACCAGTTTTATTCGGAACTGGTACAATCCAAGCAAATTTACTGAATACATCAATAACAGTAAGCAAATATTTAGTACCATTATTATCCTTTGAAAACGATTGCATATCAACCAAATCAGCAGACCATATTTTATCAATTCCATTAACAATCACGTTGAGTGAACCTTCTTCGTATAGGTTTATGAAGTTCATCTGCTAACTTGTCAGTCCATCTCAACGCTTTTTGTTGTTTTTTGAGTCTCCAAGACGAAGTTTATATTTTGTACTAATAACTGGTTTCACTATCAAATTCTTAGCAATCTTTTCTCCAGTAGTTTTAGACTTACTAGATTTCAAACCAGCAAGCATGTTTTTATCACAAATTGATTTATTAACTAGGATTTTCATCATAACAATAATCATGATCATTACAAACAGCATCTAATTCATTTACCGGTTCTCCACTATCAAGTGGATTACCAGGACCATAATATTTATAACCAGAAATTGTTAACCCCTTTATAGGCAACAGAGGAAGTAAAGCTTTATGAATATCAATATTTCCACCTTGTGTACTTTTAACAAACTGTGTTTTAGTAATACCACAAGATGCACAAGTTGCTTTTAACATTCTTCTACCATTTTTTGCCAATATGTACTGAGGATTAACATTTTCAGTAACCATTTTTTCTTTTATACAATAACTAATATATAATATGATTAGACTAAACTTTGTTTAGCCTAAACTTTGTTTACAAAATATGGTTTTATAATGTTTTCATTTTTTATTGGTTTGTATGGTTTTAATATTTTATAAAAAATAGCATACATCTTATTTCCTTCTTGTAACTTTTTAATGAAGAATATACAGAAATATCCACATAGGACACATGTTTTATCTTGATACTGAATAGTGTTGTATTTTATATTAGGTATGTACGCTAAAACTTCTTTTGGTGGGATCAGACCTAACGGATCGAAGTAATAATTATCATATTAACAATTCCAGTGTGTACCAGGTCCAGTATGATCATCAAGATTAATAATACCAGATTTTTGTTTATTTTGTTTTATTGGTAATTTGTTTTTGCTGTACACCCCACTGAATTTCTGTACACCTAGCTGCTTAACCCATTTCATTATATCTAAGTTAGAGATAGGTTTATTTTTAATTATTTTTTTTCAAATGTGATACTTCTATATGGTCTAATTTTTGATTACTTGTAAACCTTTTCCGCGATCAACTCTCAAACCTTTTTCTTTTTTACCTACTTGTAAACCTTTTCTAGATAAACCACTAATAAGAGATCAGATCAATGGAATTCCTAATGATGCAAGACGTCCAAGAAATCCTTTGTCTTGCTGTTGTTCCTTTGTTAGTTTAATAGGGCAACAACATTCGGATTTTATTATCTTGTTTCTTTGTGCCTAATATTAATTTATTTGATCCAAGAATTTCTTGTTTTTCTGTCACTAGGATTAGTTACCATCCCATTTCCAAATAGTTTGCCAATTTCAGTACTTGCTAAGAAATATAAAAAGATCGGACAGGGAAAGTAGCATTCAAGGAGGACAGTCAACCACAAAACACCGAAACAAACACGCAAACAGACAAACAAGAAGGCAAAAGCAATAATAAATGCAAACGACATCACAAACACAAAAAGGGTTGACAATAGGGCTACCGCCTTGGAACGGTCAGTGGCAAAGTAGGCCACTGGGGGCTTAAACCGGTTCTAAGCCACTTAGTGCTCCTGTTGCTAGTGGTGCTAATACTTTCGGAGCGAGTCTCGCAACTGTTGGTAATATTGTTTTAGTTAACAAATCAGCGAATGCACCTAAAAAGCCTCCATTTTTAGACTGAGATTTCTTTTTTGTTATCAGCCTTTGTAAGTTCTTTTAAAATTATCTCACCTTTTGGTTTAGGTTTAATAACTGAAACTAATCCATCAGCAGCCATTTTTCCTACTTCATCTCCAAGTATTTGGAACCACTTTCTAAGATTTGTTTTCCAGCAGTTTCTAATGCTTTCTTGCCTGCTGTTTTTACAGACTCACTAAATATTTTTGATCTAACTTTTGAAAAAATGTCAAATATACCAGCCCCAGTTAATCTGTCAACTTGGGTGTAGGTTCCCGTCCTTTTAATCTTGCCATACATACCTTATGTTGGATAAAACATAAGTTACTCAACTTATGTTGGATAAAACATAAGATTACATTAATTCCTTTAAAACAAATCGAAATGAGGTATGAACTCTATTAAGATTAATAATTTTATCAGAGAAATCGGTTATGTAAATATTAATACTGTTAATGATCATTTTGTTTACTTCACAGGACCCGACTCTTATCGGTTCATCTTTAAAAGGATACGATCTCGTAAGATCTGCTGTACTTATTTCATCAATAACATCCCCGTATGATCCATCAACAATATAATTACTTATCAAATCACAGAGGATATACAATGTATCGATAGAATGTGTTATGTTTGGTTTTACAGTTTCAAATTGAGTTTCTCTAAACCCGATTAAGGTGTGAACGTTTGTCTCCCTTAAATCAAGAATAAAGTTATTATGAATGGTAACTAAACATTTAAAACTTGATAAATCAAATCTCAATTCTTATCGGGACAGGCGAGTCATCAGTTAAATCGCCATTTACAGTCAAAGTTTCTTTTATATAAAATAGTTATTACTAGAGTAACATGTTTGTATCACCTCGAGTAGGTAAATGCCAGATCAAGGATCACACGAGAGGCGGAGCCTGATCTGGCAATTACCTACGAGAGGTGATACAAACTTCCAGAACACAGAACACGTTACTCTAGTAATGATCCTTTTATTATATACCTCTTACACATCATTAACAGAGACATATTTGCATTGCTATTGCATAAACATTCAATAAAGCATACTATTTCTGGATAAAGTGCAGCGGGAAAATGTATGTAGTTTTAAGGTGTTGGTGTTCATTGGTCTGATCTACTTGTTTTGTTTGTATGACGTAACGTCGTCTTGACGTTCTCGCGCATAGTAGCGTAACACTTGCTTGAATCATTGGAAAAACCGCTGTTCTATTTTTTAGTAAGATAGTGATACTAATTCTACTTTTAGTAGCATAGTGATAACCTGTAGTGTGATACAGCTTGTTGTATTCCATTGTAAGAAAATGAAGGTACTATGTAAATATTATTGATATGTATATACTTATTATCAATATCAGCATAACTATCATTTCCATTTGTAAAACTAATAGTTTTCCAATCTGTTCCATTGTGATACCTTATCACTTTGTTATTAAAATCTTCAACTATATTATACCATGAGTAAGTCATAGAATTAATCGTATCGAGTCCAATACCATATTGTTTGTTCTTGCCTAACATTAATGGTCTATCAAATTCAGTTGTAAAATTACTCGGTGTATTTGAGTTATTAATTATTGACGCTTTTTCTGACGATAGTACACTTTTTGTTCCATTTAATACAGGATAGATTAAATGAAATGCTTAAGTAGCTTTACTAAAGTTTCATTATACATATTAGTAGATAATATTTATTGACAAAAGTAATCACCTAAATAAAACATTTTGAAACTTGATTTTTCAAAATTGAGAACTTGAGTAGTGAAATCTTTTGGTGGTAGTTCGAGTTCAAGCGAGTAGTATTTTGTGAGATTTAGTTCGAATGTTTCTTTTATTGTTCGTTTGTCATTTTCTTGTTTTGAATATAATAACTTTTTCTGTATGCTATTTTCAATAAGTACATGTATTACATCTCCTCCTGTATAAGTAAAATCTATTTCAAAAATGTAACGTCCGGATTTATGAATCCAAAACGATGCCTTAGGATCAAAAGTAAAATATTCTTCACTTTTTATAAATGGGTTGGTTACAAGAGTAAACGCTTCGATAAGATAACTACGTTTGGTTTTTTCAAGTGTTTTTTGTGTTGGATATGATGTATATGATGTATATGATGCTCGACGACCGTCGTTATCACACATAATACTTATTCCGTCTATAGTTGCTTCAAACATTATAATCCGACTTGCATAGTCTACTTTTACGTTTAACTCATCAATTATGCCAAGAATTGCTGTGTGCCGACTATCAGACTTTTGATTATGCTCTTTCACAAAAGATTTCATTATCAAAAGCTTTGCGTCTTTCATCCTGGGCAGCTTTCAATTGCTTTGAGACACCATCAATATCAGTCTCAAGTTTATTAGTGTCAACCAGTTTGCTCAGAGCAGTCTCCAACGTCTTGCTGCCAACCATTTTCTTTTTGATATCTTCAAACTCTTTGCTAATATCGTCGACGTTAGTGCTTATCTACCCATGTAATATTTTTATTTGAGTTATTTCAGCAGCAAAAGCAGTTCTCATATGTTTTGAAGCATCAGCAATAGCAGTTTCTAGTTGTTAAATCTTTCATCATATCTGGAATTTTATCAATATTACGAGAGGTGTTCAACTTATAAATGACCACTTTTCTTTAAGATGTTTTTTTTCAGCGGAAGTAATTGTCATAAAAAATACGTGATTTAATGATGTGAAACTGTCATTTAGAGCATATGCATTTAAAAATAATATCCAATTTCACGCGGTTCTTTTTAAATTACATTTTGAATAAAGTGTACACCATTTTCTAATTTTAAACCTATATGTTGCTGTTGCCGTGGAGTTTTACCTTAAACCAAATAATTGCACTAAATGCATATCATAATTGTTAAAACCTGTGTTTATAATTTAAATATGATCGTATGTTTTATTTTAAGACAAAAATATAGATGCTGAATTCAAAGCTCGACTTTTTATCGCAATATTAAAACATTGACAGATAATAGGAAAATGTGCTCCTATGTTACTGATAATTTTATAAATTAACCAAAATAACTATTTTAATCATATTTTGTGATATAAAACATGAACAGTTCTTGTTGATGTATATCATATATGTATATCATATACCTTATAAAGATATCTTTGGTAAAACAAATATATTATTTTTATCATTATTTGCAGATGTGTGTGTTTTGTCCCTAAATTTTAAAATATATATTTTTTTATCTTTTCTTTTGAGAAACTTATGAAACTTGTTTTTTATAGCGGAGGAAGTCACAAAAATGCCCACTGTTAATGTTTTGAACTAGAAGCTTTCGTAATGTAGTCATTTTCATAGTTGAATTTCATGTTAATTTTCGCTAAAATCTTAAAAATCGACCAATTAAAAAAAATATGCATATTACACTTTTCTACGTTCAGGCATGGACATATCGGATTGCTATAACCTTTAACGATATTTTAAAAGCATTTGAGTTAAAATTTGTATTTCAGTTATTTTTATAATTGACGATTTTTGCTTCAAAATGTCATTCTCTATCCATTTTCAAAAATGCGGATGCAGCAACATTAGGAAGCACATAATAGTGCATGTCATACTTTTTCATATCGAAGGAATCATTAGACTTGACATTACAATCAACATATTCGGCGAGAATTTGAAGATAGTTGATTCAGTTACACGATAAAAGTGTTCAAATATAAGTTGAACACCTCTCGTATAATCACGTATGATCTTTGTTATTTTTGTTATAGTAAATTGTTTTTTTGCTGCATCATCTGATTTTCCTGGATTACCAACATTGGTTATTTTATTATTATCCATGTCAAGATCACTTCTCAAAATATTTCCCTGGTTCTTACCCTTGCGAAGATAATTAACCAGATGTTTCTGTTGTACATACTCAGACAGCACAATACCGAAATTTGTATTATTAACACTGCCAGTAGTAACTTCCTCGCCAAGATCGTTAACAAATCCATTATATATAATATATATTACATTACATTTCACCAATGAAGTTTCTTTTGATCAAACTTCTAGGGCGGGAATAAATTGGCGATGAAATTACGCTTCGCTAACTTCCTCGGGCGATCCATATACAGAAAGCCGTACTGCTTGTCAGATGCTTTTTTATACTGATCTTTGCTGACACCTTGTTCGTTAGAAAGCATACCCAGCTAGTGATAAGCCGGAGTTACGAAAGAGATGTAATGAGAGCAATTCAACCGAATGTCTTTGGGAGTTTTGTAATAAGATTGTGACAAGTAAATAACGCAACAATTTTTATGCCTTCCCTGGATGAAATAATTAATAATATCGTTTTGATTGCGTTCACAAACATAATCATCAAATATTCTTCTGATTATCTGAATATAAAGTATCCACAGGGATAACTTGATCATTTGAACATTCTAATATGTCTTCAACTGTGATTTTATTCTTTTTTGCTATTTTTTCAAGTTTTTGTGATAAGACCTGATACTTAGACTGCTCTAAGTTTGAGAGCAAAAAAATAAATCTTGTCATAGTAAACTAAAGGTTTTAATAGCATGTGACCTAATGTTTTTGTTTTGTCAGAACATGAATTACCGCATATAAGTATTCTAAAACAACAGTCTGGCATGAAGTTCCATATCTGTTTATTATTACCGTTTTCTGTTTTCATAATATAGTTTGGAATTTCCATTATAATAATACTTAGATAATACTTAGATAATACTTGGATAATACTTGTCTTAACTTGTCTTAACTTATTTTAACTTATCCTAATTTATCTTATTTTAATCTAACCTTATATTATACATGTCTTTGTTAAAATGGAAATAATTAGAATATAAAAAGCGAAAAGCGAGTGAGCTTGTTAAAGAATACGAGAATGAAGTTATCCGAAAAAGACTAGAAAAAGGAGCTAGTCGTGATTTATACACAAAAGTATTTAAACCTGTAACTAGCGAAATAAGAGAGCAAACAAGGCGGCTAGCTGAACATTTGACTACCCTTCCAGAAATACGCCAACAGTTGGCTATTCTTCCTGAGGCAATACACCCACAACTAGTATCCCCGCCTGAGCGTGGAGCTATAGCACCACCAACACTGCCACCACCGCTGCCACCGCCACCGCCACCACCAACGCTACTACCACTACCACCACACGTTTTAAGAAAACCAGCTATTATGCAAACCGTAGATCCTAAAGACCATGCACCGCCGACTTATTATAGTGAGGAACTAAAGCGGACAATAGAGTCTGCAAAAAAAAGAAGTGCTTCAGACAGAGTGCTTATACCAAAACCTGCCAAACCCATGGAAAAATTATATGAAAAAATCAAACAAAAACGTCCTTCAATTGATCCCGAGGTAGAAATACTAGGAGAAATAGAAAACTAATGGGAAGAAGAAGAACCTGCTGCGAGGCCTAAGGAACATAAACCGGTGTATGATGTTAACTTGAATGTTGGTATGAATAAAGAAGTACTTGATAAGTATGATTTGCCAATACCAACTGAAATACCAGGTATTACTGATGGGAGTGCTGATTAGGATACATATATTAAAAGGGCTGAAGAGATACGCAAGGAAGTGATTCCCAAGATAAGAGGTCTAGAGACAAAAATAAACAACCTCAGCGAAGAAAAATGAGGGGAAATTACGAGAAGTTAGGCGAGACAATTAAACTTAAATATTCAAAATTACTCAATAACACCGAGCACCTCAGAAAAACTAAAATTCTGCATATAAAAGAACATAATGATCTGACTTATGATCTGGAAAGAAATATAAAAATATCGGACAGGGACAGGAAAAGTAGCATTCAAGGAGTACTGGAAGCTATAGATTTTTACAAATGGAAGTTGCGCGAATTCGAACAGCTAGTGAAACTATACAAAAGACTGGTAAATGGATGCAACAAAATACAAATTCCTACAAAATCAACAAAGATGGTCATTACGGCATGTTACAAATTGATTTACCCACGCTTGTTGGTCATCAAAAACGTATTGCCAATCAAGGAGAAGTAACTGTGATAGACCTAAAAGTAGTTGATGATTTTATAGACTTGATAACAAAGCGTTACAATAATAAAAAATGTATTCAAAGCTGTCTCAGAATGCTTTTAAGGAACTAACAAAAGTATCTGATTTACCAATTCATAAAGGTTCTTCAAAGTTTAAAAAGGTTTTAGGAGGTTGTGTTGATGTTGAATATTACAAAAGTCCTGATGATTTGGTTAATGATCTAGAGTTAGTATGCGGAAGTATTGAATCAGGAAATAATAGCTCACAGCTAATAAATAAAGGTATTAGCATAATCGATGAATTATTAAAAATAGGTAAAATATCACCCAAAGAACATGAGCAACTATTTTCTCAATATCTTGATTAAATTATTGTGTGTTATAGCTACACAGAGCTGGGGTCCTAAGTAAGATAATATCTTGCACTCATGTCTGGTCAATACATGTATTGTGACAAAAACTAGGTGACCAACATATTCATACATGTGTATAGCATGGCCTCTGGCCATCAAGAATCACTTATGAAAAGTCGGACACTGCACTAAAAGTAGGTCACCTCATGTCATTTGTCAGGGAATTAGCTTAATGGCTTTGTTTTTGTAGAGACCTAGGTTTGACCATTTCCTCTGAAAGTTCATGACTGAAGCACATGAAGGTTAGTCATCTAATTAAACACATTTTTAGTAACAAAATGATAACTCGAGGCAAGGTACGGCTGTTACTGTCATGTCCAACCCACTTAGTATCAGGTTAAGAAGGTCACATTGTTTATGAACCATGTAAGGCTTATATAAGAACCCTGAATGGAATAGGCTGCAAAATAGGTTAAGTATCTTGTTTACCACAAAAAGAGGAGATTTGTACGATTAACCCCAGTTTTGGCGACCTAGAACCAGTTTCGGAGGTCGTCCATTGATGAGGGTACACGTGTCAGTCAAAATGTGGGAAATATCTACGCTATATAAGAAGCGAGATTGTCTTCATTCGGCAGATTCTTACATATTCATTCTGATTCATTTTGACTGCCTAACTGCTTGAACATTATAACTTGTACATTTATTGAAAGTTGAACATTTGCTCTGGTTTTTAACTGTCGATAGTTATTGTGATATACTCGGTAAAAAAAGTTTTGGACCAGGTATATAAAGTCATATAAAAATAAAACTAGTGAACAGAATTTAATAAATACATATTAAAGACTATTCTTGTGTTAGTACAGACCCAGTTGCGTTCAAGTACCTCAAATAAATGCAGAACGAACGCTGAACGAACGGAAAATGAACGCAGAATGAAGGCAGAACGAACGCAGAATGAACGTTGCACGATCTATATTTTAAAAATGCATTTCGTTCGTTCCGTTCGTTTCGTTCGTTTTCAGCGTTCAGCGTTTTAAAAAACGAACGGTGAATGGATTTTTTAAAACGCTAAACGCTGAAAACGAACGGAACGAACGATGAATGCATTTTTTAAAACGCTAAACGCTGAAAACGAACGCAACGAACGAAACGAACGCAACGAAACGAACGAAACGAACGCAAATGCATTTCGCTATTTCGGATAACTTTCAATATAATAATTATCCTTTTGAGTACACAATTGAAGTCTCGATTTAAACGAAGTGCGTTTTGCAGTATTTTAATATAAAAAAATACACTGTGTAAATGGTGTTTTTTAAGCACGATTACACACTTTCATTTTTACCGATTTAAAATAGGAAATGTATTTATTGTGTAGCACAAACTTTATATTATTTCATTATAAAACTGAAATAATGTTGGTAAAATCAGACGGCATATTTTTATATAGTGTCAAGTATGTTAAATTGTTGATGACAATAACATAAACCCAGAAGAAAACAGAATCATCAATGTGCACCACCAAATAATGTCATCCAAAGGATACATTCTTCAATATGATCACAAACATTAGTCGCCGACTCGTGGTAATAACCGCATGGGTGTATAACATGCGTAGTTTAATCGTCAGAAATGTTGAGATTGGTAAACGCTGAACGAACGAACGCAAATGCATTTTCTCCGTTTGTGAATTTAAACACACACATTATGTTGCGTTCGTTCCGTGCATTTAAATAAACGCATAGTTTCGTTTATAAACGCTGAATGCATTCAAAAACGCAAATGATTTGCATTTTAAAAAAATGCATTCATAAAAATGAAATGCAAACGGAATGCAAACGGAGCGCAAACGGAACGCAAACGAAACGCAAACGGAGTGCATTTTTGGGGTACTTGAACGCAACTGGGTCTGTATGTCACGTCGCTATACTACATATAAAACTTCTGGTGCCTGCAACCAGTATAACGACCCAGGGAAAATCGCGGAAACAACACGAAGTGCTGACAAAACAAACACAATGCAAACTGACAAAACAGTGAGTGATAATTTTACGTATTTTCTGTACGACCACACAATTATAAGATAAGAATCTACTATACTACAATTGTGAACTCCACAGTTAAGGCAAATACGCTCGCTATCGGAAACTTCACAATTATCGTTACAATTTATACATGCGTAAGTACACTTGTAACACAGCTTGGTTTTGACACAATATTTACAAGACTTCTTTTTATAAGTCATGTAAATTAACATGCAATCTAAGCATATCCCAGAGGGATCAGTAATATCCAAAAGTCTTTCACAATATTTGCAATTCACTATACTATACTATAGAATTATATATTTAAATATAAGCTTAAATAAATATTATCTAATGTAACATTATAACGAAACAAGTAGAAAAGGAAATCAAAAACTTTAAGGAAGATCATATGACATATGCTCCAATGGCTGATTTTAAAAATTCGAATAACTTGACAATGAGTTAAAAGTTTTTACAAACTTTCAAGATCTGACTGAAATAATTATAACCATGGCACAACAACTTAAATTACCATGGAAAAAAAAACACTAGATATAAACAGGTTGCATGCTTTTTGTAAAAAACAAATTTCATCAGCAACTCGTGGTTTTGTAACTGAGGATTCTTTTATTCCTTAATACAGCATTTTGTAAGACAAAGAATTGATATTGTTGTTTATGCCGGTTAAATAAAAATAATATAATCTAACCAGGGAATAAATAGTTTACTTCAAAATAATTAAATAAAATAATTATAGGCTTAAAGAAATAATCTCATAGAATATTATATAATGAGTATCCGAGAAATTGAAAAATCACCAAAACAGTATGGCAAGGTTTTTAAAGTAAATGTTATCAGTAATGACCCGCTCACTCAACTGCAGAAAACACAACCAACCGTTATAAAATTTCTTAAAACGGAACTAAGAAAAACGGGCGGCTTTAAATTAAGTGTTGATGTGAAACATACTTTTAAAAAAACATTGATGGGGAGACAAAGAAACAGATCCTGCAACCACAAACAAAACAGCTTACTTTAATTCTAAAGCGGCAACAATATTAACCGCAAATAATATTATCGAGGCGCTGGACAAAGCACGTGAAGAAATTATAACTAGAGTTGGCAATTGGATTCAGATGGGAAGTGGTTGTCACACTGCGGTATTAGATCCACAATACATCAATCGAATAAAGTATAATAAACATTTTCTGTTATCATCAAACAAATCCCAAAAATCGAAAAACAAAACAACATTTGTTTTAACGTATTTGGGTATGAAGATAATCAAGTATACCCTTGGTGCATATCAAAAACTAAAGCAAAAAAAAATCGTGTGATATGCTTTTGATCACTGAAAAAGAAAAAAATCATTATGTAAGGATAAAAGATTTTAACAGGTTAATGTTTAATCAAACATAACATTCAAATAAAAAATGGTTTTGTAAAACATGCCTGCAGTGCTTTACATTAAAAAGAGTTCCGGAAAAATCCAAACCTATCTGTATTTCGCATAATGATAAGCAAGCAGTAGAAATGCCAAATAAGAATGAAAAAGTTAAGTTTAAAAACTGTGACAGGCAAGTAATGGTTCCGTTTGTTATATATGCTGATTTTGAGGCGATAACTTAAAGTATTTCTTCAGCACCAAATAATCCTAAAAAAATCATACAATGAAGCATATCAGCAACATACTGATTGTGGCTATGGATATAAGGTTGTTTGTTGTTATGATGGTCAATATTCAAAACTAGTTGTGACATACAGAGGACCATACGCTGTTTACAAGTTTTTAGAAAAAAATGATAGAGGAAGAAAAGTGGTGTAAAACAACTAAGAATGCACATTTTAAGAAAGATTTGGTAATGTCACCATTAGAAGAAAAATAATTCAAAAAATCTAAATGATGTCATATTTGTTTTGTGGTACTTGTTTTTCAATAACTCTTAAAAAAGATGACCCAGGTCGTACAGTAGCATATGAAAACTCTGTTAGAAAAGTTAGAGATCATTGTCATATAACTGGAAAGAATAGGGGAAGAGCTCACGATGTAAGTAATATTAATTTCAGACTGACTAAAAAAATACCTGTTGTGTTTCATAACTTGAGAGGATATGATTCTCACTTCATAATGCAACACATCGGAAAGTTTAAAAAAACACATAAATGTTATACCAAATAACATGGAAAAGTACATGGCTTTTATGTTAGGACAAAGTTTGATGTTTATTGACAGTATACAGTTTATGTCTCAATCATTAGAACATTTAGTAAAAAGCATCCCCTCATTTCAATATAACTCTCAGGAATACTCTGGCGACTAGCTAGAATTAATAAAAAAAGAAAAAGTGTTTATTCCTATGATTACATGAACAGTTTTGAACGTTTTAAAGAAGTTAAATTACATGGCAAAGATTTTATGCACAATTAAATGATGAACACATTTCAGTTGCAGATTATGATCATGCTAAAAATATGGAAAACATTTTAGATTAAAGATATGGGAGAATATCATGATCTGTATCTTAATAATGATGTGCTGCTGCTTGCAGACGTTTTTGTAAACTTAAGAAAAATGAGTATTGATAATTACAAATTAGAACCTTGCCATTACTTTAGTAGTCCTGGTTTAGCCTAGGATGCATGCCTTAAGATGACTGATATCCAACTTGATTTAATAACTGATATTGATCAATATTTCTTTGTGGAAAAAGGATTAAGAGGTGGCACAAGTTATATCGCAAACAGATATTCACAGGCTAACAATAAATATATGAAAAACTACAACAAGAAAAAAGAAAGCAAGTACATACTATATCTCGATGCTAATAACTTGTATGGGTGGGCCATGTGCCAACCGTTGCCTAATGGTAACTTCAAGTGGGTTGATAAGTTTGAGTGCTATATTGAGTATCCCAAGAAACTGCATGACTCGCATAATGATTATCCTCTTCCCCAGAAAGTTTAAATATAAAAGATGAGTGGTTGTCAGACTATTGTAAAAAATTATAACAAAAGTTTAAATTGGGACCTTGCAATGTTAATAAACTTGTTACGACGCTAAAGAATAAAGAAAAGTATGCCGTGCATTTTAGAAACTTAAAAGTATACAAAAATGTTGGATTAAAGGTAACAAAAATACATCGAATACTACAGTTTGACGTATCAGAGTGGTTGAAGATATACATAGACTTTATTACTGCTAAGAGAACAGCTGGTAAACATGCTTTTGAAAAGGATTTCTTCAAACTGATGAACAATTCAGTTTTTGGTAAAACTATGGAAAATTTGAGAAAAATAATTAATGTTAAATTAACTCACGACGAGGAGGTTCTCTTAAAATATGCAGCAAGACCTTCATTCATTTCTTGTAAAAAAAAAATTAATAAAAATGAACTTGCTATAAACAGAATAAAAGAAAGACTTGTCAAAATATTTTTTGTATGATTTTCATTACAACTATATTAATAGCAAATATGATAAAAAAGCTAATTATTATTTACTGATACCGATTCCTTGTGCTACGAAATAAAGACAAAAGATGTGTATGCAGACTTTTACAAGGATAAAGAACTTTTTGATAATTGTGATTATGATCCAAAAAGTAAGTTTCATTTTAATGATAATAAAAAGGTTATTGGCAAGACGTAAGATGAAACTTGTGGAATACCTATTGTTGAATTTGTTGGACTACGAAGTAAACTATATTCGTATATGTTAGATAATGAGGTTAGTACAGAAAAATGCAAGGGTGTTAAAACGCGTATTGTTAAACAAATACACATGACAATTACAAAGAGATTTTGTTTACGGCAACAGAAACCCACCATCAAATGAAAGTTATCCGATCACAAAAACATAAACTAAGCAGCAATGTAATAAACAAAACAAATTGTCAGCTTATGATGATAAAAGGTACATACTAGATAATGGACAATATACATTGGCGCATAAGTATATTCCATGATATGTACAGCGATGATGGAGACTACTGTGCGGTTCCGTCTGACTCTGCTTGATAATTTATAAATGTTTCAGTTATTTATAAAAAGGAGACGGTGGGATATTATTCATACTAAATTAATAGATACTGGAGGTTTTGGTAAAGTTCTTTTTAAGCGAAGGGTAATCAAGCAGTTTGTATAGTTGCGAGGGGTCTGGTATCAAGTATGCCACCGCAATTTAGAGTTTACATCTTTGTGTCAAGGACAACTGAAGACCACTGATAACTGCTGATTGTTTGTAGCGAGGGAGGAAACTGTCCTGTCAGTATCAATACTAAGGAAGAACTGTATACATATTTCATGAAGTAAGATGAAGTTGTGTGTTTAGTTTCATGAACATAAGTAATAGAGGATCTTACATGAGAGCTGACAGGGCTTAAAGTGATTCCTAAGTGTCGGACATGTCCACTGGCACAAATATATATGTTATAGGGAGGTCAAGTTTAGTTTAAATGTTGGATATACTCAGGTTTAATCAACTCATAAGTCATTCAACTGAAATTTTGATCATTTGTTTAATAGGCATAGCAAGCATATAATAAATACTGGTAATGGCAGTGAGCGAAATGTATAACTTATTGGTGCAATATCATCAACAGTTTAGTAATATAATAATAACTATTAGCTTTGCACTATCTAGTAATTAATATTAATGATTGCAAAAATGCAAGTTATGTAGAAAAACTAACGGGACGCCGCGAGATGTTAGCTTTTAAACAAATCAAGATTGCTGTGTGTCCCTTTAAGGTCCATAATTAATATGTAACTATAAAACAATTTGCAATCCTATGCTATTTTTTAAAGTTGTGTCACAGGTTTTGAACATAGGTCAGCATCAACATGTATACTCGGTTATATGTACACGTAACAGTCAGTTCAATAAAACTATGTAGTTCAACGTCTTAAATGGAATGATGAGTGTTTTTTTTTATTGAGTATGAAATAAGCAAAACTACTTTTTCGCATCACTCTCATTGGCCCAGATGACAGAGCTAAATTCATGTGGGAGGAACCAGCATGCACATATCCTAGTGAAAAGCTTGAGTGTTAATTAGTGTTGAGCACAAGAATTGTATGTGTAGTTCAAGATAATCCATTGTTCCATCCTTGGATCCATTCCAGTTGTATACCTTACGATTTGTGAAAATGGCAGCAACTTAAATAAGGTAAAAACAAACACTGAGTATTGCACCTTAAATATCTGCTGTACATGAAATACTAAAACTTGTTCACTTTTAATAATATACAAAATATGTATTTTATATAGAATCTATACAGTCCAAAAAAAATAAAACCTGTGTTTACATATCATTGTCAATACAAGTGGGTCAGTATATTTATTTAGTATCAAATATGTACGTGTTATCATTTACAAGAACATTAAATAAAGAAACAATTGACTGGCTGCAAGCTTAAACATGTTAAAACAGGTAATATTATTTTTTACAAAAAAATAACTGATTATTATTTTATTCCCAATAAAAAGAGGAGTCGGCAGTGGATTAAGGGACATGGTCTAGTCACAGTAAACACAGACCTGTATATTTAATTTGGTCTTATTCAATATAAAATTTACTGAAAAGGTTTACCAAATGTTTGTTTGTTTTTTAATACTGGGAACGTGGGTATTGTATTGTTCTTTTCGCGTGCTTTCAAATCTCAGGTCATCATCAGACGGAAATCCCTAAAAGGTACCAGAATTGTTATCAAGGAGGACCTCACTAAACAGACAAATGACTTTCTTAGAAGTGTGATTTTACGTTCTAACGTTCGTGACGCATGGACCGTGGAGGGAAAAGTGAGTTATGATGAAGAATGGTGAGAAACTGAAAATTAACAATGTTAACTTTAAACTTGATTCTTTGGGAACCGTTACAGAGGAACCTGCCTGGAGAAGGTGATGAACATGTTTTTGATTCCATGTAAATCAAACAACAGACTAGATGTGGTGCTTTCCTGTGTGTGCATATGTCTATTTACTTCACTTCCCTTATTACTTCACAATAACAAATGGCCAATATTTTTAGTTCATCCAGTACATGGATACAAATCTAAGTAGGCCTATATATGTATGTAGGTCTGTGTCCAGTGTTAATTTAGTTCAATATTTTACCAATGTAGCACTTAGTACATGCTTTGTTTGTGGGTGTGCACAATCTTAGAAAATCTCAAAAGTGAAAGTACTTTGCTTTGTTTACATCACGTGATATTGGAATGTGTGATCTAGTGGCCCAGTTATTTTTCCAACAGTCTATTTTTAGATTTATTGTTTAGTACTGCACATATTTTAGTCAGCCTAACTTTAATCAATTATTTTTTGTATTGAAAAGAAAGAAGGTTTCATCAATTTTATAGCAGTTCGACGCCTAATGTTGACGTCTAAATGTATACCCGCGCGTATCGTCGTCATTCATTCCTCTGTATTTGCATCCATTAGAATCTTGACACAGTTTATAGCGAGCGCAAGCGAGCTACTATGGTATCATGCAGGCGAAAGTAAACATACCAATCCCTCCTTTTGAAAACTCGTGGGTCATTTACGGTAGTTTATGGGCGACTACAACCGTAAAGTAGAATATTTCGTTACGAAATTAACAAGATAAGCATTCGTAGAAATCATTAAGAATGGTGGTTTCCAAGCAGAATGAGGTGAAAAAAACATTAAAAACCTTTTTCGAACCCATCCAAAAATGACAATGAAATTGCCTGTTTACCTATGTCGCCAAAACGGCCATTAACCGGAAGCGTAACCCAAAGTGTTACCTTGCACATTGTTCATTTGTCAAAATTTTCAACACAATTCACAATTTAATAAAAGTAGATTTCGAGTCACAGAAATGTATATGTCTTGCTAACCGATGAGGATAAACAAATGATTTGATAACTACCGTTAAAAAACATCTTTCATTTGTTTATCATTATCGCCATTCGTTTTCCCGTAAAACCATAAATGCAATCGGAATTCTTCGCAGATTTCCGTATTCGGATCGTCCACTTTTGAAAGTCATTGACGGAAACCGACGAGGTTATTCCGTTTTCATTCGTTACAAACCCGAACAACATGGCAATTTCCGGAAATGTTACGGAAATTATAATAAAATGACAAGACGTCATTGATTTACGTCATCATCGTATGTCATCACATTATGACGTATGGTCTGTTAGTAAACAACTAGTGAGCAAGGTGCTTATTACCGATGCATCTTTCTTTATTTCTTCTTTCTTTCTTTCTTCCAAAACTATTGACGTATTGTACTCATACTTTTGATTATCACAGTTTCGTTTCTGTGGATGAGTTTACCTGCAGGCTTTTTTGTAACCATAGAAATTCAGCGAGATTTTTAACCTGAATAGTGTATGTCTCTCCCTGCACCGGGGACCAACGGCTTTACATCCGTAGGAAGAATGCATACTTTCACAGCAACTTTAACTATCTTGCACGAATCAGTTTTATATCTAAGGCAGTGCGTGTTCAATTCTCGGGACGTGAACCTCCGGGAGTCGAACCCCAGACTTCTATATCCAGAGGCAAACTGTAAGCTAACCAATCTGTCATCACATCTTTTTACTGCACAGTAACATTGTGGTCCATTATGAAAAAAAATAACTACTAGTATTTAGAACAACACCAGGTCTAGAGTGACTAGACGATGGTTAGGCCCCAAGATGTTACTCACACTAACAGGGGTAGGAACAGCCTACTTCCGAGATCCCAATAATATGACTGGCGTGTGGGGGTAGGGAAGTTCAGAAGGTATTTTTACCCTATGATGCATATTGGGGCGCTTCGACCTTTTATCCAAAAATGGTTTTAATGAGTTGGGCAAACCAAAATTAAGACATCCTGAAACTATTGAGGCTAACTGAAGTTATATTTGAGATTTCTTATTTTTTTACTGACCCAACAACACGGCAGATGTACATAATACCCGAAAGAGGTTAATGCAGGATGTAGACAGATAGATAGGAATTTACATATCTAAATTGATGGCTGTAAAATATTTATTTATTAACCGAATTTCGAAATTAAGGTGTTTTTATTCACCACTAAAATTGCCAGTTCCAATTATATATAATGTATTTACATTTTGTTAAAATTACTCACTTACATAGCTGAAAAACATTTGGCTTAAACAAAGGTCCGAAATAATAGTAAATCTGTCGGGTTTAGACTCCACCATACAGTAATGTACAGAAATGTTTTTATTATTTGTTTTTGGCTGGATTGCGTAGCAAATCCAGGCTTACAGTTTGACGATTTCCATCTGTCCGTCCGTCTATCCGTCCGTCCGTCTACGAGTTTTGAAGTTTTCGTTAAAGTTTTTGTTCTTTCCTCATTTCTCAAAAATGAATTATCGAAAAGCTTTGAAACTTGACACTTGTTCAATCTCATAACAAATGTTATATGAAAATTACCCTAACTATGTCATGTATTTTACCTGGACTATCTCCCCTTTTCACACAGATTTTTCAGTTAAAATGTTAAATTCGCAATTCGGCGTTCGCACCACTATTGGTGCTTCACCATTTTGTTTTTGTTACGTTTAACAAAGTTTGAGGTTTCCACTAGACCCTCATATAAATGAAACGTTCCATTGTCAGTGTACCTGTAACCGGTCATCCGATTTTGTCTGATGCTACGGAGTAGTTCAAATTTAAGGTGATGAAAACACGTTTTGGAAACTTTACCTGTTTTCTACTTTAATCGATCTATGCTTTTCTCTGTGCTATCATTTCATTATTTTTGTTTTTCTATCACCGGCAGAAACATTAGCGTCAAATAGGACACTCAGTTTCTTAAAATGTAGATGTAAAAACTAATAAGTATCTTGAGCACAGCTAGTGCTAAACATCAAGGACGGTGAAACAAACCAACGTTTTTTCTACAAAGCATTTGATGAATTTAATGCATTTTCAGAATATATTGATGAAAAACGTCGGACCCAGTGTCCTCCAACCCCGGACATACTCAACTAAATTTGATTTAACTAATATTCTGAAAATGGACCACTATTTATTAAATGTCAAGTAGGAAACAACAAATACCTACGTTTTAAAAACATTGTACTTTTCACAAACATACATCATCATAATGATTAGACAATACGTATGAATCAATGTAACACACGTTGAAGACGAGACGCATATTCGAATAAAAAAGGCTTAAATCATTTATATACATATTTTCGTAATGACATAACGTTGAAACTGTAATTACATGTTGTTCGGCAAAAAAGTATACGCGTGCATCACGGTTTATGTATATATATCTTACATACACTGATGTAGTAGCAGCTTTTATGACGGTAAGTGATTCAGCCAATGTCGATCCAGACTGGATCATGACTAGATAGCCGTTCGAAGTACGTTCCATGCCATATCTGTCCTGTCTGGGAACGAATTAAAATTTGACCGAAGCATTGTGATGTACTGGTTAGAGCGTCTGCCTTGCATTCCGGAGGTCGTGGTTTCGAGTCCCATGACCGCGTCATACCAAATAGTTTAAAAATGGAGTAGTCAATTGTAACCATTGCCTGACGAGCAAATAATGGGTAGTGCAACGACTGATTGACCAGTGTCAGAATAATGTGACTGGGGGTATCATGTCTACTACGGCGTGGTATTCCAGTGTTGCAGCACTATAAAGAAACCATTGAGTTCTCTGCTTCAAGTAGACATATCATCACTTCACACAGAAACACACAGATAAAAGTCCAGACTCTACTGTGCCTATAATCGTCGGGTAGGACGCCTGCCGTGGGCGGACGGACTATAATTCTTAGAAATACACACACACACACACACGAATTCAAATTTGTTGGTGTGGCAATTCTCGATTCATAAGACACGTACAGGTAGACTTCCACTAGGCGTGAGAATCATGGCTCTTATGGTGGTATGTACCTACAATGGTATAGGTACATACCATAAGAGCTACTATTTTCGCAGCTAGACTTGCACATACCGGTGCATACATACCGCACATTCAAATCTAACCTATTTCATATTATACGATTAGTATTTAGAGGACACGTATTATGACTCTGTTCCGCGCTGAACTCGTCTTCCTCGAGTATGATACTGATTCTTTAAGATGAAACGCGTTGCAATCTACACGGGCAGTGACCTGTTTACACGTGACGTCATCAAAACCGGGATTAAATTAATTCTTAGTAGACGTCCTTTAAGTACCAAGCGTAACAGGCTCTAATACATTTCTAAGCGCCCACACGCACTTTGAGGGTGATAATTTCCGTTTCGAAAAAGTTTTGTAAACAAAGGCGTGTTTATTATTGATTAATTTCGTTACTTTCTTGCGTATGTGCACCCATTTACAGGTGTGTTGTATACGAGTACACTAGTACTGAATCGAACAATGCCTGCCGGCAACAAACAATATGCATAATTGTTTGTTACATTGTTATTTGTTTACATTTCTGTATTTTATGCGACCTACTTTCGTTTTGACAATAACGATGTTGATGTTTATATTACACCCGACCCGTCTCGTATTTACTTTGCTCAGTCAGCCATTTTTCTTCAAGCTATTAATACTCCTGTTAGCTACGGACTATACGTTAAGGCTCAAGATTGTTTCTGTGTTATATGGAGTTTTAAAGTGGCCAGTACTTCAATGTCCACAATTTAATGAATGTGTATTTATAAATAAATATTCAGGCAGACATGACTAAATGACAAATAATATAAAGTGCTGTAACATGAATTGCCAAGGTTTAGAGGATGTCTCCAAAAGGTGTAATGTTTTAAACTTTTTAAAAAAGAATATGATGTATACGTTTTACAAGATGTTGATTTTCTGCCAAAAGGTGATCATATATTAGATCACTATAGGGTTATGAGTGTATTATTAATTCAGTCTCGTGTCAAGCGAGAGGTATTGCCTTTCTTTTTAATAATACTTTTGAATATAAGTTACATAATAAAATTATGGACGATAAAGGTAATAAAATAATTTTAGATATTACAATAAATGGTAGATGAATGTCTCTGTGTAATATATACGGACCAAATAAAGACGAACCAGACTTTTACACTCAGTTGAAGAACGAATGCTTTAGATTGGGAATGATTACACTATATTAGGAGGAAACTTTGATTTTGCAATTAATCATGATCTAGACACTGATAATTATTTACATGAAAATAACAAAAAAAGCAAGAGATGAAATGATAAATATTCTATCTGAGTTATATATACTCGACATATGGCGGGATTTGAACTTTACATGGTTTCAAAAATCCCCCCTAAAGAGGGCAAGATTAGACTATTTCTTTATATCTGATAACTTATATACAGACGTAAACGACTCATACATAGCACCCGGTTATAGAACGGACCATTCAAGGGTCATATTCGACTTTACTATAGGTAAATCTAAACCGGGAACATCCTTTTGGAATTTTACTAATTAATTGTTGAGAGATTTTGAATACATAGACTTAGTTAAAACAATTATAAAAAAATACAAACGAACATTATAATCAATTAACCAATTTATAGACGGAACGCCAGACACTAATATACAGTTTTCAATAAGCGATCAATTACTTTTAGACACTCTTTTAATGTAAATTAGGGGTAAAATCATATCATATGCAGCTTATATACAAAAAGGAAAGAATAAACTGAAGAAAGGCTGATTAAAGAAATTGATATTTTGGAAAAACAAAACATTGTAGATGGAGACATCCTTGGACAAAAACAAAAAGAATTATTTGAATTAAGACAAGAAAAAATGGAGGGAGTCAAAATAAGATCCAGAGCACAATGGATTGACCAAGGAGAAAAAATAACGAAATACTTCTGCACCTTAGAAAATAATTTTTTTATCTGTAAGTCAATGACAAAACTTCAGTCTAGTAAAGGTTACACTTTATTTTCACAAAATGAAATAATTAATGAAACAAAAACATACTATGAGACTCTATACAGCTTCCATGATGTGGAAGATGTTGATCTAAACCAACTGTTTAACAACAATAATATAAACAAATTAACAGATGAAAAACAACTTTCTATTGATGGCAAAATTACATACCTAGAAGCCGGCCATTAAAGGCATTCCAGAACAATAAAACCCCAGGTTCTGACGGATATACAGCAGATTTCTTTAAACAAATTTGGAAGGATTTGGGTCACTTTGTAGTCAGATCCCTAAATTTCGGTTACCAAAATGAAGAACTTCAAGCACCCAAAAAGAAGGAGTAATTACATGTATCCCAAAGGGTGATAAAGATAAAATGTTACTGAAAAACTGGAGACCCATATCACTATTGAATACTACATATAAAATAGGTTCTATTTGTATAGCAAACAGAATAAAACCATTTTTACCATTAATTATTGATCCAGATCAAACAGGTTTTATTTTAGGACGGTATATGGGTGAAACAACAAGAACTATATATGACCTTTTTCATTTTGCAGACAAAAAAAGATTATGGGTCTTTTACTTACGATAGATTTTGAAAAAGCATTTGACTCCCTCTCATGGTCATTTAATCATGAAGTTCTTACTTTAATTTTGGCAATTCCATTAAAAGGTGGGTAAGACAGTTTTATAATAATATTAAATCATGTGTTGTAGTAAATAACCATGCATCACCTTTTTTAATATACATACAGGTTGCAGACAAGTGGACCCTTTGTCGCCTTATATATTAGTAGCATGTGCTGAAGTACTGGCCATCTTGATTAGAACAAATAAAAATATTACAGGTATTAAGGTAGATGGTATTGAGTTACTGGTAAATCAATATGCGGACGACACCAGTACTTATTTATTTGGCATGTATTATGAATGCTTTATTGCTTAGATATATAATGATTTATTACAATTATCGACTATTGTATGATACCACGGGTGATGATTCTCGGACCCCCATGTACCTATGACGGTGAAAATAAATGGACCGTCTTTATATATAAAGATGACTCCGAAAAGTCATTAAAACATACATTACTGGTTTTTAAAATTTTATGCAAAGATTTCTAGTCTTAAATGTAACATTGAGAAAACCAGAGTTGTATGGTTTGAAGCAAAAAAAGGAAGTAATGATACATTATGCCCAGAGACTGCATTAAACTGGGACAAAGGCAATTTCAAACTACTGGGAATCAATTTTTCAACAAATCTGGCAGATATGATAACTTTAAACTATGACAATAAGATTAAAGAAATCAAAGAACTAATATATAGATGGTCAATAAGAAGGCTCCCCCCATATGGTAAAATCATTGTGATAAAAAGCCTTGCTCTGTCAAAAATCAATCACCTCATAATAACCATCCGAAACCCACAAAAATAATATTCAAACAGTTAAACTCACTATTGTATGAATATATATGAAATAGTCCTGTCGACCGAAAAAAAAGAGACATTATAAATCAGCCTTATAGTGAAGGGAGACTAAATATGTTAAATATAGAATATTTTATGAAATACATGAAGGTCACTTTGGATAAGAAGACAGAACATGGTCAATAAAAATGGTGTCACCTTTTTGAAACTATGTACCCCTTTTGCAAAAGCACATGCTACATTTGGACATTACTTTATAGACAACAACCTGAACAAGATAGGCAACCCATTTTGGAATGAAGTATATAGCGCATTGAGTCTAGTTAAAAAAAGAAACTTACTCCAAATTAATGAATGATATATTAATGGAACCAGTTTTTTCTCAATGATACAATTAAGACTGAAAGTAATTGTTTATATAGTAAACATTATATAGTTAGGACTACTATTCTTTGTTAATGATTGTGTAGAATGAAAATGGTGTTTTTTCTTTTTTTGACTTGTTTCAAGAAAAATCTGGATATTTTTCAAACTTTATTGAGTATGAATGTGTAATAAAATCAACAATTAGCCGATTAGATAATAACGAAGATAAATATAAAATATTTGGCCCCGATTCAAAACTTAGTCCTACATCTAACAGAGGGGTGCACAACTATTTCAAAAGTCTGAGAATAGAAAAACAACATGAACCAAAAGCAATAATAAAAAGAATCAAGAACATTTAGGGGAAATAAAAAGAAGAATGGAGAATATATGTTTACTCCCTTTTAACATAACCAGATAACAAAAGACACTGCACTTATTTGGTTACAGACAAGATTATTACACCGTATCTTAGCAACAAATAAACTTCTTGTTAAAATGAATATTACTAACAATGACAGATGTTCTTTCTGTGATGCAGACATAGAATCATTAATTCATTTATTCTGGCACTGTAGAAATGTGTGATCTTTTTGGAATAGTGTTTGCGACTGGTTTAAAGACCGGTGCAACATCTTAATCATAGTTTCATCATTAGATATAAGTAAAATTATATTCGGAGATATTACACTAGATAATATTTTAAATCATTCTATACTAGCCAAGCATGTATTTACTTCTGCAGAATAGATAAGTGATTACCATGTTTTAACCATGTATAAAAACGTCAGTTCTCTACCAGTATAACACAGAAAAAGGTAATAGCTTTCAGAACAAATTATATTTGCAAATTTAATGAGAAATGGCAAAATTACTACTAGTCTTTTCGAACGAGGTTAGAATATAGGTCTTTTAAAATCAATGAGGAAGTTTATTTTCTTACTATTCGTTTTTGTAATTGTCACAAGAAAGGGAAACAACCCGGTTCGGGAAAATATGGACGGAATGTAACATGAATTACCTCCCTTTCTGTTAGTAAGGGGTCGACCATTTTATCTCTCAGGAGGGGGCCTGGCAGTTCACCTACTTTCTCACCCAATTGTTGTGTGGAACCAGATTATTTGTTTAACCTTTAGAAATTGGTTTCAGAAAATACCCCAACACCACACCACCCTCCACCCCTTCTGCATGTATTATCTCATATTTACAAATAGCAGATTATTTTGTGACAATAAAGTGTAGAAAAAAAATCTCTGAATTGTAATGTTAATATGTGTATATTATGATATATGCTAGCCGAAGATAAATCATCATACTACAGCGAGGTATTCATCTTTTCACTTATACATATGTTGGGCATACAATAACAAGATTAGAATTGTGATCTTCGATCTTGTACTTATTTATTTGGCATGTATTATGAATGCTTTATTGCTTAGATATATAATGATTTATTACAATTATCGACTATTGTATGGTACCACGGGTGATGATTCTCGGACCCCCATGTACCTATGACGGGGAAAATAAATGAACCGTCTTTATATATAAAGATGGCCGAAAAAAAAGAAAAAAAAAGAAAAAAAAAAATTATTTTCATGCTTTAATACTGTTTCTTAAAAATTGGCATTGATTTGATATGCTTCCCCATCATACAAATAAGTTCTGCTTACAAACCTCTATGAAATCCATCTTGTTTTTGTCAGCTCCTCCAACCTCACCTCATCCATCCAAGAGTCGCATTTCAGATCAGAATATGTAAGATGCAGGCATCATGTCTGATGTCTCCCTATGAAAAATATTAATGACGCAATTGCCTTATTTTCATTTGGATCTGAACATTTCGCTGAATTTTATTAACAAATAGATAGATCTATGTATTCAGTTGCGGAAAAAAGCCCCGATGAACACGTTTTCTAATTAATAATACATTTACTAATTAATAGTACTATTAATTAGAAAATGTGTTCATCAGTGCTTATTTCACAAAATTTGGAAGAGGCCCATGGCGCCAAAAGGCTGTCCATTTTGGGGGGAAAATACGCGCTTATTTCTCCTTTTGGGAAAGATGTATGGTTTTACCAATTAAGTACTGTAAATATGACAATACTACGCTTTATTTATATTTTCAGCCGATAGTAATATTATAATACTGATTTCTCAGTCAGAACTAACTCAACAGACAAAAACACATTGCAGAATTAATGCTTTTTTCAAATTCTGAGACACTGCTGCTTTCTGATTGGGAAAAATTTCTGTCACAATTGGGAAAATTCTCAGTTGGAAAAGAGGCCTTTTACCTTTTACAGGCCTCTGTTAAATAAGGTAAAAAGGCCCTGTTCATGGTACAAAGACCACTTTAATAGCGCAGTCAATTACATAAAATAGAAGTGGGATGTAGTGTAGTGTAGTGTATATTTTGTTTTTAATTGAAAACCAAGTGTTACAGTATTTAGCATTTTAAGTAGGGTTGTAGAGAAAATATGCGGGTGGGGAGGTAGAAGATAGGGGGAGGGTGTGTGGGATAGTGGTGTGGTCAGCAGGGAATTTTTACCAGTTTTGGGGAAGGGGCCTTTTGCTCTTAATTGGGTGGGGCGTTGGGTGTGGGTGGAGTCCATAAATGGGGAATGAAAATTCCAAGGTAAGTTTTAAAATTGGTGAAATCTGCATGATTTTAAAGGAAATGTTAGTGTGGAATAGAATAGGCCTTATACAGGCCGCTGCAGAGAAGGGTAAAAGGCCATGGGAAGGGTATGCGTCAGCTGCCTGTGGGTTAATGAAGAGAATGGGTGGCAAGGATGCGGTTTAGGAATTGCTGTCCCATAGCCATGCAGCATATGTGGAGTTTGACACTGGCCATTATAGGAATACCATAAGGTGTGCCCCTACACTGGGTTCAGAACATTGTATGTTAATGGTAATATCTTTTGGGGAACATTGGAAACATATTTTTGAGGAACAAAGCAAAATAATTTTAGGGAACATTGGTTCATATTTTCAGGGAACAACGGAACAGGACCACCTCTGGTAAGGCCTCAGGACTATCGATACAGGTCTTCTGAGAGAAGAATCATATGAATAATTCAATGAAGTCAGCAACTGTCACGGCTGATCCAGTTCTGCTTGCTATTTACACAGTTTGTCAACATTAACACTAACACCATCGATATGCTTAGCAAATTTCAAATTGAAAACACTGCAGAAACAAACGAAAAAAAAGTTGTAGGTCTCTGAACTCACGTGTTATTTGTCTGAAGAGTTGTAAGACAGTCAACTGTTTCCTTAATTACGTAAACGTATGTATACATATTTCCCACCGTGAACACCCTGCATCAGATCTCGCTATTAAAACTTAGTGGATTCAACGTTTACCAACGTGTAAAGACATTCTACGTATTGATGACTTAATCCAAAACTGACATTTTATAAAAGCTTTCACTCCTGTAAACTAGGTACAGTACGCGTAAAACTGACAACTGCGGTCTGAATCAATTTTTTTACAAAAACAAAATGGCTGCGATTTGTGATTTTTGTTAATGAAATAGTCCGGCAACACTAAAAGAAATAATCCCTGTCGCGGAGTATCAAAATGATCAAAAAAGCTTAATAATTAGTTCATGGCGTTCCAACAGGCGAGTTGGCTTATTTAAACACCGACACTATATTTTTGTAGAATGGTGTACTTATTAACACTGTGACGTCAGAGCGACGTCCGTACTCTAAATTCCTCTATCTGATAGTTGTAGTACAGTATAGTCACGCCCCTTTAGCTTTAGTTACCTTAAATTAAACGACTTAATGCTTTGCATTCATCAAAGGAAATGTCACCGACTATGCTACAACTACCAGGTAGAGGAATTTAGAGTACGGACGTCACTCTGACGTCCCAGTGTTACTAAGTACACCATACTACAAAACATATAGAGTCAGTCTCAGCTCGTTGGTTATTTTAACACCTCGATGAGCTACGCCCATCTCGGTTTTTAAATAAGCCAACTCGCTGAGACCAGACTCTATCTATTACTTATAGGCTTGATAATTGAGAAAATTGTCCTATGGAAACCACAGCGCCAATACCCAATGGCACCGTAGGTCCGCATTGTAACACAAACTAAAGAAATATGCGAAACAGCGGTCCTTCTGGGTTGCAAATGTAGACATTACGAGGAATATCTGCGATGGAAAATGAACAAGTACTTGATGGATGCATACTCACATATGACTAATTAGAGATATCAGGCGTTAATCAACGTTGTTTAACGGTTCTGTGATTGTGTTACGTGTGACTTGTCGACTTTGACTTTTATTTGAATATTTGTTAGCATACACATGCATGTAATGAGGTGGGATATGTGTCCCCATATAGTGCACATTTGAGCAACACCATTTACGTTGCAACGAAAATTCACGAATGAGTAAAAAACTGTCTGTAATAAAGAACTAAATAGTTAACGCCTATACGGTTTTGGTGAAAAATCCGATAATCCTTCAACGCTTTTGTGAAGTTAATTGTCAGTCACCTAACGCAGTTCATGCTTTCTTAAAGCTACTCATAAACTGATACTAAAAGTTAGTATAAAAATCGAACAGGAAACGCGGCTTTCAAAGATGGTTTATTCTCTTGTTTTAATGAAATATGGGATATTGTTTTGTTTACACTGTCTTGTCTTTTTGGGCGCTGAAGACAGGATAATAGAGAAGATTGTACGCATATAAAATTGATTCAAGCTAACCAGTAGGCCTTGCCTTATTGCCTACTGACCGTTCCAAGTCGGTAACCGTGTCTTCACCACCCTTTCTGTTGTTTTTTGTCTCTTTCATTGTATTATCAAGTCCTTGTTTGTTGTACAGTGCGGACCTACGATGCCATTGCGTTCGGACTCTGTGGTTACTGTAGGATCTTATATCTCATTTTGATATCTCTTAATGGTGATTGATTTTAAGATGTTCCTGTATAACTCTATATCAACATATGACCAGAACGCATTACATTACTAAACACTCATAGTTACAGAGAAGAAAATAGTTCACTGCTTTTCTTATAGAACTCTAGGTAACACATTGACCCCTGATGAGTTTTATAACTCTATGCCAAAGTAGAATTATCAATGTTCCTCAATGGTTTATTCTTTTGTTGCTCTGGCTTCTGCCAAGACATCGAGACCTTCTTTGTGGCTTTCTAGGCTATTGCATTTTTGTATTTATATATACACGAGCATCTTTGTGTTTTACTTATATTGCCTATTAATGCTGCCTTGTTGGTTAGAGAATAGTTCATGGCGAGGATTTTTTTATTTACACTGTCCCGTTTAATAGGGATTACAGTAGGGTAAGTGTGAGCTTTGGTGCACCCTATAACCTGGTTTAAACCCCCAGCGGCCATTTTGACACTGACCGTTTGAAGGCGGTAGCCCTACTGTCTACCTTTTGTGTGTTTGTGACGTAATATGCCTTTATTATTACTGTTGCCATTCTTGTTGGTCTTTTGGCCTGTTTTGGGGTTATTGTTCTAACTCATGAATATAACGAAGTCAGGTGTGAAGTAGTTTGAATTTGACGAAGATCCAGCATGTTGGTATATAGTCCAGAACACGATGCTTACAATTTCACATTTTGTCCAGCCTTTGTACTGTTAGCATCGAATATATATGGCTGCCGAATATATTTCATAAAACAAGTTGCCCGGAACGGGATTCGAATCCAAAACCTTGCCGTTATATTTGTTATATATAAAGGTATTTAAACATGTAGGTACTACCACTACACCACGGAATCGTGCTGGTATGTTGTAGTTTTTCTAACACTAAACCATCATTACGTAACAACTATAGCTCACACAAACGAAAACAACTTCGTTCGCTAAATATTATTTTTTTCGAAATTACAGTTTTGAGACGTAATCTAAGTTAAATTGATAAAAAATAGTAATACACGCAACGTAAGTTACCCGTGAAGCATGATATAAACAAATCCTGAAAATGTTGGTAGTTGTACAGGTACGATGTGCTCAGTTCGATGCCCGTGAGATAAATGATGTAATGCCGTAAATTTGATCGCTTGCCTACCCGTTTTCTACTTGATCTGATGAACATAAAGGTGCAAATAAAGACATGCCTAAAAGAAGAAAAGCTATTTAAATACAGGGTCTTAGCTTTTAGATATATGTTCACTAATATACCCCACGGAGCTTACCGATAATAATGGATGCGGAGTCATCGTTTAGTGAGGAGAAATCATGTCATAAGCAATTAATTAACAGTAGGTTAACTTGAATTAAATAAAGGTTGAATCTTTCTCATTCTGAGTATAACGACGATAGCAGCATATCAACTGTGTATCGCACAAGCCATGATGCCAAAAATATATCAAACAGTTTCTTTCAGAGCTTGACTCTCAAGTTTCCCAAAATAGCTGTTCATCTAAAAATTACTAGTTAGAATGCTCCGCCATATTAAATATGCATAGAATGCATCTCACAGAACAAGCCCTAAGTCATGTCTCATGAACAGAACGGCTCAGACAATTCATCAAAAGAAACTAAATTAGCAAAATACTGTTCTATCGTCTTTGCCTGAATACATGGTATAGATGGCGAGAACTATGTTATGTCTTCGAGTCGCAAATGTGACGAAACGTTCAATGGCTCGTTCAAGATCCAATATGCTCAGCATAATACCAATAAATGGATTATTCAAATTACAAAATCAATATGTGAAACCATTAATTCGCTTTTGTTACATCATAAATGTATTTTACGATTTCACATCTTCAGTTCAATTATTGATATCAATAATACGATTTAGTAATATCACAAGATCAGTTATTGATACCATATATACGCTTTTGTGATATCATTAAATGATGTGTTGATATCAAGAACTAGTAAAGAATTAATGTTTTCAATAAATGAATAATCAATATCAGAAAAATAAATATGTGATGCCATTAATTCGATTTTGTGATATCACAATTTAATATAATGATATCATATATGCAGAGGACTGAGTGGGGTTTACAGGAATTTTGTGATATATAACAATAAATTATTGATATCAAGAATTCTTTTTAATGATAGCATGACATGTTTGTGCGAGATCGTTAAATACGTTATTGAAACCAATAAAGCGCAACAATTTCTTTGTATCCAAATTTAAATTTAGTGATATAACAACAGGTTTTAGTATTATCAATTATTCGAATTTGTGATATCATTAAAGCGGAGTATTTTGTGATGTCATAACATTAGTTACAAACATCAAGAATTCGATTTATTGATATCAATACATGATTTTGTGATATCAAAACATCGAGTATGTGATATCACAAAATATGTATTGATATCATACATTATTAAGTGATATCACATATTCGATTTATTGATAATACTATTTTAATTAGTAATACGACAAAATAGTGTGAAAATACTATTGTGTTTACGCTGTGGTATTCCAGTGTAGCAGCCCATAAAATTGAGCAGTGAGCTCACACGGTCGTTACAGTACTGCAAGATTGCTAAAAATGACGTTTATCCTTGCACTTATTGCATATTTTACTAGTCCAGTTTTACGCCAATGGTATCCGTCCTTTTATACCGATGCTTTTGAAGTTGTACTACATTAAAAAGATAAGAGTAACCCATAGTTAACCACGAGTATGTGGAAACGATCAGCTACAGACCGTGTAGTATTTTTGTATTTCTTCATTTCGCCTAAATGATGAGTCATTTGTTTAGTCCAAAAGAATATGTTATGCAAATTAGGCTACACCTTGAATCAAACAAAATTAATTTGACCAGAGATCTTGAGTGGAATTATGTCTCTGATTTGATCAAACGTAATTTATTTTCATCCTCTATACTAATTATATTTCTTTGTTTTTGTCTTTTTTTTTTGAACTTTAGAATATACGGTTTTCTTTTTAACATACATACACATATATCCACTCAGTAGCGAATTTGAGATATCACTGTTGACATTTAAAACTGAATGTCCTTTTTTGGAAAAAGCTTGCAATTTAAACGCATATAGAGTAACTCGCCGCTATGTCGTTTTCGACATTATTTGACGTTTGAATTTCTTCCTCTATTGGAAACTGACGACAATGTTACTATGTGAAAGGAGGCAATCCAATGATGTTCTTTCAATCTAAGCAAGAATTATCTCAATCTGTTAAATTAGTCTGTTGCATGTAAAGACCGACTTAATGGCAATTACCATGTTCGACCTTGGGACATGTCTAAAAACAGTTTGCCATAAAGACGACAGCCAATACCCGAACACTATATACACGATATGATCTTACACAAGGAGACGCTTAAAATAAGTATATTTTTTAGGAAGTGTATGTATAAAAAAAATACAGACAATTTCTATGTTTTAACTAATTCAAAAAGCAAGCAAGTGTTTGAGAAACTATTGAAGATGCAAAATTGACCTCCGCCTCAAGAGCGATTATGGTGAATATGACGTAATCCCATCAACCATGCTGATTCAAATAAATAGTTGCTGTCACTTAATATATAGAGGGTCTTAAACGAGTTCCCATTTCATGAGACGAGTTATGAATTATTTTAATTTTAACGAGCCTTTTGGCGAGTTAAAATTAAAAATAATTCATAACGAGTTTCATAATTCTTATATGGAATGGGAACGAGTTTAAGACCATTTTTATCACATAACATTGCAATCAAATAAGTAAAAATTAATTCAGATGGAAATAGAACCACCACGACGTCAAACAAACTTTAGCGCCAAAACGTCATAAAATATGTGACGTCGTCACGTCGCGTCTCACAAATAACGTTGCGTATAAAGAGTTCGTGTTTTACCTCCTTACAAAATAGCAGTTTACGCCAACTTTTTAACAAACCAACAACAATGTTTTGTATAACGTGCATTATTTCTATAAGTTGTCACAAATGATAAGAATATGACTCAGATCTGGGTGAATTTGTAATACATAAAATAGTTTCAGTTAATAAACTTGCGTAGTATTACAGGTTTAACTCAACCAATCAAAATAGTTCCAGGTTGTATTACACGTGTGTCATACAATAGAATAATAAATGGGTGTTCGACACTGCTAACAAGGGACGTTATGTGATACATTTAACACTGTGGACTGTACAAGAAGGTTTCAGCAAGCAAGATCATGAGTATCAATAGACAGAACCAATAAACTGTCCGACTATTCGAAGTATTACTATCTTTATTCAACAAACGATATACATTTATTAAATAAAAACTTTTAATAATTGTAATACTTTATAACGCTCATAAAACAACAAGGTGCGAGTAAACGAGAAACCAAAACAACCAAGAATTGAAGTGCAAAACACGAAGCAAGATGAATTTCCTCAGTAGAATTGTTTGTTTTTTTCAGCCTAACATTTTATCATCACGGTATTTGTTTGAATATTGTCATTTTTTTATAAATTTAGTTATAAATATCCGGGAAAAAAAGCTTATATTATCAGGATTTTATAACGGGTATTTCGTCAATAAAACAAGTTTAAAGACATATTTTACTGGAAGAAATTGCTATAACCTATTTAAAATTACGTTTACAATATGCAAACTGTTTAAGCCGAAATTAAGGTTTTTATTTCATACCCCAGCCAACCCCGTTTTCGCTTCTTGGAGAAAAGGTTGGATGGGGTATGGAAGTTAATACTCGGACCACGTAATGTCCTGAAGCCCGAAATGGTATTTGGTTGAATTTTATAAATTTTAGCATAGATGTATACTCGTAATACTTTTCATATGATGATATATTTTAAATGAATTCATTTAAGTCTTTAAAAAAAAAATGCAGACAAAAAAATGTTTTGGTCAAATTGTTAGAATGCGTGAGAACGTAAAAAGTATGCGTGTTTTTACACGAAAATGCGTGTGTCTCACGAACAAGGCGTGAGATTTTAACTTATTAAACGTTTTGCAACATATTACTTGGAACTCGTTGTTTTGGCGCAGGACGACTCACAATTTGTTGTCCTTTTCGAAGCTCGTCGTCCAGTCTTGCCAAGTGTTAATTTGCCATACAAATTCACAATCGTGCAAACTCGGCCAATCCTGCCATTCTTCGGGATCATGCTTCGTATGTTTTTCGACGGTTCAGTATGTTCAAAATCTTGACATTTTGTTAGTTAGAAGACAAATGGAAAGATACTAGCGCAGTGTTACTATATCAACAATACAGCCGTTAGCCACGCGTGTTGATGTATGGTTTGCGTTGCATACATGTGTACTTGTTATTTATAATACAAGTGGCGGTGTTATATCGCTATTTTCATGTAAATAAAATATAGCTGAAGCAATCGGCTAAATGACATTGCAAAACTTTGAAAATAACATTTATTTTGAATTTAAATCCATTTTGGCGGAAATCCAAGTCATGCCATGCTAGTATGCCGTAACCAATTCGGAGACCTTCTAGAAACATTCGAGATATGCTTCAAACAAGTGATCGAAATGTTGCGAATGACATATTCAATAACATATACTATAAAACTAGATGGGTGCCTCGAAACCACGTGTGTTGCCTCCCGGTGCCTTGCTCCGGAATATACGGTGCATGCCTATTATCATTATGTGGATTTGACGTTTTCGTAGATCCGTCTACTCAGCATGCTCAGAGTAGAATGAGGCAATGTTATTTCCGGGATCTTTACGGAGCAGAATGAAATCGTAAGTGAAACTGAATGAAATCGCAAGTGGAATGGAATACATGGAATAAGTGCAACTCTTTAAAAGTATTTTCATGGATGAATATCCATTAAATTTTATTGAATTTGTTGAATCTACGAGTATACAACGACAAAGTTTAGCGTTATGTCGGTTTCTACCCAGAGTTGTCGTTCCTTGCATACACATACACCTCTGTCAACGTCTCATCAAATACCAGGAATCTTGACAAACGATGAAAAGCGAGGGAAATGCAAAATTTCTTGATTGCACTAATGTTTTTCTGAATTAATTTTATATGAAATGCTTAAATTACAAAAGAAAATATTTTTTCGGCTTGAATGTTTTAAATCTACAGTAAATTATGCTTAGAATTAAATTGCGTTAGAATAATGGTTTGTACTTGGCATATCACTCCGCCGTCAAAACATTCAAAATACGCACCACCAAATCGGGTTACAGTACAGCATTTTGCTTACCATCACTTTCCAGTATCACATAGCTCTTAACAACCTACCTAAAGGGCTAACTTGGTCGTAAATTGAGAGGCAGTCTCCCATCAACATCAAGCCATCAGCAGATTTCAATGGTTATTATGGGAGCTGATCTCTCTAGCCACAAGACGTGTTTACCAACACCAGCTGGTCAGTTCTATAGTCAGTAATAGGAATTTCACCCTTATATCTGGATACATGAATATAACTTGAGAATCACTTGGTTTCAATAGAGAAAAACATTACAAAAAAAAACAATATATTAATCAGACAAATAAAAACCTAAAGTGAAATATTTTGTCATAAACAAATATTAATGAAATTGGTAAATAAACATGAAACAAAATCATATTCCGTTACAATGACATTTAACAAATTAATAAAACAATACTAAGCAAATCCTTAGATTGCTAGATATATATATTAATATGATTATAAATACTGTTGTTATGTAATTAAACAATATTTGAAACTTAATTCAACTTAATTAATTGTCCTATAAAGGCACATTTTAAATACGCCTATAATCATTCATACAAACTGACTCATACAGTTTGCAGAATCCATTTATAATAAAGATACATATAGATATGATGCAGTAACCATTGCACAAAAGTTACATATTCATAGATGCAGTAAACATTGTACAAGAGGTACATATACATATATGCAGTAACGATTGAACAAGAGGTACATACATATACATATATGCAGTAACGATTGTACAAAAGTTACATATACATATATGCAGTAGCCATTGTACAAGAGTTACATATACATAAATGCTGTAACCAGTGTACAAGAGGTACATATACATAGATGAAGAAACGAGTGTACAAGAGGTACATATACATATATGAAGTAAGTTACTTAGTAACGATTATACAAGAGGTACATAAATATATGCAGTAACGATTGTACAACATTTGCATATACATAGATGCAGTAACCATTGTACAAGAGGTACATACACATATACAAATATGCAGTAACCATTGTATTAGAGGAACATATACATATATGAAGAAACAATTGACCAAGAGGTACATATACATATATGAAGTAACGATTGTACAAGAGGTACATATACATATATGAAGTAAGTTACTTAGTAACGATTGTACAAGAGGTACATATATATATATATGCAGTAACGATTGTACACAATTTACATATATATAGATGCAGTAACCATTGTACAAGAGGTACATGTACATACACATATACATATATGCAGTAACCATTGTACAAGAGGTACATATACATATATGAAGAAACAATTGTACAAGAGGTACATATACATGTATGAAGTAACTTTGTACAAGAGGTACATATACATATACATATATGCAGTAACCATTGTACAAGAGGTATATATATATATATATATATGCAGTAACCATTGTACAAGAGTTACATATACATACATGCAGTAACCATTGTACAAGAGGTACATAATGTATATGAAGAAACGAGTGTACAAGAGGTACATATACATATATATATATATATATATATGCAGTAACCATTGTACAAGAGGTACATATACATATATATATACATATATATATATATATATATATATATGTATATGTACCTCTTGTACAATGGTTACTGCATATATGTATATGTAACTCCTGTACAATGGTTACTGCATATATATATATATATATGCAGTAACCATTGTACAAGAGGTACATATACATATATATATACATATATATATATATATATATATGCAGTAACCATTGTACAGGAGTTACATATACATATATGCAGTAACCATTGTACAAGAGGTACATAATGTATATGAAGAAACAATTGTACAAGAGGTACATATATGAAGAAACGATTGTACAAGAGGTACATATACATATATGAAGTAACCATTGTACAAGAGGTACATTTATATATATGCAGTAACCATTGTACAAGAGGTACATACATATATGCAGTAACCATTGTACAAGAGGTTCATATATATAGATGAAGAAACGATTGTACAAGAGGTGCAAGCAACCATTGTACAAGAGGTACATATATATATATAAATTATTATATATATGAAGTAACCATTGTACAAAAGTTACATATACATAGATGCAGTAACCATTGTACAAGAGGTACATATAAATATATGCAGTAACCATTGTACAAGAGGTACATATACATATCTACACTAACCATTGTACAAATTTAGGTGGCTGGAATGACCCACGTTATTTAAGTGTGAAGCAGGCACGTGCCAATGGGGTAGAATGGGCAATTCACCATCGCAGAGAAGTCATGCCAAAATGTGTGTTGACACAGATGAGGACATTTTATCCAAATCCAAAGGGAGCACCCTACATGGATCATAAATGGGAATAAAAGTGTATATCAAGGCACTATAATAATTAGGTGGATTACAAAATATATAACTCTCCGTGAATCTTCCTGATAATGATGAATTAAAATGTAATGATAAAAAAGTATTTTGTCTTTATTACACAATAATTATATAGTGGTGTTCCATAGAAACTGTTCAAGATAACAATGATTTTCAAAGAAAAATACATTACTGGGGCCTCGAAGTATATGCATGAGCTAATCGGTCATGTAGCACGTTAGCGTTAAATAAGCAAGCTTTCCATGCATTTTCTATGACCATTTAGCTATGGTTGAGAAATAGGTCCTTAGAGTAGTTAATCAAGAGCGACTGGATGATATGATGTTTGCATACATATTCCTTCTGAAAGTTGGTTTAAAAGGGACACATGGTAATCTGCAAAAACATATCATGAATAATTAAAATTTGCACCTCGATATATTAACCCAGTAACAGTTTGACTTAAATATGTATACAAATTTAAGTTAACAAGAAGCAGTCCGAGGGACGGCCATAGTCCCCTACCGGGTCTTTTGCTAAATTAACAATTCAGAAGCTGCACAGTTGTCGAAGGTTACTGTTTCATCAACACAATAATTGCACAAATGTCAAACTGCTGTTAAAGGTTACTGTGTTTCGTCAACACAATAATTGCAAAAATGTCAAAGAAATAAAGTTGTTATTAACAAGTTTGTTAATTCTGAAGTTATTGAAGAAACAGTTATCTTTGAATGTACTCATATGAAAGGTTGAATGTAGCCATGTGAGTGAATGACCATGCAAGGAATGTTGAATACCTTACCATGTTTAGCTGCAAAATATGTGTTCCTGTGTTCTGAAGGTATCGTGACCTTGACATTTGAGCTAAGGACATGGGTCTTGCGCGCGACACGCCGTCTCATTATGGTGAACATGTGTGCTAAGTTATTTCCAAATCCCACGATGCATGACAAGGTTACAATCCGGACAAACAAACAGACTGACGGACGGACTGACTGTCTGACGGACGGACGGGGGGCAAACCTAAAGTCCGCTCCGATACGGACCGGTAAGGGACTAATCAACTTCGGAGATTTCCAATTGTCTTCGTTACTTTATAAATAATATTGGTTCACTAAAATCAGCAATAAGTAGTGTGCACAAACATATATCTTAAAATTAACTAATTACTAACTATTAATAATGATGATTTGCAACTATTCAAGTTATGGTGCCCAGACGTTTCACGCTCAATAAATGAACATTGGGGCCATATTGCGTTAACTTGCAATCTGGATATATATCATATATGGACACAGATTGCGCTAGAAACGAGCTTGTGGTGAAAATCGAAACGCTTCTCGCTTTAAATTTATAAAAAAAATCATTCCACAATGATCTGGTATGATTATAAGCATGGATTATTTAGGTACATGTCTACCGAATTAGGAGACAGAAGCATCCAAACAATACAAAGCAGAGGAGTGGTTTTCCAAGCATATATTTTTCGCATGTTTCAGTGGCCGCCATTTTGTCCGATCCACGCGGCTTTTTAAGGCATCTACAGGTTTTCGAGTTGAAGACAAAGAGTATGCTACAGATATATATGACAATGTCGTTTAGTATCGAAAGATAGAAAGATAGAGATATAAGGTAACCGTTACCATAAACTTCGTAAAACCTTTGCAAAATTTTATTATAGTAACCCTGATCTTCTTTCCAAATATAAAAGTAATTTAAGGACTCTTCTGCGACAAGAACTATCACAACCTAACTTCTATGGTGATGTGATTTATAAACTTCGTAAGATTCTAGGTCATGATCACTTTCATACTATCTTTGTCAAACTTGTTAAAAAGTTTATCAAAAGAGGTTATGACCCTAACATTTTGCAACGTACTGCATGCTTGGTGGTGGACCCTTTTACAGTTCTCCACTATGCTTTCCTCTTTAATTGTACGATGACCGGACAGGCTGTGGACCCTATGATAACGCCTACCTAAAGCCCATTGGGACGGTGGCGTTTGATGTTTGTCCATGATCTTTCTTGTCGTGCCCTTAATGGTTTATTCTCTTACTGCTCTGACTTCTGCAAAGTAATTGAGTACCTTCATTGTGGCTTTCTAGGCTATTGTTTTTTTGTATTATATTTACACGAGCATATTTGTATTTTACTTATATTGCCTATTGATGCTGCCTTGTTGGTTAGAGATTAGATCATGGCGGAGATTTCTTTATTTTCACTGTTTAAATGGGATGACAGTAGGGTAAGTTTGAGGTTTGGTGCACCCTAGAACCGGTTTAAACCCCCAGTGGCCTACTTTGCCACTGACCGTTCCAAGGCGGTAGCCCAGTTGACGGCCCTTTTTGTGTTTGTTATGTCGTTTGCATTTATTATTGCTTTTGCCTTCTTGTTTGTCTGTTTGCGTGTTTGCTTCTGTGTTTTGTGGTTTACTGTCCTCCTTGAATGCTACTTTCCCTGTCCGATCTTTTTATATTTCTTTTCATTGTATTAAATATGTTATTTTAAATGTTGATTGTTTTACACTAGCGTACACGGTTTCCTCGTTCTTCGTGACCTAGATCACAAGTCAAATCGTTATCGAATAATCTTTATCAGATTAGAAGTCAAATGAATCGAGCGTTAGGTCCCGTTCGCAGATTCAACGCCATTTTACAATAGCGACATTAGAGGGACACAGGCAATGTATTACGCAAGCGTAAAATAGCTGCCGGAGAAAATATCATTATATATAAATAGAGGAACTGGAAACAAAGTTAAAAATAATAATAGATCAAGCCATGTGAGTTTAAACAATATTGAGAAAACAAGATCTCACGAAGACATCAATGTGTTTTCAAGTTCACACCCGAAGGTTTTTTCTTACCAGAAACATTCTTCTCAATTCTTACCATGAATTCTTCCTATCTTCGGGCAAAACACGTTGGTTTAGCCTCCAGGAAAATTGTTCACAGGTAAGGGATACGTGTGCATTAGCATTACAACTCAAATATACTGTTCATTTCTACCGTGTGCAATATTGCTTTTAAATTATAAAAAAAGTGAAAAACTCAAACTTAAGAAGCTTTTCGCTGCTACTCTGGAGATGATATATATTTTGAAGTGTGTCATTAGACGTACCACCTTCAGCGTTTTTTTCTGAATTACCGAGGCCGTTTAAATATCAATTTAATGAAAGAAGTTATATATAAGTATATGACTTTCAAATTTGTCAGCGCAAATTATTGCAGACCTATTCAGTTAGTGTCGTATCCTAACATTACACTATCAATATTTAGAAATATAATTATATGAAATTCAAGAAGAAATAGAAAACAGATTTGTGTTTGTTTAACTTAACATGCTTAATAATCAAATGATTATAATGGTGATAAATAAGATCGTATAACCACGTTATTTGGATTTACTTTAAACTATTTCAAGCTGCATTATAGACCTCATTTTGCACGGGCAGTTGAGTGAATGTCATACAATAATTATAAGGCATTAAATTCAAAACTGCTTTGCTGTTATCTTGATGTACGGTATATATATCATATAAAGGTCCCCTGAAGATAAAATTAAAGATAACGATAAAACGTAGAACAATACATACAATTGTCTTTTGTACTGAAGACACACTAGTATTGTTAAAACCATTTCTGCCATTCACTCCAATTAAATTACACTTCGATTCTTCATTGTCTTTACATTAATTCGTGAGCTAATATATCTAGTGTTTGCTTTAACAAAGAAATTGTAAAACGAACGAAAACATATAAGACAATAAAATAAACAAGTTTAGCAATATATACTATGCATTTGATAAATAAACAGGTGTTTCAGTTTTATTTAAATGTTGTGTGTATTAAATGACACAAATAATTACACATTTATAAATAATAACAAGCAATGTAAAGATAGTTGTTATACTTTATACATGTGTATTGTTCAACTGTTTTCGCTTTAAATAAAAAAGGAAACACACCCCTTTGAATTCATTTGAAACTTCATGTTTGTCTTGTTTTGGACGGACATATCACCTTCCGGGTCCTCGTTCCAAAATTAATAGTGTACTTAATTAAATCTAGATTTACATTTTGGTGAAGATAGATTATATTAAAATGAATTGGATTTGGTTTGGTTGATGAAGAAATATCTATAAAAATGTTCGGGGTATGTTAAGTCGTCGCTACCAAGAAATGAACTTTAAACAAAGAGTCTGTCATTTTCTATGATTTTAAACACTATATGACACGTTCTCGATACTATTTTCATGATGTGCTTATCGGAAGTTTTAACACTTCGATTCGTCATTGTCTTTACGTTGAGCTAATATATTTAGTATTTGCTTTAACAAAGAAATTGTAAAACGAAAGAAAACATATATAATACAATAAAATAAACAAGTTTAGCAATATATACTATGCATTTAATACATAAACAGGTGTTTCGGTTTTATTTAAACGTTTTGTTTATTAAATGACACAATTAATTACATTTATAAATAATAACATTCAATGTAAAGATAGTTATGCATTTATACATGTGTATACATTTAACTGTTTTTGCTTTAAATAAAAAAGGAAACACCCCCCTTTGAATTATTTAAAACTTCATGTTTGCCTTGTTTTGGACGGACCTATCACCTTCCGGGGCCTCGTTCCAAAATTAATAGTGTACTTAATTAAATGTAGATTTACATTTTGGTGAAGATAGGTAATATTAAAATGACTTGTGTTTATTTGGTTTATGAAGAAATATCTGTAAACAAATTAACGATTTTAACCATTATATGATACGTTCTCGATACTATTTTCATGATGTGCTTATCGAAAGTTTTAAGACGAAAGTGTTTATGAAGAAATATGGAAGAAATAAAAACTTATTATATCATATTAAATGTTATCGTATTACATTATTGTGTTCATGGAACTGGGTATATATGCAGGCTGAGCTAGTCCGAGAGCCTTACATAAAACAACCAACAGTCCGACCTATACAAATTAAGAATATTAAAATTGGTATTGTGTAAGTGTTCGCGATAGTATTTTTAACAAAGGCCATTGTTATCATTGTTCAAGCAGACAGTAAAAGAAGATATATATTCTTTCGTGAAATCGTTACATTATAAGATAAACCGATTCCGTGACATGTTGTGCATTGTCTTCTCGAATATTAACTAGAAAACGTATCGACATCCTTAACACTTAACCCGCTGCATATATATAATGGACTGTTCTTTCTTAGAATTAAGACCATTACTTTTATGCGACAAAGGGGTGCAGAAATGACTGATCAGCAGCCTGACATTGTAAACCGTAATTACTCACAGGCTGATCTAGGTTTACAATGAGCGCATAGGTTATTATAGTCGTTCTAAGCGCTTTAAGGGTGAAACTCCTTTCGTTTTTTATTCATTCCGTAAACTACAGAGAATTTATGATATTTCGATGTGTTCCAATATATCTTGGGTTTGCAAGAAAACTGTGTTTACATATACAAACACATATGGAAGCGTTTTAATATCGCAAACCATAGACTTGTTATGTCACTTAAGTTCAATTAAATTCACATGTGAGTAACTTAAGACAGATTGTTATAAGGAAACCGGTGTATTATAAATTATAATTAACTTACCATATTTGTCAGTTTCTTATATAAACGTATAGACAACAGTCATCCTGAAGAATGACCAAGTTTTAAATAGAGCACTGCTACGAAGTCCAAACTCGAATACAATAAAGCCACAACCTTTTGCTATAGCACCTGAAAGAAACGAAATTGTTTCAAATTCGACAAAGCCCTGATAGCAAATGTTTCTTGTTATAACGACATTATCCAAGTAACAAATACGTCAACCGCGTTGTTATGATATAATTATATTGTTTCAATTCAATACGCGTTGCATATACAAATGATGTTTATCCGAAGAAATGTAATTATATATTAGTCGAGTTGCATCATGAACAATTATTTTGCAAATACGAAGGACACACTGGTAGTCGGAACTAGACAATGGTTACCCGTAAACCAGAACCGATTCCAAACCCTAACGTGCAGTGACAGTGAGCCAGAAAGCACGCGCTGGCCGAACGGCACCAGACCTTAACAAAAAGCAATCTCTCCAATCGACGACACGCATTTAAAGAAAATTCGCAATGCTTGTGGAAGCGCGAGTGATAGTGACTCAGACATGGAATTAAATATGCATCAAACAGATAACATCACCCATGACAACCAATCGCGCTCGCGTGAAATATCTACAACAAACGCACGTGACACCCAGGTAAACAGCCAATCGTTAACCACAACCGCCTCTACTGACGCCACCACAACAGGTGTGCCATAGGAGCACGTATCGATCAAAGGATCAGTTATGTGACTGAGCGCAATTGTGTCAACCAACTGCCAAATAACAATGAAAACCATAGATTTCACGAGCTCAACAATGTAAATAGTGATGTCCATGTGATTATCCCAAAAACAAACGCAAGTGGCACTAAAAAACTTAGTGAATTGAAAATGCTTTCATTAAATGTAGGTGGTTTATTTTAAAAACAGAAATTCAAAAGTGAGAAATAAATCAGACAGTTTTGCGATTGCTGTTAAGAACAAATGTTATCAATATATTTGAATAAAATAAACTGAAAGTAAACTTGTTTACTGGTTCGTCTTCTCTAAACGATTAACAAAACATGAAGACATGAAGCGGTGTGTCGCGTACCAAAAAAAGGTCACTGTGTCCTTGACCTTGACCTGTGACTTCTGTCATAGAAAATGATTGTCCGGACCGTATTTTCAATACAATAACACATAGAGATACCAAACTTGATATTTGAATTTCTTGGGGGAGCGGTGTGTCGCGTACTAAAATAAGGTCACAGTGACTTTGACCTTGACCTGTGACCTCTGTCATAGAAAATATTCCGAAAATGCTTCTCCGGGCCATATTTTCAAAACTTTAAGACTTTGAGATACCCAAATTAGTTTGTGCATACAATCTTGGGATAGTGGTGTGTCTCGTACCAAATTAAGGTCACTGTGACCTTGACCTTGACCTGTGACCTCGGTCATAGAAAATGCTTTTCCGGACCGTTTTTTCAATATTAAAGCACTTAGAGATTCCAAACTTGGTATGTGAATACATCTTAGGATAGCGGTGTGTCGCGTACCAAAATAAGGTCATTGTGACCTTGACCTTGACCTGTGACCTCTGTCATAGAAAATGCTTCTCTGGACCGTGTTTACAATGCTATAACACTTAGAGATACCAAACTTGGTATGTGAATACATCTTGGGATAGCGGTGTGTCGCGTAGAAAAATAAGGTCATTGTGACCTTGGCCTTGACCTGTGACCTCTGTCATAGAAAATGCTTCGCCGGACCGTATTTTCAATACTATAAAATTAGAGATACCAAACCCGGAATGTGGATACATCTTGGGATAGCGGTGTGTCGCGTACCAAAATAAGGTCACTATAGCATTGACCTTGACCTGTTACCTCTGTCATAGAAAATGCTTGTCCGGGCCATATTTCTATGATGGAGGTCAATGCTTGTGACCTTGACCTGTGACCTCTGTCATAGAAAATGCTTGTCCGGACCGTTTTGTTTATACTATAACACTTAGAGATACTTAACTTGGTATGTGAATATATCTTGGGATAGCGGTGTGTCGCGTACCAAACTAAGGTCATTGTGACCTTGACCTGTGACCTCGGTCATAGAAAATGCTTGTCCGGACCGTATTTTCAATTCTATAACACTTAGAGACACCAAACTTGGTATGTGAATGTATCTTGGGATAGCGGTGTGTCGCGTACCAAATTAAGATCATTGTGACCTTGACCTTTATCTTTGACTTCCATCATAGAAAATGTCTGGAAAATGTTTGTCTGGGCCAGTGGAGGAATATGGATTGCCCTGCAATTATTGATGTTCTTGATAATACAGAGTCTTGTTTCTGGTTTCCTTTAGTATATTTATGTATGTGTTGATCAGTTATTTAAATATGCTAGTCAAAAGTCCTAAGTACCCACCTAAGAATATGTCAATACTATTCTCATTGTTTTGTGTATTTCGCGCTTGTATGGTTAATCTTCAAAATAACGAGGGTAAATCGTCTGCTCTGATTGCATGAACATATGTTAAAACTTTCAAATCGATGTGTTTTCTTAGGAAACGTATACAACAAGGGTATTTAGGTTTTTGTTAAGTACTTGAATTAGTGCAGCTTTTGATGTTAACGCTGAATTACAGTTACTTGAATTCCAAACGGTATTAAATTAAAGGGAAGATAATTTAGGATTATACATGTTTCATTTTATTATAGACGGAGAAGCTAAAATAATTGGGTCAAATTTGTATGTATTTTTTATACCAAATGTAAGAAGTTTATACCATTAAGCGGACTTTGATTCATGTAATGTGTTTTATCAGCACATTTCATGTTAGGATTACTCTCAAAATATGTAACAATTAAAACAAAAAATAAATGCTATACCAACTATATGTCAAAACAAAAGCTTATCACACAACTATTCTAACATAATTATATTTAAAATAAGAAATTTAGTTACGATACAAACGTGAGTAATTTAGGGTTTTTATTTAGTATATGATTCATAAATGTAAATATCTAATGTAATAAAAGAACGATTTACGATTTTAAGTGAATCCCTCCATACGTAAATGAATTAACAGCTTCTAAAATTATATCATTCAACTTGAACTCACATTTACCATGACGACTCTTTTTAAAAAAAAAACATAATATTTTGTTTTTGCTATCTTTATTTTCAGTTCCCATGCATAACTCTATGATTCAACATCGTTTAAGAACCTATTTCGATTGTATTTGGTGTGGGAGAAAATTTATAGATTACTGTAAATCACTGTTAGACATACAATTGCATGAGATGAGGAAATGGTGTTATTCAATCGTGTATCAGAAGGCCCTCCCAATACAGCTTTTGTATGAAGTCAACATAGAAGCAGGTTTTGCATTAGCTGTGTTTTGGTTTTATTTTCGTTCCAAAACAATGAAATATCAGCAAAGTTTTGTATTTAGTACATATAACTTGTTATTTTTTTCTGTTTTCTTCTTCATAAATGTAAGATACTGTTCAATATAGCAATGCTATTGAAAGAAAAAAACTTTACTCGTGGATCAATTATACCTAGCTAATCGGTCATGTAGCATGTTAGCAGTAATTAAACAAGCTTTCGATGCTTTTCAATGACCATTTGACGTTTAGAAATATGTCGGGGAATAAAGCACAGACTGCTGCATCGTTCGCGCAATTACAATCATCATAAACATCATAGAAGAGCTCAGATCTCCTTGTTAAAGCAAGGACCTATTTCCCAACTTTACATGATCATTGAAAAGGCATGGAAAGCTCCCTTAATATTGCGTATATGTTTCATAACTGATTACCACAGGTATGAAAAATGAGGTCCGATGACAGCCTTTTCTTTTGTAGAGTATTGTTCTATTGAATAGTATCTAGGGTAAAACTATACCATACTGTAATTTGCTTTTGTATGACGATTTTGTCAGCTGTACTAAATACAGAACTGTTTTGATAATTATATTATTGTTTTTAGATCAAAAAGTAAAACTAAAGCAAATTAATGAAAACCCTGCTTTTATGTTTTAATACTCATTCATTCATACAAAAGCTGTCTTGGGCGGGCCTCGTAATCGGTTACACAATTAAAACAACACAATTTTCTCGTGCAATTGTATGTCTACCAGTAATTGACAGTTATCTGCACAAATTACCTGTCCTTGAATTCACCAACAGCGAATATTCTTAGACTTAAGCTCAAGTATGCAAATTTCAATCACAAATATTTCTATAATAATAACAGAATAAACGTTTACAACAAGCTGCTATGTATAAATAGGATGCATACTAATATTTAGCAACGTTTTACGACTGTTTATCTTTGAAAGTCATCGAAATATTTGATAAGTCTAAGAATAGTTTGAAGAATAGTTGGTGAATTCCAGGCCTGGTCATTGAAAATGGCAAACATGGAATGCTTGGCTATTTACTGTTAATATACAATATGACCAATTAGCTCAAATAGAAACAACAATATAACGAAAGACCTGTTTTTTTATGAATTAACGTGTTAGCTTCATGCAAAACCTGTATTGTGCGGGCCTCATTAACTCATACAAGATTGAATAACACCATTTTCTCATGAATCTGTAATGCATTTCAGTGATTTACTGTTACCTATACAAATTCCGTCCCGTCCCACCGTTAACACCATTCCCCACCACCCCCTCCACCAAATGCAATAGGTTCCAACGTGACTGTTGCTGTGCAGTATTCAATTGTATTATCTATTATAACAGTGTTTAAACAAATTAACAACCAAAAAAGGCAACATAACACTGCAAGAAAAGTTAATCAAAACTCTATCCAGATATTCAGGTCTACTAATGTATATGTACCGATTATACATTTCAGTTTATTCACGGGTTCTTAAACTATTCGTTACTGAATATGATGCGTTGGTAATATTAATTCGGCGCTCCAGTTTATAAGTTTGGTCTGTCTGGTTAAATGTATGCGTCTATATGTTAATTGTGCCTCCAGACGAGTGGGTTATGATGTAGAGATACAGTTCATCAGCGTGTGTTGCAGCTATCATTTTTAGGAAGTGAATGCATACGCTTGATTTCTGTGTATTTCGTCATAGCTAGTTCGTCCGAAGGTTGTCTGTCCTTGGTAGTTCACAAATATTTCTCTCTCTCTCTATATATATATATATATAAGGGTGAAGAAAATACATACATCTACAAAATAACTTTCAAAAATCACTGGATCCCCGAGGGGATACAAAAATGTTGGAATAAATTAATAGATGTGGAAAAAAACATTTATACAGTGCTACAGTTTACAAAAACCCAAGCGCTTTCGGCTTACGCCTTCATCAGGGGAACACAAACACGAAAATAACAAATACGAAACCAAAAAAAACACTAAAATACACGGCAGTTTAAAATAAAACTCTTTAAAAAACAACTTATCGTTTGGCAGTGTTGCAGAAACTGATTGCTTTGAATAGACACTCTGGAGCCAAATGTGATACTAATAAAAGAACATATCTGGTTGAATGAGGGTAGAACTGTACCCTGACATTTAGTTATGAAGAGAGAGTAAAAATGTGAAAAAGATAACACAAACCCTACCTCTAAACCTTAAACCTAAAATCGATACTGCAGGATAAAGTTTTATTTGTTATTTTCGTGTTTTTGTACCCCTGATGAAGGTGTAAGCCGAAAGCGCTTTGGATTTTGCAAATTGTAGCACTGTATAAAAATGTTTTCCCCATCTATATAGGGAGGCACTATTTGCGAATATGTATAGTATTCAAAATTCTGAGTATTACTACTATACATTCCATAATAACTGGTCATTCCATTTTGTAAATCATTGAACTAGACCTCAACCTATTTATACAGTAATATGTAAAAACAAGTATTTCTTTCGCAGGAAGCGTCCCATTTGGGGTCATATCTTAAATTGTTCTTATAACCATACAAATCGTTCTAGCTCTCAAAAACAAGTCAATAAAGTCATTTCAGAAAGAAAAAACAGGCCTTTTAAAAATACTAAAAATGACTTTTATCACAAGATAAGTTAGGGAATATATAGTTGGGAACTCATTTCGACTACACCAGGTATGAATACCTTAGTGAGTTACTTCCTTAATTGTGCGTGAATGTTAAAAGTCACTATTCTGGGAAAGCCTTTAATATAACGCATACAACAATCTTACATTTTGGCGAATCGGCTTAGTATCGATCAAAATATGGCCGTTTCAAAAATGAACAGAGGGGCCCGAGTGACAAAAACATGTAACAATTTTCACAGTTTTACCTTTCCTTAACAGGTACATAAAATGACATTGGGCATATATGTACTCGGTCTAATGGATAAAATGCTTAACACAATCAATAAACATGAAGAAATCAAAAGGTTTATTTCACAAAAGCGCTCTATACATGCAAAATATGCTGATTTTCATGCCAAAATCTGCCATACAATGCAATTTGGTGTATTTGTGGCATCATACATTAATTTGGAGGCACTACATGCATATATAAACATCCCAATTACTCATAAATGCAAGTCTGTTACTAGCTTTGTGATTAAAAGTTAAGTTTCCATGACTGGACATAATACTTTGCCTACAATTCTCTCGGACGTTTTCTCAGAAAGTCCCATTTTAGGGAGTAAGGGAAAGGATTTGGTGGTGTCACACCTATACAATTATACTTTTGCAAATTATAATGCTGAATTACCATTGCAAATACAAGTATCTACATTTTATCAACAAACAGGCCTAGTCTTACTGAAAAATGTCTCTCCAGGTCATCATTTAAAGACTTAAAAACTCTGAAACTCTAAATTACAGTATTCCGAGTCAAAAAACATGCGAATAAAAGTCAAAACGCGTTTTAACAAAAAGATAGCTGGAGTTTAGTCATATACACTTTTGTGAGTTGCTAATAGTTTAGTGACGTTTACAGAATAATAAGAGAGAGAGAGAGAGAGAGAGAGAGAGAGAGAGAGAGAGACAGACAGAACTGTTTGTTTAACAATAAATGTTGATTCTTCGACTTCTCGTATTACTAAAAAAAATAAAATCACAACATATTAAAAAATAAATTTGTGGTTTTAATAAACTGAAATGAAACACTTAGTATTGGAAATTCGATTTGTGTTAGTTAATTTTTCTGGTCATCATATCGTTTATTAGGTTTACCTTAAGAGTAGCACTGGTAGCAGCCACAAATTAAAGTTAGAACTCCACTAATATTATGACAATATCTACTTGTATGCTTACACTGTACCTATTACAGACATAAACACGGTAGGAATATGATGTATACATGATATGATTTTGGAATGTAAATGTTGTTTTAAAACAACAGGAATGTCCATTTCGGTTATTTCACTCTTTGTTTTCTCGTTTAGGGCAAAGCATTTCGTTAGAAACTGTGACCATACGCCGCTGGCCACGGAATGGTATAAAAGGTTCCATGTTCACCGTCATATGCATACCATCTTCAGGATGGCTCAAATTCCTGTACTATTGACATTTTAAATATTGAGTTATGCTCAACCCGGGGCTAGAGTTTGTGAACGGTAGCAAGCAATTTTCAAAACCGTTCATGAACAGCCTCAATCAAACCAAGACTGCAATATTTTGTATATTTGTCGTGTTCGTCGATTTCCAAATTCCCCTTTTATACCCTTTTTTGGAAGAACTATACAGCGAACACTGTTATTTAGACAGACAGACGAATGGACGGATGGAAGGGCTTACAAACTATGCTTTGTGTGACTTTAAACTTTGGTCAGATTCGACTGTGTGTCTTTTTAGTGCGACATTTTTCAAGCCTAAAACATTGTGTTTTAGTCCCACAACAAAAACGTTTGACAAAGACTGATCAGACATAAAAGCGTCCAACACGGTAGTCCTCGTAAGAACGGATGGAAGGAAGTACATGAATGAGGTTTGAATATTTCGGTTTAAACACCTAAACACCTAAACACCGTTTTGCGGGACTATAAATACATATACATATATATATATATATATATATATATATATATATATTTATTATATTTATATGTTGTATGATCATAGCTATTATGTTAAAGACATTTTCTATAATTTTTTCTGCATAACAGATTTTCTTTAAATTTGTTCTACGGTAAGTCTGTTATATATATAGACAGAAAATGCAAAAATAATGGTAGGTCACCATAACTGTTAAAATTTAAAAAAATGATTTGTAATGCCACAGCCCTATCAATCTGTCCAAAAAGTTGAACAAGTCCATGAAATAGCTAAATAAGACATTTTTGAGGTCTTATCATTTATTCATTTGTCACAATTCTTCTAAAATTGTATTAAAGTAAAGAACATTTAATTATAATAACATTTAAAGCGCATCTTTATGTAAAATCTATATTTTTTTAAAAAATCTGTTGAGACCATTACTCACAATTTATGAACAACTTAGCCCATAATGATACAATTTCCATTTCTTTTGTATGTTCCCAATAATAAAATTTGTTTAAAATTTCTAAGCACATAGTTTAACGTATATAAAAACAAAATGTACAATAACATGTTAGGTCACCATGCTTGTTTAGAATTATTTCTTTTGAAACCCTACCCCAATGCTAAAAGGCCAAGTTTTGTATGAAATTATATAGAAACGGTATATTTTCATTTTTTGTTATGTTCCTAATAACATAATTTGTTCAAACTTCCTAGGCACTTATTTGAACATATAGTAAGACAATATATGCAATTAAAATTATAGGTCACCATGCATATTGAGATTTAATATTGGTTTTTGGAACCCTACCATTATGCTTACATGTTTTAATGTTGTTTGAATTTTTACGAAATGTTATATATTTCCTAGTTTATGTATTTGTCTAATAATAGGCATTTATATAAATGAAGACAATAATTACAACTAGACATCAAGATCAACATTCCTGTAATTGTTTAGGAAAATCCATCCGATAGTTTTAGAAGAGAAGTCGCCCAAAATTCTGCGCATGAAAAACTACAGAAAATGCCTTTAAATAAGGACCAGTAAATAATTGCACTACTGATTTTGTAATTGGGGCCACTTTTTACAGTCTCGAAACAGCACTTAACAAACGCTACTGGGAATTTCAATAAATACTGAACAGAGAAAAGCAACGGGATTTGACACTAGTTTTAATTTGACTTTCATGGAAAACACACAGATTGATGTTGTGTCATTATGTATTCCCCTGACAGTAATACAGATAACATCTCATTGAAAGACTTTCGAATTTCACAGGTAAACAATTCAAATATTGATGGAACCAGATAAATACGAAAAGATAGTGCAGTCTCGGTTTGACTGTTTATGAAAGTTGTGAAACGTGCATGCGTGCTTATTAAAAATTCAATAGTACAGAAATTCTAGTCATCCCGAAATTGATATGCATCCATATGCCGGTAAACATGAAACCTTCATTCCAGGGTTAGTGGCGTATAGTCCAAGTTTCTAAAAAAAACGCTTTGCACTAAACTCGAAAACAATGGGCGAAATAAACAAAATGAAATTTAGTTGGGAGCAGAGGTTATGAAGCCTGCTTGCGTATCACAGGTAGAAATCAAAATACTAAATTAAAGAGCAGGCCACACATCCAAAGGGTGATTTAACAATATTAAAAATCTTTAAAGGCTGGAGTATTGGAATCACCTATTCAAAATTCAAGTAAGAAAACAAAAGTATTTGAGATTGTACCACCGATATCTATAAATATCGGGCTCAGCGATCTCCTAAGATCGGAATTAATAACAGTTCCGATGGTAAGCACGGGGAGACGTTTTACCTACCCACACTGCCCAGGCAACGCTACTGTGATGTATAAAAAGTATGAAAAGAGAAATTTTGAAATCGTCGAACACGATAAATACAAAAAGTATTGCAGTCTCGGTTTGATTCAGAATGTTCATGAACGGTAGTGAAACGTGCTTGCTACCGTTCAAGACCTCTAGTACAGAGTTGAGCAGAACTCAGTATTTAAAAAGTCAATACACTACTCAACTTTTATAATCGGTCACCCAGGAGTTTTGAAAATAACACGAATACTAAAAACTGGAAATCGCCGAAACACATACCAATATTTTATTAAGTTTATCAACAAGGTTTTAGTCCAATCAAGGCAGATTGATTTTTATAAATCGCTAGCGATATTTGTTAAACGATGTCAGTTAAAATTTCAATTGAAAATATGAATTATTAAAAGATATATAATTCTTTGAAAAGTGACCGATTATACAAGTTGAGTAGTGTAGTTTAGAAATTTGAGTCATCCCGAACAATCGTATGGGCTTTTTCTCGAATAGTCACCATCATTACAATTTCAAACGCAATCAATGTATTTTCATTAATGATCCTTATTTAACATAATTACCAGTCCGAAAATGAAACCAAAATTATTGTAACTTCATTTCTTGTGATTTAATAAGCATACGACTTTGCCTGTATTAATCCAGCATTACATTTAGGTAAGTAAAATAGTATTGTCGGATTGTGCATGGGAACAATATTGTACAGTTTTGAGTGCTTTTTAGCGTTCTTGATATTATTGTGTATATATTGCACTGACATTTACTAATTAAGCTCATTCTAATTAAGCTAGTATAGAAATTGTTTTTCTATATAGGGAATTATTTAAACAATATTGAACAATGGCATCTGAGTTTAGTAGATTTTCTTTATTCAACGCATGAATAGACTCAATAAAACCGAGTCTGCCACTTTTCTCTTCTTTGTGTTTGTGGCTTCCAATGGATCCCCTTTTCAGTATTTATTGACATATGTCACTATCGTTTGTTTAGTGATGTGTGGAGGCCGCTAAAAGTCGACATGACTACAGATCAGTAGTGTGATGACGTCGATATACAACGTTGGCCCAACGTTGTTGTACGACGTTAGTCCAACGATGAGCCAACGCTGTGTCAACGATGTCCCAATGTTGTTGGCAACAGTCGTGACATCGTTGGAGCTGCTTGACAATACTACGTTGGTCCAAAGTTGTCAACCAACGTTAGAAAGATAGCTGGAAAGCAAGTACTTGTGAGAAACGAATCAAAATACACGAAAACATGATACCGGACAGATGTATGTTTTTACCCCATAAAGGGAGCATATGCATTCAAGTGGTCCAACATTGGGCCAACAATGACACGCCAACGCCAACCAACCAATCGTCTTCCCACGTTGGTCCAACATACGCATGCCATCTTGTGTGTTTTTTAGGACTGGGTTATTCTATCAGATTATCGTAGGGTTCCAAGTTGACTTGTACCAACCACTGCGTTCTTTAAGACTGGGTTTACTTGTACCAACCATTGTGTTATTTAAGACTCGGTTATTTTTATAAGATCGTCGTATGTATCTTGGTTGATTTGTAACGACCATTGGGTTATTTATGACTGGATGATTTTTATAAGATCGTCGTATGCTCCAGGGTGACCCGGTTTAAATCCCCAGTGGCCTTTATTGCCACTGACCGTTCAAAGGCGGTTGCCCTATTGTCAACCCTTTTGAGTTTGTGATGTCGTTTGCATTTTTTATTACTTTTGCCTTCTCGTTTGTCTGTTTGCGTGTTTGTTTTTGTGTTTTGTGGTTGATTGTCGTCCTTGAATGCTGCTTTCCCTGTCCGATATTTTTATCTTTCTTTGTACCAATATTTGTGTTATTTAAGACTGGGTTATTTCTTAAGATCGACTTCTATTCCAAGTTGTCTTGTCCTGAAAAGTGTGTTAGTTAAGCCAGGGTTATTTTAATAAGGTCAGCGTGCGCTCCAGGTTGACTTGCATCAACAGTTGTGTTATTTAGGATTGGGTCAGTTTTATAAGATCGTCGTGTGCTCCAGATTGACTTGCACCAACCTACAGTGCGGACCTACGATGCTATTGCGTACGGACGCTGTGGTTTCTATAGGACCCTATATATCATTTTGCTTATTTCAATATGATCGTCGTGTGGTCCAGATTGACTTGTACCAACCATTGTGTTATTTAGGAAAGGATTATTTCTATAAGATCGTCGTTTGCTGCAGGTTGACTTGTACCAACCATAGTGTTAGTTAAGACTAGGTTATTTCTATAAGATCGTCGGTTGTTCTATGATGACTCGTACCATCCATTGCGTTATTTTGGATTGTGTTATTTCCATAAGATCATTGTATAATCCAGGTTGACCATACAAACCATTGTGTTAGTTAAGACTTGGTTATTTCTATAAATTCGGCGTGTGTACCAGGTTGACTTATACCAACCACTGTGTTAGTTAAGACTTGGTTATTTATATAGGATCGTCGTATAATTCTGGTTGATCATACCAACCATTGTGTTAGTTAATGCTTGGTTCTTTCTATAAGATCGTCATATGTTCCAGATTGACTTGCATGCATACCAACCACTGTCTTAGTTAAGACTGGGTTTATTATATAAGATCCTCATTCATTCCATGTCGACGTGTACCAACTATTGAGATATTTTGGACTGGGTTATTTCTATAATAGCGTCGTGTATTGAAGGGTGAATATAGCGTATAGGTAAATGTACATATATATTAAGAATTTCCCTCCTGTTATGGTAAACCATTGATTAAATTAACGTCTGAGATTAATTATTCAGTCATAATTAATTATCACTATTACAATTGTAATAGCAATACACCAGGCGACACTTATAAGTACTCCAGTCAGATGTATTTCATATATATTAGCCTTTAACCCGCTACATATATATCCTGTTCTTTCTTTGAATTAAGACCATTCCATTTATGTGACAAAGGGGTCTTTTAGGGGAAATGACTGATCAGCAGCCGGACATTGTACACCCTGATCAGCCTGCGAGTTACAATGGAGTTATAAGGGCTAAATGGAATGTACACTTTCAAAAACTCGTATGAAACTCATCAACATATGTTCATCACATAAATTAAAAATAAATAACCAATCTGATAATTGGATAACATTTAAGAAAATTGTGAATAAACAAATAAAAAATAAATGAATGAATGAATGAATGAATGAGTGTGTGAGTGAGTGAGTGAGTGAGTGAGTGAGTGAGTGAAGTGAGTGAGTGAGCGAGCGAGCGTGTGAAGCGTGTGTGTGTGTGGGGGGTGTGTTTGTGTGTGTGTGCCATTTTAAGGATTATAGGTACATTAGAGTGTGAACTTGATCTAGATTTAATGTGTAGAGATGTTTAAAGTGTTGAATCTGCGTCGTTTCTATTGCTGTGTTGTCTCGCATCCGCTCTGTGTAGTTGTCGTTGGGACGGTGAGTGTTGTCGGCTGGTTTTGTTGATCCTACATCCACTATGTGCTGTGCCCTTGTGTGTTCCATAATACTGGTCCGAGGGTCCTATTGTCGGGAGTGGGAGGGGCACCCCTCGTTTTTTACCTGCAGTGCTGTAGTGCCCTTTCCCCGACGGGCACGGGTCGGTGTCCACAGGGAAGAGTTCAATCATATGCCGGCGATGTCTATTTGTAGGGTTCGTTGGATGTGTACGGGGAGGGGGTGGGAGGGGAAAAGAAAATTCTACAGGATAACATTAAATTAACGAATACAAGATGGTAATTTACGGTTTACGTACCCATACGACAGACAAGTCTAGGGAAAATAATCTTACTAAAATAACACAACCAACTCAGTGGCGTCGGGAAGGTTTGAACTAGCTTCATCCGGATTTCAAATTCAACCTCTATCCACTGGGCCGCGCTGATAAGTTATTCTATTTGATCTGATTATCTACTCTATGTGTATCTCTTTCTCTTATGAACCTCGGCGGTGGCTTATTGATGGAACATCTGCCTCGCATGCGGGAGGTTGTGGGTTTACACAATATTCCTGATAGCGCCCTTGCTTGACGTTTAGCATATAAAGGGCAATCCCAGGGCGGGTCGGCCAGTGTCAGTATAATGTGACTGGGTGGTACATCATGTGTCTACGGCGTGGTTATCCAGTGTGGCAGCACTATTAATTTGGTCATTCTATTGTTGAAAGCGACCTTAAACCCAATCATATACTTTCTCTCATGACAACATTTTAGTGTTCGTTGGATAAGTAGCGAGTAAAATAAAACTGAAAAAAAAGTGTTGATAGAGGATAATATATGAGCCGAAACACGTGAAAACGACCCTTCAGACAAACATTTTACATTTTATGTTTTTTTATGTTTATGAAACACCGTGATTTTCTCTTTAAACATCTCTTTATTTTATGTAGATATCTTAATTAAAATTGATTTTATCTCAATTTGAAATTTAAGATTGTACTCGCCAATAATTTTGACGTTGACTTGGACGACGTCGTTGTTAAATAACAACAAAAAACCTAAACAATTACTATTTTCTATAGCATCAACTATTTATATTATGAAAACATATTCCCTATGATATAATAATTAGGTAAAACACAGAAGTGACGAGAAATTTGATTAGTAATTAATTGATTACCGGCCGACGTCATAAATTGTTACTTTATGACTCTGTCGTCTAAACGTTCGAAGGGACGTTTACGTGTGTTGCGACTTAATTATAAAGACGTGTATATCGAGACATTGTTAAACGTGTATAACATGATGACGATAGTTTTTTTAAATTTGCTAAGATTTGAATATATTTGAACAATTGTAATTATGCCAGATTGAAAAACAATGGTTCATGATAACCTTGGAATAAAGTAACGAGAATACATGGTTACATTACTCAAAGGGTTAATTAGGAAAAAAAAAGTGTGAATAGGGCCAGGGGCATAGCTAAATGTACGCGGAGTGCGCAGCTGCGTACATATTGCCCGGCAGAAACAAATAAGAAAATTCAAACTAGGTCATCAAAGCAGGCTTTAAAAATATGCACCACAGACCTTTTACGTTTAAAATATTTAGAACCACAATGCCCCACCACCCGCCCTCGACCATTCACCATCCCCACCCCTCCACCCCCACAACACACAGGCATAAAATGTTTCTCGTTTACTTTTTTAAAACCGCTCTTGCTACGCCCCTGAGCGCTATATAATCCCACCATAACAACGGAACATCATGAGCAATCAATGTGTTTTAACACGCTATGCCAATACCATTTTTAAAAACATTGTGGGCGTTTCATGTATTATATCTCGTATATTCAGACACACCGGTACAGAAGTTTGATCAATATGCCCGTACATATGCTCACAATTTAGCACAAACTAACCTAATGAAAACCGGTTTTTGTATGCTATTTGAGGCTTACAAATTCGTGTTGTAGCTCGACTAGCACGGTAATAAAGAGTTAAAACGTTCAATTGATTCTATTCCTAACTGCAAATGAATTGCTGAACTTTTTTGAGTGATGTTTGAAGAGGCAAATATTCTTTAATATGTAACTTCCTAGTGAGCAATCCCATACTGACCAAGTACACAAATGATTGTAAGCGTTGTGTTATGTTTTTAAGATAGGATCTATACACTCTTAAGTTACACAATATTCCTACTTTATTTCGGCTGTTTGCAGCTTTGCAATGTTGCATTAATCAAATAATTGGTTTCCGTCGTAAAAGCTCCCATAACCTGTTATATCTATATCGTTTATGTTATTAAATTCAGCAACACAAAGGTGACAACTGGTATACTTTTTTTAAATTCATTTTCTAAGGATATTCATCATTTCCGTCGACACTGAAAACAAATGCCTGTGGCAATAGTTGTTAGACATAAGGTTCGATCTTGTTTTGATCATGTTTCATTTCTGTATTCAAAATTCCATTGCAAACAAACCGGGACATAATGTGCAACATTACAGCTTTCAATAAATGCAATAACTTTCTCTAACCATATAGCCCGCATTATATATTATTTATAATAATTGTTGAAAACTGATATCAGTAAAACGTGTAACGTTTACATTTAAATAATTACAAATGGGAAAACACCAGGATTTTCGATTAATTTTATAGCTTACCCTCATAAATGATTGTCATTGATATGCTTGCACTGATAGTTAATGTGATATTTACATGTTTCAATATCCTTTAGAGAAAATGCTTATTTGTTCCAAAAGTTATGAGATTTGAAAATGTATATTGTTTAACTGCTTCTGTCATGATAGCTCTCGTACATTTGCTATCAGAAATTTCTGTTATCAGAACTTATTATACTATACAAAATGCACTAAATATCTATAAAAGTATTAGCCTCGGTCAGTCGGCCTGCTTCTGCTTTCTTCGCCACGCTATAATTTGCAGAACCAATGCCTGGAGAAAAACGGAAGTTTGAAATCGATCCGATTTTCTAGAGACTTCGATAGACTCTATGAGGCTTTCATCAAGAAAATTAATTATATACTTCTTACATTTCACATTGGTCAACATCAAATATAGAAGCGGGGATAGGGTTTTTCTCCGACTGTTACTTGTTTATGACACGTGAGTTAAAGATTTATTTTTTATATGTACAAAATTTCGTCAGTGTGTCCATTGTATGGACTTAACACAGTATGCTAGCACAACTGAATCGATGAGATCTACTTCCTCTGAAAATAATAAATGTATATCAGATCAATCCTGTATCTCAACTTCTTTGAGCAAGATATAGACGAAGCTTTATCAGTGTGTTCTTCTTATGCATTGGACACGGACCGTGTATATTTGGCCACTATGACCTACTGGAATGCCAAGTGCATTTGTGTGCAAATACATGTAATATACTATATCTAACGTCTGAATGTTGTATATGCCTGCCAGATGTATAATATACAGAGTATAGTTATTATTTTTCTATTAAATATGCCATTCTAGTTAACATTCTAAATATGTTCAGTCTTCCTGCATGAATTTAACAAACTTTGGTCTCACAATGTATGGCATAATGATTATTGATAAACACATTAATTATGAAATTGATCTCCTGGCAATGAATCAGATTATTAAATAAACATTAACCCTTTATCTAAATGCACTCTGTGGAAACGCAAACTACATTTGTTGATTTATTTCCATAAAATATTCAGTTAGCAAAGCCAGCGGATGTATAGCTCTTTTGTTCAGGTTGTTTGTAAACAATACATAATTAGCTCGATTACTGGACGCATACATGGCATATGAGAGTTTATTAAATCACCCAGGTATCTGCGTCGGCGTCCCAATTCACTTCGTGTTTTGCATGTAAGGTTTGTTGGTATATCTATATTACCGACATTTCTAATCTTAGCTAACACAACTGTTGGTCAAATACTCTCTTGAATCCCTTGAATCCCACAGACACAAAGCAAGTATATTCCGTAAATTATTTAATTCCCCATTTTGCATCGCATTAAGCGTGGAAGCTTTGTTTTCAGGTATATCTCATACATTTCTTATCCAAGCTTAACCAGATCTGGGCATGACTTTCTTTCTTATTGTAATTTCGAGATGGTTGCTTAGGTAATTGTGCCATCTATTAATCCTATCCTAGGGAACCCATTTTGTGACAGCCCGTTAGATGTGAATCAAAGACAGATAAAGATTTGCATGTAAGCAGTTGTATATTTATATACTTTTAAATTACTTTTCATAATGAAATGTTGGCATGTGACTCCTTATGGCATTATCTAGATGTGTCAAAAGTAAGTTCGGCTAAACTTAATCATGAGCTCTATGGCTTAACTACACATGGTTTATGAATAACTAATAATTTTGATATATTTTAAAACCCAAGGAGTTGTTACTGATGGTATCATTCACACTCATTTTCGTAATTCAACCATATTTGAGCATATGTTCCTCTAACCAAATATAACCTCCTTACACCCCACACCAAACCAAATTTAAATGTATATTGTTCTGTGTTCTTTCTTTCATTCTTACACTAGATGTGCATAATGATCGACTCAGATACCCTCATAAAATCCCGCCTACCATCAACCAAAGTATTGAGAGAAAAGAGTTTTTCTTCAAGATTACACACACACACATACACACACCCGCCTCCTTCGAAACACATTATGAAAACAAACCTACATGTGGGAACGGGTGAGTTACGTAAGACAGGTGCCTTTGTGAATTGATGTTGTTGTTTTTTCCACTAAAATATTAATCTTCATCCAATGTTGTTTTTGATGTGTAGGACATTGGATGACCATATTTGTAAATGTACGTGGGATTTTCGTCGACACTTCAAAATTGAATTTATTGTCTAATATATCAAACTTATTACTACTCAGTGTTCATAAACAACATGTTATGTTATCAAAATTCAATTGATAATAAAATATAAAATACTTTCACATAGCAATAATTGCCATGGCAACTACTGTCATGGATATTTTGCTCAGGTCCAATATGTTCAATTTAAAGCAAAATGTATTTTCTAAAATCGTTGAAGTGTTAATGTCGTATACAAATGTCATGGCGATATTTACACAAACATAAATGAACACTCGTCCCACAATTTAATTGAAGAAAAAATGACGAACGTCTGTGACTGTTTTTTTTTATTGCGGAACAAACATAATGTACAGTATTGTTATCATTACACAAAAGCGGTCAGTGTAAATAAAGGAATTCCCTCTACCAAATACGCGATGTTAATCTAACATAATAATTATATTGATGAATATAAAAACTACAACAGAAAAACAGAAGCCAGACCAACTAGGTAATACACCTTCTAGAGTTGTATACAGATTGAAAACAAATATCTAACATTAGATGGGAGCGGAGGTTAGGAAGCCTGCACAGACTAAATTAAAAGGCATATCAAAAGAACGAATACCTGCAAAGCAAGTACTCAGTGACTTGGCAAACGAAAATCTTTTCTAATAAGTATATGAGTGATTTACCAACTGTTTGGCATGTCTACATATTGTAATTGTCTAAATTGTCGTTAGTGAAAACACATTATCGTAACCCTGATCTTGTTTCCAAATATTAAAGTAATTTAAGGACTCTTCTGAGTCAAGGACTATCACAACCTGACTTCCATGTTGATGTGATTTATAAACTTCGTAAGATTCTTGGTCATGATCACTTTCATACTATCTTTGTTAAACTCGTTAAAAAAGTTATCAAAAGAGGTTATGACCCTATTATTTTGCAACGTACTGCATGCTTGGTGGTGGACCCTTTTACAATTCGCCACTATGCTTTCCTCTTTCATTGTACGATGACCGGACAGGCTGTGGACCCTATGATGACGCCTACCTAAAGCCAATTGGGACGGTGGCGTTTGATGTTTGTCTATGATCTTTCTTGTCGTGCCTTTAATGGTTTATTCTCTTGTTGCTCTGGCTTGTGCCAAGTCAATGAGTACCTTCATTGTGGCTTTCTAGGCTATTGCTTTTTTGTATTATATTTACACGAGCATATTTGTGTTTTACTTTTATTGCCTATTGATGCTGCCTTGTTGGTTAGAGATTAGATCATGGCGGGGATTTCTTTATTTACATTGTCCTGTTTTAATGGGTTGACAGTAGGGTAAGTGTGAGGTTTGGTGCACCCTAGAACCGGTTTAAACCCCCAGTGTCCTTTGTTGCCACTGACCGTTCAAAGGTGGTAGCCCTGTTGTCAACCCTTTTGTGTTTGTGATGTCCTTTGCATTTTTTTATTACTTTTGCCTTCTCGTTTGCGTGTTTGTTTTTGTGTTTGGTGGTTGATTGTCGTCCTTGAATGCTGGTTTCCCTGTCCGATATTTTTATATTTTTTGTTATAGTTACTGACCAAAAATCTAGTTTCTCTAGCAAACGTATTTTGAATAAGAGCGACCAGCTTGTCATTGATATGATTGTATATATTAAGTACTTATATATGAAAACTTGACGTTTGTATAATGTGTTATAGCTAATAGGCCGCTAGGTGTTTAAACTAGGTCGTTGTAAGAACCGAACCTCACTTTACCATACTGTCATCCGAATTCAAAGGGCCAGTGTAAATAAGAGAATCCCCGTCAGGCTATATCCTCTGACAAACTAGGCAGCATTAAAAGGCAATATATGTTAACAATGAAGATGTTTATAGGACAATAGAAAAACTAGAAAGCCACATAGTAAGTACTCAATGACTTGACAGAATCTTGAGCGACACGATAGTACACCTTGAGACAAGGCAATATTTAAGACATGCATTAAACTTTAACTTTCTCTCGTAAGATTTAGGTAGTCGTCATTGTAGGGTCCACAATATGTCGGGTTATCGTAAACCGAAAGAGAAACCTTCGGATTAAAAAAATCAAATGGCTACCAGTCGACATATAGCTATTTTACTTTTGTGTTGACGTAATTACTGTGTACACATAAGTTATTATGTAATTCCATAAATAGTGGTCATATCGCGAAAAGTCGAACGGATATATCATATATATAATGTTATCTAAACATTACATAGTTGACGATATACCTACTTCTACAAGAATGGCATAAGAAACGTCTCTGCCTTGAAATCCCTTCTGTACCATGAAGAATAGTAAGTGCAATCCGTTCGTCTGCTTAAAATTAAAACAACATGAAATGATACACGTTTGAATTCACACAATTTACATCGTTTTACCGTGATCGTTAAATTTATTACTAAATAATGCGAGTGTTTTGAATGAGAAACATCTAGCTATGCCAATATAATACAAATGTCGATAATTGTTAAGTTATTGTGCGTCGTTATTTTGACATGCAGTCAAAAGAATATATAAAAGGTTTCAATTGTATTCCGAACGACTGTGTTTTATTGCTGGAGCGTGAGCTTCAGATCAGCAACATCTGGTATCTCAGTAAATAGCATTAAATAAATACTCCCAACAACAAGGATTCGCTGTACTGCCATGTGCTTAAAACATGAATGAAATTAGGATCAGAACAATGACTAAGTATATAAAAGCAAGGACGCACTGAACTGACATGTACTTAACACGTGGATGATTCTGGAATCAATGCAACTGTCAATAAATCGACCTGTGCATAAAATATGGATACGTATATCTCTCTATCTCGTATATCTTCTGTCAAAAAAAATGACCTAGCATCTTATCGCCACACACACAAACTGACACTGGCAAATACCTAGAACATATATCTTGTATCAAAGTAAGGCCTAAGTATTCAACATCCTCAACAAGGACGAACTGTACTGACAAGTCTCTAAACTCTAGGTTATAATGGTATCTAAGTAGATACTAGATATGTAATCTTCACAGTAGTAACCTTTGAGAAACTTGGTCAAATATTGTTCTACATAAACGTTCAAGATTGTTCAACAACAAATAAATTAAAACAGCGATAGAGCTTCTTCATCTTGCAAAACTTGAATAAATAAATAATACAAGATGGTCTTGACTGCCAGTATGTCAAACAGTCGGATGGGAAGGGTATAATTAAAAAAAATAGGCCAACGTTGTTAGTTATTGTTATCAACTATAGGGTGCGTGATTGAATTGCACCTTATATTACCTCTCATGAACAGACTCAATAAAACAGTCTGCAACTGATAGGTGATCCCGTGGAAGCAACAAATACAAACAAGAGAGAAAAGTAGCAGACTCTTTTTTAGTCCTTTCATGAGACGTAATATAAGATGTAACACCTTTCACATTCCCTAGCACCAGTTTAAGTGGTATTCTACTTTTAAAGATTGAGTTTGATGATCCGAAAGGACCGGTAAGTAATGTCACTACTGATTTGTAATGTGGCGACATTTTACAGGCACCACACCACACGAAACAAACGCTAGCGTGAATGCCAATAAATACAGAAGTCTTGTTTCTAACAACCACAGCTGTCTTTCCACCCAGAAAAAATAAAAATGTGTCAAGACTGATAATAAATACCGAAAAGGTGATACATTGGAAGCAACAAACACAAACAAGAGAGAAAAGTAACAGACTCGGTTTTATTGAGTATGTTCATGAGAATTAATATAAAATGCAAAACTCTCACATCCCCTATCACTGGCTTAAGCGGTATTCTACTTCTAAAATCAGAAAGATTGGGCTTGATGATTCCAAAGGACTGGTATCCTATTTATTTGAAATCACGGTGCTTTTTACAGGCACCACACCGCACGAAACAAATGCTAGTGTAAATGCCAATAAAGACTGAAAAAACACAGCTGTTTTCCCACTAAGGACAACTAAACATATATCAAAATTGATCAAGCAAGTACAGTTAAACCTGTGTCGCCACAAATACTTCTTGTTTCTTACAACCACAGCTGTCTTTCCACACAGAAAAAATAAACATGTGTCAAGATTAATGTCCTGTTATTCATTCTGATTTTTGGAGATCGTTGGGTCCGATATTTATATACAGATATTAGTTAGTGGTACATTCTTTAATACTTTTGTTTAATTACTTTAATTTCGAATAGGTGATTCTACTACTCCAGCCTTTAAAGGTTCTGAGTATTGTTTAATCACACTTAAAATAGGTTGACTGCTTTTTAATTTAGTATTTTGACTGTTACTTGTGATATTTATGATTCATAACCTCTGCTCCCAACTAAAATCCAATTGGTTTATTTCGCCCATTGTTTTCTAGATTAGGGCAAAGTATTTCTTTAGAAACTGGGACCATACGCCGCTGGCCATGGAATGATATGAAAATACCTCATGTATGTTCACCACCATGTGCAGGCAATCTTCGGGATGGCTCAAATGGCCGTAATGTTGATATTTTAAATATAGAGTTCTGCTCAACCCTGGTCTAGAGGGCGTAAATTGTAGCAATCATTGTTCGCTACCATTTATGAATCGAGACTGCAGTATATTATGTATTGATCGTTTTTGTCGATTTCCAAATATCTCATTCCATACTCTTTTTACCTTCATTATTATTGCATAAACTCTTGAGTATGAGTTCAGTAATTCGAGACGCCATTGATAATTTTGTGAAAATAATTTTAAATGATCAGTTGATGCGTCAATATTTAGAGGGACTGAATGCGGAACGGATTTTTGTCAATAACATCCTCATAATGTGCATCAGTTGCATAATAAATGTGCATATACATTATATTAATGCCTCTTGTAACCATTGGTATAATTATTGTTTATGGAAAATTTGATCTGGAACACTTTGGCTTTTTTGGTGTTGGCTAATGCATTTATATTAAGTACTGACAGTTTTACATAATTTAAATTAGTAGACAGACAGAAATGAACTTCGATAACAAAACATTAATTTATAAACACTCTTAAGCATCACATGAATTAATATTAATGATATAATAGTATACAATATAAATCAACTGAGTCGTCTAGTTTTCCAGACCTAACTATTGCATTAATCAAATAATTTAATCAAAACTTAAACACAATATGTGTTTTATTTGTAGTTAACTTAACACCTATTTTCAACATCCGCATCGTCTCCAATCCCTTTAAGCTAATTTGCTATTATTCAAACTAAATAATGTATGAACTATTTAAATTGTCAGGAGAGAAAACATCACGTTTCTGAATAAAAGACTACCGAGGACACGCTTTGTAATTTCTCTACAGGAAGGTCATATCTGAAAGCTTTTTTTCACTTACCTGAAAAATCATACATATTTAACAGTAAAGGGTGTAACTGACTTCAGTTCCATCCTAAATAACTTAAGGAGGTCGGCTGGGAAAGGACATAGTGATGAGATTTTTTAAATTTATTTTTAAAGCTTCTTTGGTATAATTTAGATTCAAAATTATCAAACAATGGCCAGGTCACCACGCTTTTTTTCCCACCAGACGTCATTGAAGAAGGCACATATTTTTAACTTCAAAAGTTCATTAAAAACAGGAAAAATATTGTCAGTGAACATTTTCACAATTGTTTTAATAACATTACGTTTAACAACAACAATTAATTTTCGATTGAATATATACATATCTTTCAAATCATACAAAAGCAATTGTAATCCTCGTTCGTCTTTTTACTTTAAAAAGCAAACATATAGGGACCGTACCCCACCCAAATTTGTTTTTACCGAAAAATTAATTCAAGATAAAAAAATATGTTCTAATGATCAACTTTTTTTAAAACTTGTACATGTCAAGGTCCTATGACATTTCTTTCAAAACAAGTAAAACAATATATAGGTCACCAGGCTTCTAATGATTTTGTATTAAAAATTCTTTAAATTACACCCATTTTGGAGTTATTTTGACATTTTCAATGTAAAATACTGTACACACAATATTGACATGGAGATCAAAAATAAAATTAGCTCAGTATCTACTTTTATGTATGTATTCAGTCCACTAATGAAAAACAAAAATCTGATTTATTCTATAGCAAAAGGATAAATTCTACTCATACCACCTATTTTGTTGACAACAAAAAATGCTTACAAATGACGGAAAAAATATGAAGAAAAAAAATTTGCTTAAAATTTGGTATATTACCATCTTAAATCCTACATTATATCCATATCTACTAGAATGGAAAAAAATGAAACAATTATGTTGTCAAATAAAACTATGATTTAAAAAATAAAATGTTTTTATACTTGAAGATGTCAAAACTTGCCCAGCCAACATCCTTAAACAAGTTATGTTATACCCAAAAAAATACATGCCTATGGCCACGGTTGAAATATGGAGAACTTTTCAGAAATAACTTATTTATTTTGTACTGATTTCAGTTATTTGTTAAATAACTTTAGCAAGTTATGTTTTACCACACAAAAATACATGCCTATGGCCACACATGAATAAGGTAAACTTTTCAGAAATAACTAAGTTATTTTGCTACTGTGTCCATATTATTATGTTACTCATTTATGTTAACTTATATACGTTAGACCTCTTGGTAATGAATAACGTTTTAAGAAATTTTAATGATACCTTATCTTGTTCATCATATTATAAATCACATACATGATTAACATGATGTTGTTGTTTTTTGTTTGTGTTTTTTTGTTTTTATTCAAATATATAAAGTTTATTTATCTGTTTCCCTTGGCCTCGTCCGTCGGATGGGGACGTAAACCGGATGGTCCCGTGTATCGGTCTATCCTCCGAGCACGTTAAAAAACATAGGAATCTATTCGATAATAGGAGTAGGGCACGGTTCCCAGATTCCTATGTATCCTTCCCCTCTCTCTGGCCGGCTATAAATAACCTATACTGTGTTGATGAGCCGTTAAACAACATTCAATTATTAATCCAGTACCATTTTGAATTTAAGTGTTGAGTTTACATTTTTGCTTCTTATCCTACCATGTGATTAATATATTATTGGTGCCATGCAATATGATCAACAGTTTGTAATGTGAAAACAAATACTGTTTGCTTTATACTATTCTTATATATTATTGATTGAACAAATGCAAGTTATGTAGAAAAACTAACGGGACCCCACAAGTTTTAAAATATCAATATTGCCGTGACGGTGTGCCCATTTAAATAATAGTGTGGTTACCAAGGTTTGTACATTTATGTTGATTTTCAAGTCTGCTTTTTCTTACAGAAACCATATATTCAAAGAAGAAAATAGAACGTATTGAGGAATGGTCTTCCCTACGAAATGCATTATTTGATGTGTACGTTCATTCTCATGAACCACCAACAGCATGTACTTTGTGCCTGAGTAGTGACATACAGTTGTACATATGTTTGGATTGCTGTTCTTGGGAGGTTCTGTGTCTAAGCTGCTTGGAAACAAGACACCAGTATACCCATCTGCACATGTTTGAAACTTGGCTGGTATGCATTACTATTTTCTTCTACATGGACTTCACATCTGAGTTAGGTGAAATAAGCAATTGTCAAATTACCATAGACAGATGCAGCATCGTCCTTTGGCCATAATTTCTTTTAACCACTTCTCCACTAAATTACATAGCAAGAAAATTCTACTCGTCCGCTTGCCATGATGTGTGCTGATTGATGCAGGACGAGTGTAAATTCATATAAATTCTTCACAATTTGACCATTCAAATATTACTATGATGAGTAACTGGTATCAACTTTTTCCGTGTTGCATTTTCAGATCTACTGGCCGTAATTATTTACTTTAAATAACATCCGTTTCTCCTCTGAAACGTAGAATTTGACGAAACTTCAAACTTCCAAACTTGCCTGGTCCCCTTTCAAATTTGTGTAAATCTTCCTGACCTTTCAACAGATGGGGCCGCTGTTACTAAACAAATAGAAAATTCTTTAAACGACCTTATGAACTGCCAGTTAGAATTCGATGAAACTACAGGATGCATCATCGCGTGGTCCTCTCTCAGATTTATTCAAATCATCTTTTGTGTTTGTTTAGCTGTTTACGTAGGCTTAAAGTAGCTATCCCGCCAACAACAGCCGAATTTTACAAAATACATAAATCGTTTCTGAACTTACGGATGACGAGATATATATATATATAACATAAACATTTGAGAATCCGAACTAAAGACACCATATAAACAGTTTTAACCAGACAGCCCAAACCCCAAAACTGAAGGGCCGAATTTAAAGTTACCAACTCGGTTCGTTTTACACATATTCGATCGCGGGTGTTTTAAGAAACAGTGAATAAACCTTTACTTTAAATAAGCACACATTATTATGTGACCAAAACATGTGGATAGAGTTTTGATCAAGTTTTATGGTATAATTTTGACGTTATTTGGCATGTTCGTTCTTTTGGCATGTTAGTTTCTTTAGAGAAGGCTAAAGAAGTATTGCCTTAATTTGAACAGATGCCAGAATGGAGACTAGGATGGGCTTACCAGCAATCATAAAAATGGAGAATCTCGCCCTCTTGGGCTTATTATTCTATTTTGTATAAATTTATTTTCAGGGTGGAACCTACATCGGATATTGTAAAGAGTCACACGTGTTACGGACAAATCATTGTTGCAGCACTACATACTGTAAAGAAATAGTTGTAGTGGATCAGAAAGGTAAATATGTTTTAAATGAAGTGTACTTTTTAGCTCTATTGGCTTATGGGCTAAAGCGATCTGTCCATCGTCCATTGACCTTTTGATGTCAACACTCTAGAACCTTCATTTGGCATCCTGTCTTTACCAAAACTGAACCAGAGTCGTTGAATGCTTGAAGGAGTTTGAAAACCGCCAATATCATATATATACATTACATATATTGCCCTTGATTTGATGGAAAATGTTATATTTAGGGTTGTCACCACTCTAGCACCATCATTTTGCATCTGATGTTTACCACAAATGTTGATAAAAACTTAGACTAGTTCAAAAATTGGAAAATAAAACAGAGAGGTTTTTGGCCCTTGATTTGTTGAAAAATTATATACTTTGCTTTGTTAATCTGTGACTAGTTTTTCATCTGATTTTTACCAAAAAAATTACCAAAATTGTTTAGAATGTTACATGTTACATCAATAAAAGGTTGAAATTTTTTGAAGACAACCAATATCTGACGCTTACTCCTCCCTGTGCATAAAATACGCGTCTACGAACGGTGAAACAATTTTTGTTATGCACCGTCATTCGACTTGCATATGCATTTCACTTTAGTTATGTGTGAACTTAGCATTTCTTAAGAGTTTCTCTGCGCTAGACATAAAGTCAATTTAAACTGATACATTGAATTGAATAAATTTACAACTTACCTAAGGTGAAGAATGATCATTTGTTGTCTATTTCACACTAACATTTTAGTTTTAAAAAACATTTTGATAAGAAATACATTAGTTAGTTAGATACTATGCATTGTTTGAATGGCAAAACATAGGCGTCTTGCGCAGTGATGTCATACAAGAAACATTTACACATGGCCAGGTCATATGCGCATATATTGTGGAATATATGTTTATTATTGTAAATATATCTAACTTTGTCATAAAAGCAGGGCTGTCTCTAATAGCCGGCTATATGCGCCATCAGTTTAGAATTTCGACACTTTTTGCAACAAGCGAAGAAACAAATAAGACACGATTTAAAGCAAACATAAAAAAGTACTCTCCTTTGAGGTTATAGGATATTTGCCACTGACCTTTCCAAGGCGATAGCTAATTTGTTGAGCTGTTCCTATTCTTAGAATCGGATCATTACTACACACGTTCGTCCGCTACTGGAACAGTAATCTATGATTAGTAACTTTGTTGATCATCGTGGTAACCTACTACTGAGTGCGAACATCAGATGCAAGTACATGATAACTACCAGTTCATCCCTTATCTTGACCACTTTAATCGGACTTTTCTGTCAATCAATCCACTTATACTCGTCAGGTTATACCAAAGCGCATTACAATATTTAGCACATTTTCTAGCATTCCCATTTTTGAGTGCATATATATTATTAATCATATACGCAGTGCCATTATCAGTATACCACATAACGACAAGAAGGACCGTTATCATCTCTCATATCTTTAGTTGTCAATGTTAACTGCTTCTTTATTAAAACTGCAAAACACTCTCGATAACCTGTTGCCATTGTTCAGAAATTAGTCCCTGAAACAACATAAACATACAATATATACGGATCTAGCAATTTCAAACAGCTATGCACATACCGGCAATTAGAAACCATATAACATCATATATAACTGAGACTTTTAATCTTGGCAATAAATATTCTTTTAAAAAGCATGCCGCCGCTGTTTGAAGATGGAATTTCTATTTTACTAGTTAAAACCCCAAATTCTATCATGTCTATGGGGCGCCGTATTACTTTTTAATACCATTTGGTGATATCGCCTATTCGAATCGGTGATATCACTGATTCGAATAGGTGATATCACGCATTCAAATAGGTGATATCACGCATTCAGAATCACCTATTCGAATAAGTGATATCACTCATTCGAATCAGTGATATCACTTATTTAAAACGAATCAGTGATATCACCCTTTCGAATAGGTTAACAAATTAGACGGAACCTCACAATCGCCATCGGTTGCAACTTTTGGCGGGCTTTGTCGTCATCGGCAGATAATGGCCGGCGTTTATGTTATGGTTGCATCAGTTCTTACTGCAAAAGATGCGGAAATCAACCCCGACCCTCCCGCCTCCCAACCCCCCCCCCCCCCCCCCCCCCCCCCCCCACCCACACACACCCGCTAGACCCAACAAAAAACAAAACCATTTTGTAACAAATGAAACATATTATTATAATTTCATTTTCTATGCCAGTGGTGGTCGATCTAATTATTCCATATACATCATGTATTATTTCCTATTTTGCTGACTACATAACAAGAGAAAGAAAAATGGGTACTTTTGTATCTGTGCTCAGTATATATAATAAAAGGGACGTATAACGTCCTCCCTGATAATACTCTTAGGGGGGAAGTCTGTATTTTTCGTGTTGTAAAACCGAATAGATGATATCACTGATTCCAATAGGTGATATGACTAATTCAAAACGAAAGGGTGATATCACATATGGAATAGGTGACATCACTTATTTGAATCAGTGATATCACTGATTCGAATAGGTGATATCACCCATTCATTTTTAAAGAGTGAAATCACCAATTCGAATTAGTGATATCACTGATTCAAATAGGTGATATCACCCATTCAATAGGTGATATCACCCTTTCGTTTCGAATCAGTGATATCACCCTTCGAATCAGTGATAACACTAACAGATGATATCACTGATTCGAATAGGTGATATCACTCATTTAAGTTTGAATCAGTGATACCACCTATTCGAATGAGTGAAATATACATACTTAACATGCATGTTTTGATTTCTGAAATGTTGATAACTGAAATATAATACTTTATATGCTTTGCTATGTGAAATATACATACTTTACATGCTTTGATACCAGAAATATAATACTTTATATGCTTTGTTACCTGAAATATAATACTTTGTATGCTTTGCTACCAGAAATATACATGCTTTGATACCTGAAATATAATACTTTACATGCTTTGATACCTGAAATATAATACTTTATATGCTTTGCTAACTGAAATATACATGCTTTACATGCTTTAATACCCGAATTATAATACTTTATATGCTTTGATACCTGAAATATACATACTTTACATGCTTTAATACCTGAAATATAATACTTTACATGCTTTGATACCTGAAATATAATACTTTATATGCTTTGCTACCTGAAATATAATACTTTGTAGGCTTTGCTACCTGAAATATACATGCTCTGCATGCTTTGATACATGAAATATAATACTTTATATGCTCTGTTACCTGAAATATAATACTTTACATGCTTTGATACCTGAAATATAATACTTTAAATGCTTTTCTACCTGAAATATACATGCCTTACATGCTTTGCTACCTGAAAAATAATACTGTATATGCATTGCTACCTGAAATATAATACTTTATAGCTTTGCTACCTGAAATATACATGCTCTGCATGCTGTGATACCTGAAATATAATACTTTATATGCTCTGATACCTGAAATATAATACTTTACATGCTTTGATACCTGAAATATAATACTTTATAGGCTTTTCTACCTGAAATATACATGCCTTACATGCTTTGATACTGAAAAATAATACTTTATATGCTTTGCTACCTGAAATATACATACTTTACATGCTTTGATACCTGAAATATAATACTTTACATGCTTTGATACTGAAATACAACTCTTTATATGCTTTGCTACCTGAAATATAATACTTTATATGCTTTGATTACTTTATATGCTTTGCTACCTGAAATATAATACATTTTATGCTTTGCTACCTGAGATACAATATTTTGCGTGATAGTTTTTTTCCACTATTTATTTTGTAAAGATCTTTTAAACTGAACTTATCATGCGAATATTAAAATGCATATTTGATTTTTTGCAGATATCTTTTGAGAAAATTATGCACTACTTTTTGAGATATAATTTGCTTTAGGTGAAGTTTGTTGCCCGAGTTATTATAATAATGCTAATTTTTGAGATACATGCATAATAGTACATTGATCTTTAAAATGTATCTACTTATCATTATACTTATGCTATCTTTGCCATTCATATGCTTTTCTCTATTGCTATCTGCTAAGATATGAAAGTGCACTACATGTTTTGGTAGAATTAGTTTATATAGTTTGCGGCTTGAGATAAGCTGATTTGATTTTGTTGTTTTTTTTGTTTTTTTTTTGAAAATAGTATTCTATTAAAAATTATGCAATTTTGCCTGAGTTATATTTACTAATATGGTTTGTGTAACGTTTTATGAGACACTTAGATGCAATACTCCCTTTATATAATATGCTTACTTATATGTGTTGCTTCCTAAGATATACTATAGTGCATGACATACTTAGGAGTGAGCTACCAATTATATACTAATAAGGTATTACTACAATTATTACCAAAACACACCACAATAGAGTATAATTATTTAGTTTATGTAAAAATAATTTTTTTTAAAGAACCATTTTTCACAGAATGCATACTGTTTTGTTAATTTTGCACTTCTCTTTTTACAACTGCTGATTTTTTCATCAACACTTATGACTAGTATAAACATATTTGTCAGTTAATTGTCAAGGTATTGGTGCAGTCGAAAAACGTATTGATGTTTTTAACTACCTAAAAAGTAAAAATGGTCACATATATTGCCTTACTACAGCAACTGAAAATTTTATTCGTACACAGTGGAGGAATGTACGAAGGAATGATTGCCTTTTTAGTTCAGGAACTGCAAACCAAGAGGCGTGCGATACTTTTTAACAAACACTTAGATTATAAAGTACATTCTCACATAACAGATAAGGAAGGTAATTTCTCATAGCTGACATGACAGTTGAAAATAATCGTTTTACACTTATCAATCTATATGACCCAAACAATGATTCCCTCAGTTTTTATGATACTATTTTGTCGAAATATGAACAATTTAAAAACAGTACCCTTATCATGTGTGGAGACTTCCATCGCCATCGCCAAGGTCACGTATTTGGGGGTCTTGGGTCACGGAATAATGAGGGATACGCGTACTGCCGTGTTTGATGCCTGGCATGGTTCCGTAATTATACTTAAGGGTCGGGATAATGTGGGATACGCATACTGCCTAGCTTGATGCCTAGCATAGTACCGTATTTATATCTAAGGGTCCTGGATGTGGGGCGGTGGAGGGGAAGGCTGGGGAGCCCACTTTTTTGGGGCTATGGTTATTAACCTTAAAGTGTCAGCTGTTGTCTAGGCATTATATGTGTATTGTGTAAATGCGTTAGTGTGTGTGCGTGTTTGTGTTACTAGATTGGGTGCCTTCATTGGTGTCTCGAGGCAGGAGACATGAGTATTGGTCTGGACATGGTCAGTTTGGAGCAACTTGAGGCAGGCTTGGAACTTTGCAGGAGGGGAATTCAAGGATGATGCCGTCTTGTAGGTTGAAGCTCGATGCGTTGTTGTAGGATGATTCTTAAAGATACAGAGTTGAGCGTGTGCCACCCACTTGCGGTGAGTGACAGCTTGTGCCCCTGGGATGTTGATCGCGATATCGTAGGTCGGTCGTTGATCTTTGTCTTCTGTTCCCTCGGCGGGCGATGGATCAGTCGGCGTCGATGGTCCGGCCTCCCTCTTTAAGACATCTTGGCGCATTGAATTAACATATTAATGAGGTTCTAGCCTATTATTGATTAACCATACCTTATGCTGGTTTAGACATACAACGATCCCTAACTAGAGTATTATTTAAAAACATTTTTGGCGCAAATAGCCTCTATTGCACTGAGCATTTTAGCGAGCAGACCTCGGTTTAAAGTCTCATCCGAAGGACTAGGATACCAAGCCTGAATTTGTTTCGACAAGTTATAAAATACGTGCAAAATGTCAAATTAATCGTAATGGTGATTGCATCTATTCAAACAAGATATTGCATGAAAAAGGATATCGATTGCTACATCGCGTCCCGTCTACACCTGTATTAAACTCAGTCTATATAACTAAACCTAACGTGTTGATTATTGGTTCGTTCTCATGACTACCACGCAGCAGGAGAGTAAAATGTGGATCGATTGATTACTATTTGAACGGTTAGGCCTTGCTCAGACATTTGAAACTAAGTTCACATCAGCAATAAACGATGACACATCCTACGCATATTATGCTCTTTACGTTTAGTGTGGCGTATCAATTTGCAGATAAACACGAAGAACCCAGTGAATAATTTAACTGCGCATGGTTGATAACATATTGACAAATAATAATAATAAGGGACACATCAAAAGGTTGATACATTAAGTTTAACATCCAAAAGAGATTTAATGGCAATGATATTTCTCCTAATCATAAGACACTCTCCGTTAAGTCTCCCCGTGCTTTCAATCAGAACTGTTATTCATTTCGGTCTTTGGAGATCGCTGAGCCCGATATTTACAGGTATCGATATTACATTCTCAAATGCTTTTGGTTTCTTACTTAGATTTCGAATAGGTGGTTCCACTACTCAAGCATTTAAAGGTTCTGAGTATTGTTTAATCACTCTTAGGATATGTTGCCTGCTTTTTAATTTAGTCTTCTGGCTGTTACCTTTGATACGTAGGCTTCATAACATCTGCTCTCAGCTAAATTTTATTTCATTTTTTACGCCTATTATTTTGTCGTTTAGGGCGTGTGGTTGGAAACTGGGACTATACGCCTTTGGCCACTGAATGGTGTGAACATACCGCATTGAAGATAACATGTTAACAGTCATATGCATAACATCTTTGGGATGGCTCTTGCTGTACTATTGGCATTTTAAATTATGAGTTCTGCTCAACCCGTGGCCAGAGGGCGTGAACGGTAGCAAGCACTTTCCCACTACTGTTCATTAACAGTCTCAACAAAACCGAGACTGCAATAGTTTTTGCATTTATCGTGTTCGACGATCCTTTCGTACTATATTTTATTATTAAATAGTATTTCATACTGTAAATGAACCTCGGGTCACAACTCTGAACAGTTGTATACTGCAGTAGTTAATGCAATCGGGTACCTGGCGAAATATGAGTTTAACTGCATGCAGATCATCTCAATAAGGTTGCATTGCAGCAGAAAAGCTGCTAGATTAAAACACATCTGTATATGTTCTTGATGAAACATTTCGAAACGTCTAAAATTTCATCCATATGTATGTATCACCAATGTCCAATCTATATATAATTTTACCACACAGCCTTACCAAAGACAACTCTCTTGATTGTAGTACTCAACATACGTATCTAAGGAAAACATTACGTTATTGTTGTTTGTTTTCAATGAGTGTTTGACTGTGTTCTGTAAATGTATTTTTCCTGTTTGACTGCTATACCCGCTTTTGTAATTTGCTCCATAATTTATAGTAATATCAAGACTGGTCGAATCTGATGGGAGTCTAAAATTAATTAGGCAGCTGTATATTCTTGGTCTGCCAACACCGTGTCATGCGTATGTCTTACTTGCAGATATCGGGCTGCGCAGATTCGGCCAAATAAAGCGACCACTAGCAATTAGCCAATTTTATTCGCGGGTTGTTCATGCACATGAAGTCGAATTTCATAAAATCTTACAAATAAACCTAACAACGCCACTTGTTGGTTGTTACACTTGTTGACGTCATTTGCTGCTTCTCATAAGTTAAAAGTAAAAAACTAATATTTAATTAACTTGAAAATACATTTTATGAAAGTCTCATGAAATCTCTCAAATCTCTCTAAAACCGTACCCAAACGTGAAAGGGCGATTTTCCCCCAGGCATTGATTCTGCAGACCATAGCGTAACGAAGAAATGAGAAACAAGCCGGGTGACCGATACTAGCAGCTTTTGTGACGACTATAACAAATATGATTTTCAACAGACAATGTATTGGTTAATCTGAGATAGAAAAGAACTGAACTAGAATGACCACACTGCTTAAGACAATTGTATTCAGTATACATTAGTTCAAGGGCCTAAATTCAGCAGTTGCTTGTTTTCGCAACCGATATGTACAAAGGCACTTATTTTGGTAAACAAGGATTGCATTTGTTTGAAATTACGCCTACAAATCCTTCTTTCAGCAGACGACCGAAGGGCGGAAAAATTAACGAACGGCGCGGTACCTTAATATGTTCATTCATTTTAAACGGGTGTAGACAACCGAATAAGTAACACAGTCCAAAAAAAAAGGAGAAAATCCGGTTTGTCTCCTTTACCCTGTCAAATTATATCAGAGACTTTTCGCTTCAGTGTATATCGTACAAGAGAAACTTCTATTTAAGTTCAAATGCTACAAGAGAAATTTCTCTTCAAGCCTAACACGTTATAAGAGAAATTTCTTTTTAAGCTAAAACCCTACAAGAGAAATTTATCTTCAAGCTAAAACGCTACAAGAGAAATTTCTCTTCAAGCTAAAATGCTACAGGAGAAATTTCTCTTCAAGCTAATATCCAACAAGAGAAATTTATCTTCAGGCCTAAAACGCTACAAGAGAAATTTCTCTTCAAGCTATAATGCTACAAGAGAAATTTCTATTAAAAAAAAAGTATGACAAGCTTAAAGTGCTACAAGAGAAATTTCTTTTCAAGCTAAAACGCTACAAGTGATATTTCTCTTCAAGCTCAAACGCTACAAGAGAAAATTCTCTTCAAGCTATAATGCTAGAAGAGAAATTTCTCTTCAAGCTAAAATGCTATAAGAGAAATTTCTCTTCAAGCTAATATCCTACAAGAGAAATTTTTCTTCAAGCCTAAAACGCTACAAGAGAAATTTCTCTTCAAGCTAAAACGCTACAAGAGAAATTTCTCTTCAAGCTAAAGCGCTACAAGACAAATTAGTATTCAAGCCTAAACTGCCACAAGAGAAATTTCTCTTCAAGCTAAACGCTACAAGAGAAATTTCTCTTCAAGCTAACATCCTACAAGAGAAATTTCTCTTCAAGCTAAAACGCTACAAAAGAAATTTCCCTTCAAGCTAAAACCCTACAGCTAAAAACATACACGAGAAATTTCTCTTCAAGCTATAAATATCCTACAAGAGAAATTTCTCTTATAGAATTTGAACTTAAATAGAGATTGTTCTTGTACGATATACACTGAAGAGAAAATTCTCTGATATAAATGACCTAGTTTCTACTTAAACTGCAATATAGGCCATTTGATAGAGTAAAGGATACAACCCGGATTTTCTCCTTTTATTTCGGAGTGTGTTAAGTACTCTTTGGGACATATAGACTCCGTGATTGAGAGGGTAAAGAGACTATGTTAAAAACATTCTCGCCTTTCATGGTTCCGGGTTCGAATCCCACTGGAAGCTCGACTTGTAAACGCGAAAGTGTTGATTCCTATCTATGGCAGAGGTATACAGTAATATTTTGACCCAGGAATAATTGGGTGGTCGGCCTGGAACACCGACAAAATAACGAACGTTATACATAGCCTTAGATTTGATGGACAATGACGTTAAACACGAACAAACACATCTATTGGACATGAAACGTTAACCTCACCTATTATGGTACAATTCCCTGGGGACATAGCAAGGTTTTGTTTGTTATCACAAACAACGTAGCTCTTTCTCATAGTGTCTCTATCTATATGACATTCTAGAGTTTGTCGAGGATATTTGTCATTTGAAATATGCCCTATTTGAATAAATAATATAATCATTATATCATAATATTGTGATCAATTTAGGTTTTACACGAGGCCGCCAGACTTACATTCAGATCCAACATATAGACAGAAGTGCGTTGCAAATAATACATTATTACTACTGTTATATTTTAAATATAAAATAATTATAACATGTATAACATATAAGATATAAATATAAGATAGTATAATCGATTAATGATGTATTTCTCTGACACGTTACTCATCAATTGCAATTTTATACCCTTTATCCGTTCTTTAAAACTAGTGCTAGCAAATCAAAGATAGATTACAGAAATGACATTTTCGGGCATTGTTAAAGTTTATTTCTGCTTTTTTAAATATTACCCAATTGCAGATGAATGAACACATTTATTTATTTCTGACAAACTTCAACTTTATTTGAGATTATAAGCAGTAATTGCAAACGTAGTTTATCATGTTGAATGGTATTATAATATTGAATTACTGCGTCACCAAATCTAATATTGAATGATATGATAAGGGAAATGGCATGTTTATCCTTGTTCCTTCTTCCCAAAATGTATGGTCTGCGGGCGGTGACAAAACTTTAACTTGATCGAAAATCAAGTTATTACAAGTTAATCAGGGTATCCGTCAGAAAAGGATACGAGCCTTTAGTATAACAACGCACTTCATGATTTGTGATTGACCCCTCTACAGTCGATCACTAGGCGTCATATATCTATTGTACGATGCCCGGACAGCCTCTCGGGACTTCATGATTGCACCTTCTGAAACCCTGAAAGCGGATGTTGGTGCATGAAATTTCGGATTTTCTGTTCGAACCCTAGATTGGTTTTCCCTTTGTCTGCAACTGCTGTGGTTGTTCAGTACATTTCTTGATACATCCTGAAGGGATTCCTATTATGTTTTATATAGTTTTACAATAACGTATACATGTATGCTTTCCTAATTTCTATGTATGTGGACTCTATTATTAGCGTGTTCCTTTTATTGGATATTCTTTTATTTAAACTTGTCTTGTCAATCTGAGCGGGATAATGGCGAGGCTATGTACACATCAAATCGATTTAAGCTACCCAGTAGGCCTAATTGACTAATGACCGTTCCAAGTCGGTAACCCTGCATGTCTTCACCACTCCCTGTGTTGTGTACTGTGCATTTCATTGTACATTTAATTTGCTCTTTGTTTGTGATGCGGTGCGGACGTACGGTGTCATTGCGTTTGGGTGCTGTAATTTCAATAGGACTATTTTTTCTCAAACAAAAATGAGAAAAAATAATTAATTTGGGGGCACGCGACGAGCTTTCATATATCAAAACGAGGCAAAACGAGGCAAAGCAGTTAAGATATATAGTATGTAATTGCTTCTCGCTACAAAATAGAAATTTGACCTTATATTCATTTTTTATACTAATCACTTGATAACACCCATTTGTTTTTAGATAATTTTATTTTTATTTAAAAAATCTAAATCTAATTAAGTACTCGTAAACAACATCTTAATTAATGTTTTCGTCTTATTCGCGTTATCGCAAGTTCAAATCGGACTGTTCTACCGTTTGCAGTCAATTATTTAATGACGCAGGTAGACAACAAGTAACTTGGTAATGTGTATACAATTATTTCTTTTCCCTCGTTACTGTTACGTTTTACAGGGCAAGATTGGGTGTCAACGACTGTTTCGATGCGGTAGATCTATTGTCAACCCGTTTTTGTGTGGTGTCACATGCCTTGCTACTTACTTACATTGTAAGTGGTGTTAGTTTACTTACATTGTAAGTGGTGGTTGTTTATTTACAATGTAAGTGGTGTTTGTTTACTTCATTTGTAAGTGGTGGTTGTTTACTTACATTGTAAGTGGTATTTGTTTACGTACATTGTAAGTGGTGGCTGTTTACTTACATTGTAAGTGGTGGTTGTTTACTTACATTGTAAGTGGTGTTTGTTTACTTACATTGTAAATGTTGTTTGTTTACTTACATTTTAAGTGGTGGTTGTTTACTTACATTGCTAGTGGTGTTTGTTTACTTACATTGTAAGTGGTGGTTGTTTATTTACATTGTAAGTGGTGTTTGTTTACTTTATTTGTAAGTGGTGTTTGTTTACTTACATTGTAAGTGGTGGTTGTTTAATTACATTGTAAGTGGTGGTTGTTTACTTACATTGTTAGTGGTGTTTGTTTACTTCATTTGTAAGTGGTGTTTGTTTACTTACATTGTAAGTGGTGATTGTTTACTTACATTGTAAGTGATGATTGTTTACTTACATTGTTAGTGGTGGTTGTTTACTTACATTGTAAGTGGTGATTGTTTACTTACATTTTAAGTGGTGGTTGTTTGCTTACATTGTAAGTGGTGTTTGTTTACTTACATTGTAAGTGGTGTTTGTTTATTTATATTTAAAGTGGTGTTTGTTTACTTACATTGTAAGTGGTGTTTGTTTACTTACATTGTAAGTCTTTTTTGTTTACTAACATTGTAAGTGGTATTTGTTTACTTACATTGTAAGTGGTGTTTGTTTACTTACAGTGTAAGTGGTGGTTGTTTACTTAATTTGTAAGTGGTGCTTGTTTACTTACATTGTAAGTGGTTGTTGTTTACTTACATTGTAAGTGGTATTTGTGTACTTACATTGTAAGTGGTGTTTGTTTACTTACATTGTAAGTGGTGTTTGTTTACTTACATTGTAAGAGTTATTTGTTTACTTACATTGTAAGTGGTATTTGTTTACTTACATTGTAAGTGGTGTTTGTTTACTTACAGTGTAAGTGGTGGTTGTTTACCTAATTTGTAAGTGGTGTTTGTTTACTTACATTGTAAGTGGTGGTTGTTTACTAAATTGTAAGTGGTGGTTGTTTTCTTACATTGTTAGTGGTATTTGCTTACTTACATTGTTAGTGGTGTTTGTTTATTTAATTTGTAAGTGGTTGTTGTTTACTTACATTGTAAGTGGTATTTGTTTACTTACATTGTAAGTGGTGTTTGTTTACTTACATTTTAAGTGGTGGTTGTTTACTTACAGTGTAAGTGGTGTTTGTTTACTTCATTGTAAGTGGTGGTTGTTTACTTACATTGTAAGTGGTATTTGTTTAATTACATTGTAAGTGGTGTTTGTATACTTACATTGTAAGTGGTGTTTGTTTACTTACATTGTAAGTGGTGGTTGTTTACTTACAATGTAAGTGATGATTGTTTACCTACATTGTAAGTGGTGGTTGTTTATTTACATTGTAAGTGGTGGTTGTTTACTTACAATGTAAGTGATGATTGTTTACCTACATTGTAAGTGGTGGTTGTTTACTTACATTGTAAGTGGTGGTTGTTCACTTACAATGTAAGTGGTGATTGTTTACCTACATTGTAAGTGGTGGTTGTTTACTTACCTTGTAAGTGGTATTTGTTTACTTACATTGTAAGTGGTGTTTGTTTACTTACATTGTAAGTGGTATTTGTTTACTTACATTGTAAGTGGTGTTTGTTTACTTACATTGTAAGTGGTATTTGTTTACTTACATTGTAAGTGGTGTTTGTTTACTTACATTTTAAGTGGTGGTTGTTTACTTACAGTGTTAGTGGTGTTTGTTTACTTACATTGTTAGTGGTGTTTGTTTACTTGCTTTGTAAGTGGTATTTGTTTAATTACATTATAAGTGGTGTTTGTTTACTTACATTGTAAGTGGTGTTTGTTTCCTTACATTGTAAGCGGTGTTTGTTTACTTACATTGTAAATGGTGTTTGTTTCCTTACATTGTAAGTGGTATTTGTTTACTTACATTGTAAGTGGTGGTTGTTTACTTACAATGTAAGTGATGATTGTTTACCTACATTGTAAATGGTGGTTGTTTACTTACATTGCAAGTGGTATTTGTTTACTTACATTGTAATTGGTTTTTGTTTACTTACATTGTAAGTGTTGTTTGTTTACTTACATTGTAAGTGGTATTTGTTTACTTACAGTGTAAGTGGTGTTTGTTTACTTACATTGTAAGTGTTTTTTGTTTACTTACATTGTAAGTGTTGTTTGTTTACTTACATTGTAAGTGGTATTTGTTTACTTACATTGTAAGTGGTATTTGTTTACTTACATTGTAAGTGGGTTTTGTTTACTTACATTGTAAGTGTTGTTTGTTTACTTACAATGTAAGTGGTGTTTGTTTACTTACATTGTAAGTGGTATTTGTTTACTTACATTGTAAGTTGTGGTTGTTTACTTACATTGTAAGTGGCGGTTGTTTACTTACATTGTAAGTGGTGTTTGTTTACTTACATTTTAAGTGGTGGTTGTTTACTTACATTGTAAGTGGTGTTTGTTTCCTTACATTGTAAGCGGTGTGTGTTTACTTACATTGTAAGTGGTGTTTGTTTCCTTACATTGTAAGTGGTATTTGTTTACTTACATTGTAAGTGGTGGTTGTTTACTTACAATGTAAGTGATGATTGTTTACCTACATTGTAAATGGTGGTTGTTTACTTACATTGCAAGTGGTATTTGTTTACTTACATTGTAATTGTTTTTTGTTTACTTACATTGTAAGTGTTGTTTGTTTACTTACATTGTAAGTGGTATTTGTTTACTTACAGTGTAAGTGGTGTTTGTTTACTTACATTGTAAGTGGTTTTTGTTTACTTACATTGTAAGTGTTGTTTGTTTACTTACATTGTAAGTGGTATTTGTTTACTTACATTGTAAGTGGTTTTTGTTTACTTACATTGTAAGTGTTGTTTGTTTACTTACAATGTAAGTGGTGTTTGTTTACTTACATTGTAAGTGGTATTTGTTTACTTACATTGTAAGTTGTGGTTGTTTACTTACATTGTAAGTGGCGGTTGTTTACTTACATTGTAAGTGGTGTTTGTTTACTTACATTTTAAGTGGTGGTTGTTTACTTACAGCGTAAGTGGTGTTTGTTTACTTACATTGTAAGTGGTGTTTGTTTACTTACATTGTAAGTGGTGGTTGTTTACTTACAATGTAAGTGATGATTGTTTACCTACATTGTAAGTGGTGGTTGTTTACTTACATTGTAAGTGGTATGTGTTTACTTACATTGTAAGTGGTGTTTGTTTACTTACATTGTAAGTGGTGTTTGTTTACTTACAGTGTAAGTGGTGGTTGTTTACTTAATTTGTAAGTGATGTTTGTTTACTTACATTGTAAGTGGTGGTTGTTTACTAAATTGTAAGTGGTGGTTGTTTTCTTAAATTGTTAGTGGTATTTGTTTACTTACATTGTAAGTGGTGTTTGTTTATTTAATTTGTAAGTGGTGGTTGTTAACTTACATTGTAAGTGGTATTTGTTTACTTACATTGTAAGTGGTGGTTGTTTACTTACATTGTGAATGGTATTTGTTTACTTACATTGTAAGTGGTGTTTGTTTACTTACATTTTAAGTGGTGGTTGTTTACTTACAGTGTAAGTGGTGTTTGTTTACTTACATTGAAAGTGGTGTTTGTTTACTAAATTGCAAGTGGTGGTTGTTTTCTTACATTGTTAGTGGTATTTGTTTACTTACATTGTAAGTGGTGTTTGTTTACATACATTTTAAGTGGTGGTTGTTTACTTACAGTGTAAGTGGTGTTTGTTTACTTACATTGTAAGTGGTGGTTGTTTACTTACTATGTATGTGGTATTTGTTTACTTACATTGTAAGTGGTGTTTGTTTACTTACAGTGTAAGTGGTGGTCGTTTACTTACATTGTAAGTGGTATTTGTTTACTTACATTGTAAGTGGTGTTTGTTTACTTACAGTGTAAGTGGTGGTCGTTTACTTACATTGTTAATGGTATTTGTTTACTTACATTGTAAGTGGTGTTTGTTTACTTACATTGTAAGTGGTGTTTGTTTACTTACATTGTAAGTGGTGTTTGTTTACTTACATTGTTAGTGGTATTTGTTTACTTACATTGTAAGTGGTGGTTGTTTACTAAATTGTAAGTGGTGGTTGTTTTCTTAAATTGTTAGTGGTATTTGTTTACTTACATTGTAAGTGGTGTTTGTTTATTTAATTTGTAAGTGGTGGTTGTTAACTTACATTGTAAGTGGTATTTGTTTACTTACATTGTAAGTGGTGGTTGTTTACTTACATTGTGAATGATATTTGTTTACTTACATTGTAAGTGGTGTTTGTTTACTTACATTTTAAGTGGTGGTTGTTTACTTACAGTGTAAGTGGTGTTTGTTTACTTACATTGAAAGTGGTGTTTGTTTACTAAATTGCAAGTGGTGGTTGTTTTCTTACATTGTTAGTGGTATTTGTTTACTTACATTGTAAGTGGTGTTTGTTTAAATTTATTTTAAGTGGTGGTTGTTTACTTACAGTGTAAGTGGTATTTGTTTACTTACATTGTAAGTGGTGGTTGTTTACTTACATTGTGAATGGTATTTGTTTACTTACATTGTAAGTGGTGTTTGTTTACTTACATTTTAAGTGGTGGTTGTTTACTTACAGTGTAAGTGGTGTTTGTTTACTTACATTGAAAGTGGTGTTTGTTTACTAAATTGCAAGTGGTGGTTGTTTTCTTACATTGTTAGTGGTATTTGTTTACTTACATTGTAAGTGGTGTTTGTTTACATACATTTTAAGTGGTGGTTGTTTACTTACAGTGTAAGTGGTGTTTGTTTACTTACATTGTAAGTGGTGGTTGTTTACTTACTATGTATGTGGTATTTGTTTACTTACATTGTAAGTGGTGTTTGTTTACTTACAGTATAAGTGGTGGTCGTTTACTTACATTGTAAGTGGTATTTGTTTACTTACATTGTAAGTGGTGTTTGTTTACTTACAGTGTAAGTGGTGTTTGTTTCCTTACATTGTAAGCGGTGTTTGTTTACTTACATTGTAAGTGGTGTTTGTTTCCTTACATTGTAAGTGGTATTTGTTTACTTACATTGTAAGTGGTGGTTGTTTACTTACAATGTAAGTGATGATTGTTTACCTACATGGTAAATGGTGGTTGTTTACTTACATTGCAAGTGGTATTTGTTTACTTACATTGTAATTGGTTTTTGTTTACTTACATTGTAAGTGTTGTTTGTTTACTTACATTGTAAGTGGTATTTGTTTACTTACAGTGTAAGTGGTGTTTGTTTACTTACATTGTAAGTGTTTTTTGTTTACTTACATTGTAAGTGTTGTTTGTTTACTTACATTGTAAGTGGTATTTGTTTACTTACATTGTAAGTGGTATTTGTTTACTTACATTGTAAGTGGTTTTTGTTTACTTACATTGTAAGTGTTGTTTGTTTACTTACAATGTAAGTGGTGTTTGTTTACTTACATTGTAAGTGGTATTTGTTTACTTACATTGTAAGTTGTGGTTGTTTACTTACATTGTAAGTGGCGGTTGTTTACTTACATTGTAAGTGGTGTTTGTTTACTTACATTTTAAGTGGTGGTTGTTTACTTACATTGTAAGTGGTGTTTGTTTCCTTACATTGTAAGCGGTGTTTGTTTACTTACATTGTAAGTGGTGTTTGTTTCCTTACATTGTAAGTGGTATTTGTTTACTTACATTGTAAGTGGTGGTTGTTTACTTACAATGTAAGTGATGATTGTTTACCTACATTGTAAATGGTGGTTGTTTACTTACATTGCAAGTGGTATTTGTTTACTTACATTGTAATTGTTTTTTGTTTACTTACATTGTAAGTGTTGTTTGTTTACTTACATTGTAAGTGGTATTTGTTTACTTACAGTGTAAGTGGTGTTTGTTTACTTACATTGTAAGTGGTTTTTGTTTACTTACATTGTAAGTGTTGTTTGTTTACTTACATTGTAAGTGGTATTTGTTTACTTACATTGTAAGTGGTTTTTGTTTACTTACATTGTAAGTGTTGTTTGTTTACTTACAATGTAAGTGGTGTTTGTTTACTTACATTGTAAGTGGTATTTGTTTACTTACATTGTAATTTGTGGTTGTTTACTTACATTGTAAGTGGCGGTTGTTTACTTACATTGTAAGTGGTGTTTGTTTACTTACATTTTAAGTGGTGGTTGTTTACTTACAGCGTAAGTGGTGTTTGTTTACTTACATTGTAAGTGGTGTTTGTTTACTTACATTGTTAGTGGTGGTTGTTTACTTACAATGTAAGTGATGATTGTTTACCTACATTGTAAGTGGTGGTTGTTTACTTACATTGTAAGTGGTATGTGTTTACTTACATTGTAAGTGGTGTTTGTTTACTTACAGTGTAAGTGGTGGTTGTTTACTTAATTTGTAAGTGATGTTTGTTTACTTACATTGTAAGTGGTGGTTGTTTACTAAATTGTTAGTGGTGGTTGTTTTCTTAAATTGTTAGTGGTATTTGTTTACTTACATTGTAAGTGGTGTTTGTTTATTTAATTTGTAAGTGGTGGTTGTTAACTTACATTGTAAGTGGTATTTGTTTACTTACATTGTAAGTGGTGGTTGTTTACTTACATTGTGAATGGTATTTGTTTACTTACATTTTAAGTGGTGTTTGTTTACTTACATTTTAAGTGGTGGTTGTTTACTTACAGTGTAAGTGGTGTTTGTTTACTTACATTGAAAGTGGTGTTTGTTTACTAAATTGCAAGTGGTGGTTGTTTTCTTACATTGTTAGTGGTATTTGTTTACTTACATTGTAAGTGGTGTTTGTTTACATACATTTTAAGTGGTGGTTGTTTACTTACAGTGTAAGTGGTGTTTGTTTACTTACATTGTAAGTGGTGGTTGTTTACTTACTATGTATGTGGTATTTGTTTACTTACATTGTAAGTGGTGTTTGTTTACTTACAGTGTAAGTGGTGGTCGTTTACTTACATTGTAAGTGGTATTTGTTTACTTACATTGTAAGTGGTGTTTGTTTACTTACAGTGTAAGTGGTGGTCGTTTACTTACATTGTTAATGGTATTTGTTTACTTACATTGTAAGTGGTGTTTGTTTACTTACATTGTAAGTGGTGTTTGTTTACTTACATTGTTAGTGGTATTTGTTTACTTACATTGTAAGTGGTGGTTGTTTACTAAATTGTAAGTGGTGGTTGTTTTCTTAAATTGTTAGTGGTATTTGTTTACTTACATTGAAAGTGGTGTTTGTTTATTTAATTTGTAAGTGGTGGTTGTTAACTTACATTGTAAGTGGTATTTGTTTACTTACATTGTAAGTGGTGGTTGTTTACTTACATTGTGAATGGTATTTGTTTACTTACATTGTAAGTGGTGTTTGTTTACTTACATTTTAAGTGGTGGTTGTTTACTTACAGTGTAAGTGGTGTTTGTTTACTTACATTGAAAGTGGTGTTTGTTTACTAAATTGCAAGTGGTGGTTGTTTTCTTACATTGTTAGTGGTATTTGTTTACTTACATTGTAAGTGGTGTTTGTTTACATACATTTTAAGTGGTGGTTGTTTACTTACAGTGTAAGTGGTATTTGTTTACTTACATTGTAAGTGGTGGTTGTTTACTTACATTGTGAATGGTATTTGTTTACTTACATTGTAAGTGGTGTTTGTTTACTTACATTTTAAGTGGTGGTTGTTTACTTACAGTGTAAGTGGTGTTTGTTTACTTACATTGAAAGTGGTGTTTGTTTACTAAATTGCAAGTGGTGGTTGTTTTCTTACATTGTTAGTGGTATTTGTTTACTTACATTGTAAGTGGTGTTTGTTTACATACATTTTAAGTGGTGGTTGTTTACTTACAGTGTAAGTGGTGTTTGTTTACTTACATTGTAAGTGGTGGTTGTTTACTTACTATGTATGTGGTATTTGTTTACTTACATTGTAAGTGGTGTTTGTTTACTTACAGTGTAAGTGGTGGTCGTTTACTTACATTGTAAGTGGTATTTGTTTACTTACATTGTAAGTGGTGTTTGTTTACTTACAGTGTAAGTGGTGGTCGTTTACTTACATTGTTAATGGTATTTGTTTACTTACATTGTAAGTGGTGTTTGTTTACTTACATTGTAAGTGGTGTTTGTTTACTTACATTGTAAGTGGTGTTTGTTTACTTACATTGTTAGTGGTATTTGTTTACTTACATTGTAAGTGGTGTTTGTTTACTTACATTGTTAGTGGTATTTGTTTACTTACATTGTAAGTGGTGGTTGTTTACTAAATTGTAAGTGGTGGTTGTTTTCTTAAATTGTTAGTGGTATTTGTTTACTTACATTGTAAGTGGTGTTTGTTTATTTAATTTGTAAGTGGTGGTTGTTAACTTACATTGTAAGTGGTATTTGTTTACTTACATTGTAAGTGGTGGTTGTTTACTTACATTGTGAATGGTATTTGTTTACTTACATTGTAAGTGGTGTTTGTTTACTTACATTTTAAGTGGTGGTTGTTTACTTACAGTGTAAGTGGTGTTTGTTTACTTACATTGAAAGTGGTGTTTGTTTACTAAATTGCAAGTGGTGGTTGTTTTCTTACATTGTTAGTGGTATTTGTTTACTTACATTGTAAGTGGTGTTTGTTTACATACATTTTAAGTGGTGGTTGTTTACTTACAGTGTAAGTGGTGTTTGTTTACTTACATTGTAAGTGGTGGTTGTTTACTTACTATGTATGTGGTATTTGTTTACTTACATTGTAAGTGGTGTTTGTTTACTTACAGTGTAAGTGGTGGTCGTTTACTTACATTGTAAGTGGTATTTGTTTACTTACATTGTAAGTAGTGTTTGTTTACTTACAGTGTAAGTGGTGGTCGTTTACTTACATTGTTAATGGTATTTGTTTACTTACATTGTAAGTGGTGTTTGTTTACTTACATTGTAAGTGGTGTTTGTTTACTTACATTGTAAGTGGTGTTTGTTTACTTACATTGTTAGTGGTATTTGTTTACTTACATTGTAAGTGGTGGTTGTTTTCTTACATTGTAAGTGGTGGTTGTTTACTTACAATGTAAGTGATGATTGTTTACCTACATTGTAAGTGGTGGTTGTTTACTTACATTGTAAGTGGTGGTTGTTTACTTACAATGTAAGTGGTGATTGTTTACCTACATTGTAAGTGGTGGTTGTTTACTTACACTGTAAGTGGTGGTTGTTTACTTACACTGTAAGTGATGATTGTTTACCTACATTGTAAGTGGTAATTGTTTACTTACATTGTAAGTGGTGTTTGTTTACTTCCATTGTAAGTGGTATTTGTTTACTTACATTGTGAGTGGTGTTTGTTTACTTACATTTTAAGTGTTATTTGTTTACTTACATTGTAAGTGGTGTTTGTTTACTTACATTGTAAGTGGTGTTTGTTTAATTACATTGTAAGTGGTGTTTGTTTACTTACATTGTAAGTGGTATTTGTTTACTTACAATGTAAGTGGTGGTTGTTTACTTACAGTGTAAGTGGTGGTTGTTTACTTACAATGTAAGTGATGATTGTTTACCTACATTGTAAGTGGTGGTTGTTTACTTACATTGTAAGTGGTATTTGTTTACTTACATTGTAAGTGTTGTTTGTTTACTTACATTGTAAGTGGTATTTGTTTACTTACATTGTAAGTGGTATTTGTTTACTTACATTGTAAGTGGTGTTTGTTTACTTACATTGTAAGTGGTATTTGTTTACTTACATTGTAAGTTGTGGTTGTTTACTTACATTGTAAGTGGCGGTTGTTTACTTACATTGTAAGTGGTGTTTGTTTACTTACATTTTAAGTGGTGGTTGTTTACTTACAGCGTAAGTGGTGTTTGTTTACTTACATTGTAAGTGGTGGTTGTTTACTTACAATGTAAGTGATGATTGTTTACCTACATTGTAAGTGGTGGTTGTTTACTTACATTGTAAGTGGTATTTGTTTACTTACATTGTAAGTGGTGTTTGTTTACTTACATTGTAAGTGGTGTTTGTTTACTTACAGTGTAAGTGGTGGTTGTTTACTTAATTTGTAAGTGATGTTTGTTTACTTACATTGTAAGTGGTGTTTGTTTACTAAATTGTAAGTGGTGGTTGTTTTCTTACATTGTTAGTGGTATTTGTTTACTTACATTGTAAGTGGTGTTTGTTTATTTAATTTGTAAGTGGTTGTTGTTTACTTACATTGTAAGTGGTATTTGTTTACTTACATTGTAAGTGGTGGTTGTTTACTTACATTGTGAATGGTATTTGTTTACTTACATTGTAAGTGGTGTTTGTTTACTTACGTTTTAAGTGGTGGTTGTTTACTTACAGTGTAAGTGGTGTTTGTTTACTTACATTGAAAGTGGTGTTTGTTTACTAAATTGCAAGTGGTGGTTGTTTTCTTACATTGTTAGTGGTATTTGTTTACTTACATTGTAAGTGGTGTTTGTTTATTTAATTTGTAAGTGGTGGTTGTTTACTTACATTGTAAGTGGTATTAGTTTACTTACATTGTAAGTGGTGGTTGTTTACTTACATTGTAAATGGTATTTGTTTACTTACATTGTAAGTGGTGTTTGTTTACATAAATTTTAAGTGGTGGTTGTTTACTTACAGTGTAAGTGGTGTTTGTTTACTTACATTGTAAGTGGTGGTTGTTTACTTACATTGTATGTGGTATTTGTTTACTTACATTGTAAGTGGTGTTTGTTTACTTACAGTGTAAGTGGTGGTCGTTTACTTACATTGTAAGTGGTATTTGTTTACTTACATTGTAAGTGGTGTTTGTTTACTTACAGTGTAAGTGGTGTTTGTTTACTTACATTGTAAGTGGTGTTTGTTTACTTACATTGTTAGTGGTATTTGTTTACTTACATTGTAAGTGGTGGTTGTTTACTTACATTGTTAGTGGTATTTGTTTACTTACATTGTAAGTGGTGTTTGTTTACTTACATTGTAAGTGGTGTTTGTTTACTTACATTGTTAGTGGTATTTGTTTACTTACATTGTAAGTGGTGGTTGTTTACTTACATTGTAAGTGGTGGTTGTTTACTTACAATGTAAGTGATGATTGTTTACCTACATTGTAAGTGGTGGTTGTTTACTTACATTGTAAGTGGTGGTTGTTTACTTACAATGTAAGTGGTGATTGTTTACCTACATTGTAAGTGATTGTTGTTTACTTACATTGTAAGTGGTGGTTGTTTACTTACACTGTAAGTGATGATTGTTTACCTACATAGTAAGTGGTAATTGTTTACTTACATTGTAAGTGGTGTTTGTTTACTTCCATTGTAAGTGGTATTTGTTTACCTACATTGTAAGTGGTAATTGTTTACTTACATTGTAAGTGGTGTTTGTTTACTTCCATTGTAAGTGGTATTTGTTTACTTACATTGTAAGTGGTGTTTGTTTACTTACATTTTAGGTGTTATTTGTTTACTTACATTGTAAGTGGTGTTTGTTTACTTACATTTTAAGTGGTGTTTGTTTACTTACATTGTAAGTGGTGTTTGTTTACTTACATTTTAAGTGGTGTTTGTTTACTTACATTGTAAGTGGTGTTTGTTTACTTACATTGTAAGTGGTGTTTGTTTACTTACATTGTAAGTGGTGTTTGTTTACTTACATTGTAAGTGGTATTTGTTTACTTACAATGTAAGTGGTGGTTGTTTACTTACAGTGTAAGTGGTGGTTGTTTACTTACAATGTAAGTGATGATTGTTTACCTACATTGTAAGTGGTGGTTGTTTACTTACATTGTAAGTGGTATTTGTTTACTTACATTGTAAGTTGTGGTTGTTTACTTACATTGTAAGTGGCGGTTGTTTACTTACATTGTAAGTGGTGTTTGTTTACTTACATTTTAAGTGGTGGTTGTTTACTTACAGCGTAAGTGGTGTTTGTTTACTTACATTGTAAGTGGTGTTTGTTTACTTACATTGTAAGTGGTGGTTGTTTACTTAAAATGTAAGTGATGATTGTTTACCTACATTGTCAGTGGTGGTTGTTTACTTACATTGTAAGTGGTATTTGTTTACTTACATTGTAAGTGGTGTTTGTTTACTTACAATGTCAGTGGTGTTTGTTTACTTACAGTGTAAGTGGTGGTTGTTTACTTAATTAGTAAGTGATGTTTGTTTACTTACATTGTAAGTGGTGGTTGTTTACTAAATTGTAAGTGGTGTTTGTTTTCTTACATTGTTAGTGGTATTTGTTTACTTACATTGTAAGTGGTGTTTGTTTATTTAATTTGTAAGTGGTGGTTGTTTACTTACATTGTAAGTGGTATTTGTTTACTTACATTGTAAGTGGTGGTTGTTTACTTACATTGTGAATGGTATTTGTTTACTTACATTGTAAGTGGTGTTTGTTTACTTACATTTTAAGTGGTGGTTGTTTACTTACAGTGTAAGTGGTGTTTGTTTACTTACATTGAAAGTGGTGTTTGTTTACTAAATTGCAAGTGGTGGTTGTTTTCTTACATTGTTAGTGGTATTTGTTTACTTACATTGTAAGTGGTGTTTGTTTATTTAATTTGTAAGTGGTGGTTGTTTACTTACATTGTAAGTGGTATTAGTTTACTTACATTGTAAGTGGTGGTTGTTTACTTACATTGTAAATGGTATTTGTTTACTAACATTGTAAGTGGTGTTTGTTTACATACATTTTAAGTGGTGGTTGTTTACTTACAGTGTAAGTGGTGTTTGTTTACTTACATTGTAAGTGGTGGTTGTTTACTTACATTGTATGTGGTTTTTGTTTACTTACATTGTAAGTGGTGTTTGTTTACTTACAGTGTAAGTGGTGGTCGTTTACTTACATTGTAAGTGGTATTTGTTTACTTACATTGTAAGTGGTGTTTGTTTACTTACAGTGTAAGTGGTGTTTGTTTACTTACATTGTAAGTGGTGTTTGTTTACTTACATTGTTAGTGGTATTTGTTTACTTACATTGTAAGTGGTGGTTGTTTACTTACATTGTTAGTGGTATTTGTTTACTTACATTGTAAGTGGTGTTTGTTTACTTACATTGTAAGTGGTGTTTGTTTACTTACATTGTAAGTGGTGTTTGTTTACTTACATTGTTAGTGGTATTTGTTTACTTACATTGTAAGTGGTGGCTGTTTACTTACATTGTAAGTGGTGGTTGTTTACTTACAATGTAAGTGATGATTGTTTACCTACATTGTAAGTGGTGGTTGTTTACTTACATTGTAAGTGGTGGTTGTTTACTTACAATGTAAGTGGTGATTGTTTACCTACATTGTAAGTGGTGTTTGTTTACTTACATTGTCAGTGGTGTTTGTTTACTTACAGTGTAAGTGGTGGTTGTTTACTTAATTTGTAAGTGATGTTTGTTTACTTACATTGTAAGTGGTGGTTGTTTACTAAATTGTAAGTGGTGTTTGTTTTCTTACATTGTTAGTGGTATTTGTTTACTTACATTGTAAGTGGTGTTTGTTTATTTAATTTGTAAGTGGTGGTTGTTTACTTACATTGTAAGTGGTATTTGTTTACTTACATTGTAAGTGGTGGTTGTTTACTTACATTGTGAATGGTATTTGTTTACTTACATTGTAAGTGGTGTTTGTTTACTTACATTTTAAGTGGTGGTTGTTTACTTACAGTGTAAGTGGTGTTTGTTTACTTACATTGAAAGTGGTGTTTGCTTACTAAATTGCAAGTGGTGGTTGTTTTCTTACATTGTTAGTGGTATTTGTTTACTTACATTGTAAGTGGTGTTTGTTTATTTAATTTGTAAGTGGTGGTTGTTTACTTACATTGTAAGTGGTATTAGTTTACTTACATTGTAAGTGGTGGTTGTTTACTTACATTGTAAATGGTATTTGTTTACTAACATTGTAAGTGGTGTTTGTTTACATACATTTTAAGTGGTGGTTGTTTACTTACAGTGTAAGTGGTGTTTGTTTACTTACATTGTAAGTGGTGGTTGTTTACTTACATTGTATGTGGTTTTTGTTTACTTACATTGTAAGTGGTGTTTGTTTACTTACAGTGTAAGTGGTGGTCGTTTACTTACATTGTAAGTGGTATTTGTTTACTTACATTGTAAGTGGTGTTTGTTTACTTACAGTGTAAGTGGTGTTTGTTTACTTACATTGTAAGTGGTGTTTGTTTACTTACATTGTTAGTGGTATTTGTTTACTTACATTGTAAGTGGTGGTTGTTTACTTACATTGTTAGTGGTATTTGTTTACTTACATTGTAAGTGGTGTTTGTTTACTTACATTGTAAGTGGTGTTTGTTTACTTACATTGTAAGTGGTGTTTGTTTACTTACATTGTTAGTGGTATTTGTTTACTTACATTGTAAGTGGTGGTTGTTTACTTACATTGTAAGTGGTGGTTGTTTACTTACAATGTAAGTGATGATTGTTTACCTACATTGTAAGTGGTGGTTGTTTACTTGCATTGTAAGTGGTGGTTGTTTACTTACAATGTAAGTGGTGATTGTTTACCTACATTGTAAGTGGTTGTTGTTTACTTACATTGTAAGTGGTGGTTGTTTACTTACACTGTAAGTGATGATTGTTTACCTACATAGTAAGTGGTAATTGTTAACTTACATTGTAAGTGGTGTTTGTTTACTTCCATTGTAAGTGGTATTTGTTTACCTACATTGTAAGTGGTAATTGTTTACTTACATTGTAAGTGGTGTTTGTTTACTTCCATTGTAAGTGGTATTTGTTTACTTACATTGTAAGTGGTGGTTGTTTACTTACATTGTGAATGGTATTTGTTTACTTACATTGTAAGTGGTGTTTGTTTACTTACATTTCAAGTGGTGGTTGTTTACTTACAGTGTAAGTGGTGTTTGTTTACTTACATTGAAAGTGGTGTTTGTTTACTAAATTGCAAGTGGTGGTTGTTTTCTTACATTGTTAGTGGTATTTGTTTACTTACATTGTAAGTGGTGTTTGTTTATTTAATTTGTAAGTGGTGGTTGTTTACTTACATTGTAAGTAGTATTAGTTTACTTACATTGTAAGTGGTGGTTGTTTACTTACATTGTAAATGGTATTTGTTTACTAACATTGTAAGTGGTGTTTGTTTACATACATTTTAAGTGGTGGTTGTTTACTTACAGTGTAAGTGGTGTTTGTTTACTTACATTGTAAGTGGTGGTTGTTTACTTACATTGTATGTGGTTTTTGTTTACTTACATTGTAAGTGGTGTTTGTTTACTTACAGTGTAAGTGGTGGTCGTTTACTTACATTGTAAGTGGTATTTGTTTACTTACATTGTAAGTGGTGTTTGTTTACTTACAGTGTAAGTGGTGTTTGTTTACTTACATTGTAAGTGGTGTTTGTTTACTTACATTGTAAGTGGTGGTTGTTTACTTACATTGTTAGTGGTATTTGTTTACTTACATTGTAAGTGGTGTTTGTTTACTTACATTGTAAGTGGTGTTTGTTTACTTACATTGTAAGTGGTGTTTGTTTACTTACATTGTTAGTGGTTTTTGTTTACTTACATTGTAAGTGGTGGTTGTTTACTTACATTGTAAGTGGTGGTTGTTTACTTACAATGTAAGTGATGATTGTTTACCTACATTGTAAGTGGTGGTTGTTTACTTACATTGTAAGTGGTGGTTGTTTACTTACAATGTAAGTGGTGATTGTTTACCTACATTGTAAGTGGTTGTTGTTTACTTACATTGTAAGTGGTGGTTGTTTACTTACACTGTAAGTGATGATTGTTTACCTACATAGTAAGTGGTAATTGTTAACTTACATTGTAAGTGGTGTTTGTTTACTTCCATTGTAAGTGGTATTTGTTTACCTACATTGTAAGTGGTAATTGTTTACTTACATTGTAAGTGGTGTTTGTTTACTTCCATTGTAAGTGGTATTTGTTTACTTACATTGTAAGTGGTGTTTGTTTACTTATATTTTAGGTGTTATTTGTTTACTTACATTGTAAGTGGTGTTTGTTTACTTACATTTTAAGTGGTGTTTGTTTACTTACATTGTAAGTGGTGTTTGTTTACTTACATTTTAAGTGGTGTTTGTTTACTTACATTGTAAGTGGTGTTTGTTTACTTACATTGTAAGTGGTATTTGTTTACTTACAATGTAAGTGGTGGTTGTTTACTTACAGTGTAAGTGGTGGTTGTTTACTTACAATGTAAGTGATGATTGTTTACCTACATTGTAAGTGGTGGTTGTTTACTTACATTGTAAGTGGTATTTGTTTACTTACATTGTAAGTTGTGGTTGTTTACTTACATTGTAAGTGGCGGTTGTTTACTTACATTGTAAGTGGTGTTTGCTTACTTACATTTTAAGTGGTGGTTGTTTACTTACAGCGTAAGTGGTGTTTGTTTACTTACATTGTAAGTGGTGTTTGTTTACTTACATTGTAAGTGGTGGTTGTTTACTTAAAATGTAAGTGATGATTGTTTACCTACATTGTAAGTGGTGGTTGTTTACTTACATTGTAAGTGGTATTTGTTTACTTACATTGTAAGTGGTGTTTGTTTACTTACATTGTAAGTGGTGTTTGTTTACTTACAGTGTAAGTGGTGGTTGTTTACTTAATTTGTAAGTGATGTTTGTTTACTTACATTGTAAGTGGTGGTTGTTTACTAAATTGTAAGTGGTGGTTGTTTTCTTACATTGTTAGTGGTATTCGTTTACTTACATTGTAAGTGGTGTTTGTTTATTTAATTTGTAAGTGGTGGTTGTTTACTTACATTGTAAGTGGTATTTGTTTACTTACATTGTAAGTGGTGGTTGTTTACTTACATTGTGAATGGTATTTGTTTACTTACATTGTAAGTGGTGTTTGTTTACTTACATTTTAAGTGGTGTTTGTTTACTTACATTGTAAGTGGTGTTTGTTTAATTACATTGTAAGTGGTGTTTGTTTACTTACATTGTAAGTGGTATTTGTTTACTTACAATGTAAGTGGTGGTTGTTTACTTACATTGTAAGTGGTATTTGTTTACTTACATTGTAAGTGTTGTTTGTTTACTTACATTGTAAGTGGTATATGTTTACTTACATTGTAAGTGGTATTTGTTTACTTACATTGTAAGTGGTATTTGTTTACTTACATTGTAAGTGGTATTTGTTTACTTACATTGTAAGTGTGGTTTGTTTATTTACATTGTAAGTGGTGTTTGTTTACTTATATTGTAAGTGGTGTTTGTTTACTTACATTGTAAGTGGTATTTGTTTACTGACATTGTAAGTTGTGGTTGTTTACTTACATTGTAAGTGGTGGTTGTTTACTTACATTGTTAGTGGTATTTGTTTACTTACATTGTAAGTGGTGTTTGTTTACTTACATTGTAAGTGGTGTTTGTTTACTTATATTGTAAGTGGTGGTTGTTTACTTACAATGTAAGTGATGATTGTTTACCTACATTGTAAGTGGTGGTTGTTTACTTATATTGTAAGTGGTATTTGTTTACTTACATTGTAAGTGGTGTTTGTTTACTTACATTGTAAGTGATGATTGTTTACTTACATTGTAAGTGATGATTGTTTACTTACATTGTTAGTGGTGTTTGTTTACTTACATTGTAAGTGGTGTTTGTTTACTGGTCTTTAATACCTCCTTGTGGTTGATTGTGTTCTGTAGAAGCTAACTTTCCTGTTCGCCTGCTATACCTACCTTTGGTGTAACATGTCTCGCCTCTTATTATCCGTATAATTGCTGTTTACATTATGGCATGTTTTGGTTGGCTGTTTTCTGTGAAATCTACATTTTAAATTTCTTTTCGAGTTAAATAGTCGACCGACTACTTATCAGTTATGCTCCTACGCCAAGCGTACTTTTGCTCCCAAGGGATCCCCTTTTCAGTATGTATTGACATTCACACTAGCGTTTGTTTAGTGCTGCGTGTTGGCTGTAAAAAGTAATATATGTTTATTGGAATATTAATCTTAGTTTCTTATATAGATCTTTATTAATAGAATGTCAAGTATGTACGCAGTTTAGTTCTATTCCAAACCGTTTCAATTTGTTAATAATATATCCATAATCATAATCAATTGTGCAATATTCTGGTCGAAAATTCCCTTGAGCTCAAAATTGTTTTAGATTTAAAACTATTGAACAGAATGTTTTTGATAGATTAACCGATTCTGTTGCGTTTATTCATAATGATACAAATGGTCCTTGTAACATTTTATTGGCGGGGGACTTTAATAGACTCACCGCTGATAAGCCAGGTTTTGTAATGTTTGACCCAAGCGAATCTTTCGAAATTCTGCCAGATGAATTTTCCATAGATAGTTTTAGTCCGAGATATTCCCAAGATAAAGGCCATATACATAACAATGGTACTGGCTTTTTAGATTTCTGTAAATATACTGGTTTACGAATATTAAACGGGCGTATCGGGTATAGGTAAATATACGTTTGTGGGACACAGAGGGTGTAGTTTTGATGATTATGTTGTTGTATTTGAATCTATTTATAATAATTTCACAACTTTTGATGTTCATGATCCCAATACTTTATCCGACCATTGTGTTATTGAATGTTCTTTTGAATACATCATTAGCAATGAACATGCAGTTTTGAATGGTAATATTGTTGATGAAGTTGATCATATAATTATAGATTGCAAACATATATGGAATAGTGAGCATATATGTGAATATGGTGATGCTTTGAACTGCGATGTATTTGTTGAGCAATTAAATAAGTTAACTCAAACTACGGGTTCATGTGTTGACATGAATGGTATTGAATTTAGTTTACAGGAATTTTCCAATTTATTGAATAGTGTTACAAACCCTTTATTTAAAAAAACACTCAGGCACAATAATGGTACAGATACAAGTAAGCGTAAACAAAATAATGACTGGTTTAATGAAAGTTGTGAAGACCTGAGAACTATTTATCATTTTCATTTAAATTGTTATAGACAATGTCAGTCAGACGAAAACAGAGTTTTACTTGTTAGATCACGCTCTGAATATAAATCTATGTTAAAAAGATGTAAAAGAGATTATAATAATGTACAAACCAAAAAATTGGAAACATACAGGCATCAAAATGCGAAACTATATTGGAAAATGTTAAGAGAGGCTTCGCATGTAAACTGTCCAAATATATCGTTGTCTGCTTTTGAACAATATTTTAAATCTGTCAATTATCCTGCTGATCCTTCTTTAAAACCCGATGAAGATGTTTTGTATTTTAATGAACGTTTTTTAAATGTAGTTATATGTAATGAGGGGATATAAAAAGCTATTAGACAGCTCAAAAATGGTAAAAGTGCTGGTCCAGGTTTCCGTTTAAATTAATACTTTGTACATGGTGCTCACCAATTATTACCGTATTTGTACACATTATTTAACACTATATTGAACACAGGTATTTTTCCTGAGTCTTGGTCAGAAGGATATATAAGAATGGTTATATTAATGACACAGATAATTATAGAGGAATTACATTATTGAGGATGTTTGGTAAACTATTTAAGAGACTATTAAATACTCGTTTAATCTATTGGGCTGAAAATTACAATGTATATATTGAAGCACATGCAGACTTTTGCAGTGGTATGAGTACAACTGACAACATATTTGTTCTTCATGGACTTATTACACATATGATCAATAGTGATAAGAAGATGTATTGTAGTTTTATTGATGTTAGTAAAGCTTTTGAATAAATAGACAGAAACAGTATGTGGTATAAATTAATACAATTGGGTGTAAGAGGTAAAATGTTCAATGTAGTTAAAAATATGTATAATAGTATTAAGTCACGAGTCAAATACAATAATACGTTAAGCAACGAGTTTTGATGCATGCTCGGAGTGCGTCAAGGAGAATGTTTATCTCCTTTTCTTTTCTCAATGTTCTTAAATGATATTGAGGAATATTTCATTTTAAATTAATTTGACGGTATCGGGGTATACATGACAAAACTATTTCTCTCGCTATACGCTGATGATATTGTTATTTTCGCAGAAAGCGCTGAAGGTCTACAAAAAGGTCTGTCGTGCCCTTAATGGTTTATTCTCTTAATGCTCTGGCTTCTGCCAAGTCATTGAGTACCTTCATTGTGTGGCTTTCTAGGCTATTGTTTTTTGTATTATATTTACACGAGCATATTTGTGTTTTACTTATATTGCCTATTGATGCTGGCTTGTTGGTTAGAGATTAGATCATGGCGGGGATTTCTTTATTTACACTGTCCTGTTTTAATGGGATGACAGTAGGGTAAGTGTGAGGTTTGGTGCAACCTAGAAACCGGTTTAAACCTCCAGTGGCCTTTGTTGCCACTGACCGTTCCAAGGCGGTAGCCCTATTGTCAACCCTTTTGTGTTTGTGATGTCGTTTGCATTTTTTATTACTTTTGCCTTCTCGTTTGTCTGTTTGCGTGTTTGTTTTTGTGTTTTGTGGTTGACTGTCGTCCTTGAATGCTGCTTTCCCTGTCCGATATTTTTTATCTTTCTTGGTATTCTATCTGATTACTGCGAGAGATGGAAGTTGAAAGTGAATGTTAAAAAAACTAAAATAATTGTTTTCAGAAAAGATGGATTGTTACCACGTAATTTAAATTTTCTTTTCAATGGTGTACTAATTGAAATTGTGAATTGACTTACTTACCTTGGAATTGTTTTTACCCAAGGCGGTTCTGTCAGTGAAACGCAATTACCGTTAGCGGGTAAAGCACAAAAAGCAATATTCAAACTGAACAAGTATCTTCTAAACTTTACAGACATATCTCATAGACTCGAACTATTTGATAAGCTTATATTGCCCATTTTAAATTATTCCTGTGAAGTGTGGGGTTTCCACAGTGCAACACTATTGATAGAATACATAGAGGATATTTGTTGTTTTGGAGTGAATAACATATTTTATTTCATCGAGAAGTGAGAAAACTTTATATTTTCACGAATGCGGAGCATGAGTGAAAATATGAAAGTTTTCTCACTTCGAGATGAAATAAAATATGTTATTCACGACAAAACAACAAATTTTCTTTTTATTTTATGATTTTACAAACATTTAAGCAATTTCAGTAACTAAACCTTTTACACACGGTTCTTTCCTAGTCACGATGACGTAACAAAACGTTACATGACGTCACCTTTTTTGAAACCATTAACGTAACAGAAAGACAGTAATTAAATAAACACTGGATTTAACAGTATAACAGTAGGAATATCTTGTGTTACTGTGCATGCATTTGTGTTGGTTGTACATTAAAAAAGTAGTCCCGGCAGCTACTGTGGAAATAAAACTCTATATTCCACAGTGTGGAATATCACTTTTATTTCACTGATAAAACACAGTATTTCATTGCTTATCATAAAATAAATACACTTTATTGTAAACGTATATTGAAAGTAAAACGTACAACGCAAAATGACTTTGTGTATGGTATTCTGGGAAGGTTTAGCCTTATCAATAACAGATTTTATGGAATTATTAAATACTGGTTAAAGGTTTTAAACAGCAGTGAAAACAAGTATAATTGCAAAGTTATTAATAATGTTCTAAAAACAGATGCTGATATTTACCCAAACAAAGTATCATGGGTAACCCTAGTTCGCGATTTATTATCGTCAATGGTTTTTTACTACGCGTGGCTAAACCAGAGTGTCGGAGATGGGAATCGTTTCTTAGGTATAATTAAACAACGACTTCATGATAATAAAATACAGTCTTGACATAAACGTTTAGAAAGTTCATCGAGGGCAATGTTTTTAAAGTAATTGTTAGTTTTGATTTTCAATTATTTCTTAAGTGCATAAACGTACCAAAATTTAGAATATCGATGACCAGGTTAATTGTCTCGTCACATAGCCTTTCTATAGAGACTGGTAGGTGGCATAGACCTAGAAGTATACCATGAGCAATAGAATATGTATAATTAGAAACAAACTTGAAGAGGAGTTTCATTTCATTTTAGATTGCGATCTGTTTGAAGACATCCGAAAATATATATTAAACAATATTTTTGGAATCGACCGAGCATGTTCAAATTAAAAGAACTTTTTTACAGCAAAAATGAAAAATAAAATAAAAATTTAAGTGTGTATATTTTTAAAGCATTTGAAATGAGGAAAACGCTAATGAATTTATTTGATGTAATTGTAATTCCATGTCTCATTTTCTCATTTTCTCCTTCTCAATTGTAATGTTTTGTGTTATTTTAATATTGTAATATTTTATTATCACATAGTCATGTATATTTGTGTGTTGTGGTTTTGTCACGCCTGAAAATGCAAATAGAGCATTTTTTTATTGTGTTTGAAACGTATGTGCATGAGCTTATATGTTCATGACATGGATACGATTAAGTATAATACATCAACCATAACATTGATATATTTATATATGTTTAGTCACCTTCTCCGTGAAATTTTAAATGGAAATTCTGACATGTTCATGTGTTTGTTTCTATTTTTGTTTTCTGTTTGTGTTCTCTAAAAAGAAGTAAACATTATAACTGTGTTTATTTTTGCATCTGATATTTGTTAATACATATATGTACGGATCTTGCTACGTCTGTTAAAAATGTATATGTATAATTTTGTTTGATCACATGGGCCTAAGGCTTACTGATTTTGAAATAAAGTGCTTCTTCTATGTATTTTACCAAATATATCAAAAAGAACAATGTCATGATCATTATCAGGAAAGTTTATCGAATCTTTTCTTGTGAAGTGCAATTAGCATAGATTTTGTCCCGATCTCTGGGAATTCGCCACTTTTAAAGTAGCTATTCCGCCAACAACAGCCAAATTTTACAAACTATGTACACCATTTCTAAACCTACCGACGACAAGGTATTATATATATAACTTACGTATTTTTAGAATCCAAACGCTATAGCCACAATATAAACGGGCTTAACCAGCCAGGCCGACCCCGAAAACTGAAGCGTCGAATTAAATTACCAATTCATGAATCATTTTACGCGTATTCAATAACGGGTATTTTAAGAACCCATTAATAAATCGATACTTTTAATCGGCACAGATACATTATTATATGAGCTGAATACCTGGACAGAGTTTTGATTAACGGTTTTGTAGTGTAATTTCGCTATTATTTGGCGGGATAGCTAATTTAAAAACTCTGTAAACAGTTATAAGAATGTATGGCAGCATAATGTTAATACTATGTTTTCCGCAATAAGTGTACCAGATGAAGCATTGGTTTTATATAAACGTTTCAAACGTTAACATTTAATAATATTCAATTTAAATAAGCCCATTGCACCCGTAACCTCTTTATTACTACTGATGTAAACATTCGCGCCTTTCGTTTAATTTGCATATGGTTCAGTGCGCCATTTGAGCATGTGATATTTATACATTAATTCATTTTATTTTTCCATACATTTGGGAGTAAAATTAGCTTGAATTTGGATGTAACATGAATGCACATTTGCCGACTGTTATTCTACCTGAATGTCGATTTTGACTATGACATGATGACTGACGTTATTGATTATTCATTTTACAATTCAAATTTACATTGTTGCATGCAATTCATTAATCTCAGCGGGAGATGGGTTTGGAAAATACAACAATTAGCAATGCGTAATTCATATATATTATCCATGAAGTCCTAAATTATGCATCGTCAAAATACATTTTATTGATAAAGAAATATGAGATGATTCTAATCAATATGTATTCAAATGCCATACACAAGCCATATGCTATGAGACACAAGGGTTTCAATAACACTAATTAGATTGACAATAACTGCTGTTACAGCTGCAATATTCATGTCGCAAAAAACAGGTCAGTAAGTAACTGAAAAGCAGAATGTGGTGGAATTGTCGTGTTGGCAACGGTAAACAAACTGAAATAGCGATCATGAAAAGCTGACAATAACCGCAATAAATACGCAGTAAAGTTAGATAAATGAGGGGTTCAATATTGAAATCCTAGCCTACTGTTCAAAGCAAAGCTCGTGAAAAGTGTCATCATATAGCACAAACTATCAATTAAAATGAGAAAAAAATATGTGTTTTCTATGTTTTCATTTTTGCTTGTTATGTGTTTAACGTCATTTATCATCACATTTTAGGCTACATATAACTGTCCATTTTTTTTGTGGTGGAGTCAGACCACCCACTTATTCCTGGGTAGTTCCAGTACTGTACACCTCCCGCCATCCGTAAGAATCGACACTTTCTCGCTTACAATTTGAGATCCCAGTGGGATTCGAACCCGCAGCTGTGAGATATGTATTAGTGTGTATGATCTCTTGATTGACTTGGCATACACATAGATAATGTGTGTCATTGGCAATGCCCTACATGTTTATTTAAATATAAAGTGTAGATAAAACTATAATATTCCAGCACGTTTAAAGAATTTTGGACAGAAAAACAAATCAAGTCGAGGTTCGAAGGCCGAGGTTTGATATGGATGTGAGGTCAGATAAACATTGTGATATGTGAACAGAACGTTAGTAAGCTTTACATTCTTAAAATAAACTATAAATTAAAAATAACCATACTTTTTACGCTCGAGTTTGGTAACGCACATATTTTTTTTCAGAAACACACTCTTTGTGGTTTTAACGTAGATTACCGCGTAGGCCGGTGCTAAAGAGCGTGAGAAGGGTTGCACATTATATCACCTCTAATGAACACATATTGGATGACTCAATCAAACCGAGTGTGCTACATTTCTTTCGTGTATGTGTTTGTTGCCTCCATTTTCAATATTTATGGCGGCTGAAAAACATATGCAGTATAATTACTTCCTGGTCCTTTACTAATAGGTGCGAGGGGTGTTGCAAATTATATCACCTTTCATGAACTGACTCATTAAACAAGATCTACTAATTTTCTCTCTCCAGTTGGTTTGTGTGTGTTGCTTCCAACTAGCGTTTGTTTATTGATGTTTGTCGATGTAAGAAAAAAAAATCGACCCCCATAAAATATAGAACTCACGGTCATTTTGCTATGTAATAAAATTACCCCTTTCTGTAAATTGTTGAGTCCATACGTACAATGTTGACGCCTGAAGGGGGTCAAATATAGTACAATAGAATAATACTAGAACACGTAAAATGACCCCTAGATATAACGAGTATTGTATTTTGTTTCTATTTGTATATGTGTAGGTCAGCCAGTTGTGCCAGTTGTGCATATTTTGACAAAATAAAAGATCGAAACATCCAATTGTATGGTGACATATTTCTGCCACGAGATAGCTAGATAATTTATCGTGTATTTTTCGCGATAGTGTTACCTTTTCTCTTTAATATTCAACAATTTTATCTAACAAAACTTGCTGCGATAATGCCAACTTCTGTCATCACGTTAGCACAATTGTTAACGCGATAAAAATTATCTTAAACATTTGAAACTTTGTTTTCGTAATAATGTTGACTAATTATCTTGAACATTCACGTTACTAGCTCGATAATCTTTTGTTTTCTTAAAAATTCTGAAAAGCTATCAAGAAAATTCACGTCTCGCGGAAATTTAGATATCTATAAATAGACTGTTTATAAATAACCTGGTCGGAGGTGAAAGCCGTACCGTACCGTATATCGCTATCAAAACTCAAAACGAATACCATTTATATATGGGCCTACATTTCATACGATGTAAAAATATCAAGGTGATCAAATTTATATCAATTATTATAAAATATATACTCAATTGCAAAAGAAAGTGTACACTTTGAAAATTTTACTTTACACCCTACCCGCTTTATCAAGTGACAGTCCCTTAAAGATGTCGAAAAGCAAATGCCAACATGATATTGGGAATGGAATGATAAAAACATGGCATATTTATTTTGAAATTTGTCAATTTAATTCTACGAAAACTGTTTACATTTATATCTGAACAAAACTCAGTGTCCACTTTCTTTTGCAACTCAGTATAGTATGTAATATATACAAAATATTAAACAAAACAATAAAAGCTGTACCTGGCATAGTGTACAGAATACCGTAAGTTCCACAACAGTTATAACTTTACAAATAGACGGGCGGACAGACAGAAAAAACAAATGGACGGACGGACGGACTTATACATATCATTGCTCACTCTCATAGACACTATAAGCCATTATAATCTCCATAGTTTTAGTTATACTGTACGGTACGGCATTTACCCCCAACCGGATACGGGTATCGAACTATTCGTAATATCATGGTGGCAGAATTGGGCATTATCGTGGCATTTAACATCATAAGGTAATGATATTAGATACATTGTATAAGAGTTTCGTGAAAATTCATTATTATCTCGAAATATTCATGCTACTATCTCGAAATAATCGTATTAATTATCTAGGTACCTAGTGGCAGAAATATGCCACCATACAATTGTGCTATTTTGGTACGCAGCTTTTATGAGTATGAGTACCAAAATGAGTACCGATTTCTGTTTTTATTTTAATTTGCTACATGTTACATAGCATACCTATTATCAGAAGCATATACACGTGTCCAATACATGTATCTATTACATACTTACCATTAAATCATCAGAATTGAATGACAAATTTAAAATAAATCATAAACATAAAGAAGATATGTTGTCCTATCCATTTTAATTTGACGTGTGTATCTTTTCATATAGATATGGTTTTCTTATAACAATGTGAGAATACTAGGCGAACATTGTATTCTGTTTCTTCCAAAAGAAATATCCATTTTTTCCTATTCATATATTGTTCAAAGTTGTCCCTAATGGCACCATTACACCAACTACAACTAGAGTATCAACATATTCCAGTTACTTGCAGAATGCTAGCTAGTACTGGTAACAGAATCAAGGTTAAGATAACTGAATTTGTTTTGATAAATGGCGTTAAAACCAAACACAACAAACACAACAAGAAATTCGGTGAATTGATATCCCACGACGAAGTGTTGTTTTTCTGGATAGAAGCACAGACAGAAACTAAATACAGACAAACAAAAAAGCTGAGGTGTTGGGTTCTGCAAGTCGTCTTGATGACTTTAGTAATGAGTCGATTTATTTCAAAATCCCTCCATGCATGTGAGAGTTATGCAATGGACACGAACATTTTAACGGACGCACGAACGTACGGACAACGCCAAAACTATATCCCTCTTCGCTGGGGATATTAAAATTAACATATTAATAAAAAGACAATAAAGAGTTTTCATTTGTGGCGGGTGGTTGGGTGGGAGTGGGCGTTGGGGAAGGGTTGGCATGGGGTCTCCATGCATATCTTGATCGGTTGAGTATTTGTGTATTTGTGTCAACTCATTACAAAATCCCTGCAAATATGAGCGTTATGGAGACTGAACACAAAATACCTTATTAAAAGCACATATAAGAATTATATGACCTGTTTACCTTGACCCTGAAGATACAGACCCGGGTGTTGAGTTGTGCACGTCGTCTCGATGGGACGGGGATTTGTGCCGATTTATTTCACAATCCCTACTTGCATGGAAACGCTATGGTGCGGACACGAAATGGACATTATTATAAGAATCTAAGAAGTATATGACCTTTATAATGACCTTTATAACCTTGACCTTGATGATACAGATCCGGGTTTGGGTTCTGCACGTTGTCTTGATGAGATGAGTATATGTGCCAATTTATTTCAAAATCCGTCCATGTATGTGAAAGTTATATAGCTGACACGAAAATTGTAACGGATGAACGGACGGACAGACGAACGAACGTACGTACGAGGACAACGCCAACCTACTTTATCGGGCGATAAAAACAAAAGTAAAACGTGTCTATAACTAATTGGTGTGTAACGAAACCTCAGAGTTAGACATGTCAGTACCGGAGTCATTCATTTGTTTCTATGTTCAGTACGAATTCTCGAATTAGCGAGAATGGTCAAGATAATGCAAAACAAATGACTCCGGTACCGACATGTTTAACCCTGGGATAGAGCAAACCACAAAAAGTTCCTTCATTGAACCATTCATATATAAACTGAATAATACTTTTTTTTTTCTTTTTTTTTTAATTAAAACATATTAAATTTCCTAGGAGTCGAAATATTTTACAGGGGTCATATTTCTACATGTGATGGGTTGTAATATTACTGGTTTTCATTCAACGAGAGAAAAAAGTATGACCGAGGTGTCATTCTAGATCTATATTACATAGAATTTTGACCGAGGGTCATTTTACTAGATAGCAAAATGACCGTAAGGTCATTATTTTATGGGGTCGATTTTTTCCTTTACATCGGCTATAAAAGGTCTCCCCGACTACAAATCAGTAGTGTTATTACTTACTGCCCTTTGTGATCATCAAATCCACTCTGTGTGGTTTTAAAATGGAAAAAAGCAGAAGCCGGTGCTAGTTGGGGGTAAGGGTGGTGGGGGGGGGGGGGGGGGGGTTGGGTGGGGGGGGGGTGGTGGTAAGAGGTGTTGCACATTATATTACATCTCATGAACATGAACCAATCAAGCCTAGTGTGCTAATTTTCTCTCTCGTTCACATCAGTAGTGTTAAAACTGACTGGTCCTTTGCGGTCATCAAGCCCAATATTCATGGCTTTAAAGTAGAATATCGATTAAGGCGGTGATAGGAGACGTAGGAGGTGTTGCACTCGACATAACCTCTCATGAACAGACTCAATTAAACCGAGGCCGCTACTTTTATCTCTTGTTTGTGTTTGTTGCTTCTAAGGGACTACCTTTTCAGTAATTATTGACATTCACACTGGCGTTTGTTTAGTGTTGTATGGTGGCCATAAAAACTTCCTTTCAGTAATTATTGACAATCACACTAACGTGTGTTTAGTACTCCGTGGGGGATTTAAAATTACAAACCACTAGTTTTATTACTTACTAGTACTGTGATTATCAAACCCCCTCCGTGTCGTTTTAAAGTAGACTGGCACTTAAACCGGTGCTTGGGGTCGTGAGGTTTATTAAAAATGATATCAACTTTCAATAACAGACTCAAAAGAAAACTAGTGTGTTACGTTTCTCTCTTGTTTGTGATTCTTGCATCAAGGGATTCCATTTTCAGCCTGTTTTCATTTTCCCCCCGACTACATATTCCTAGTGTTATTACTTACTGGTCCTTTGGGATTATCAAACCCTCTATTTATGAATGTAATGTAGCATACCGGCGAAGCCGGTGCTAGTGGGTGATGTAGAATGATATACCTCTCATGAACAGACTCAGTTAATCCGTGTCTGCTACTTTCCTATATAGTTTGTGTTTGTTGCGTCCAATTGATCCCATTTTCATTATTCATTGGCAATAACTTGCATTAGTTTACTGCTATTTACCGCTGTGTAGTGGCTGTAATATGTCTCTTCTACTACAAATCAGTTATTACATACTGGCTCTTTGGGATCATCAAACCTACTCTCTCTCTGTATTTAAAGCAGAACGCCGCTTAGGACGGTGCTAGAGGGGGTGATATTATATCACCTCTCATAAACAGACTCAGTCACACCTAGTCTATTATTTTTCTCAGTATTCATTTACATTCACACTTACACTTGTTAGTGCTTTGCGGCGACTGTAAAACGTCTCCCCGACTACAGATCAGCATATCAGTGTTTGTTTTACTTACTGGTCCTTTTGGATCTCCAAACCCAATCTGTGTTGTTTTAAAGTAGAATACCGTTCACGCCGGTGGTAGGGTATGTGAGAGGTGAGATATCACCTCCTAGTCTGCTACGTGTCTCTCTTGTTTGTGTTTGCTCCTTCCGAAGGGTATTTAATATCCAGTATGTAAAGTAGTTTTCGGAGACATGTTTTCTGTTTTTTCTATTCGAAAGCGTAAATCTAGGTATCAGTGGTCGTAGATCTGATGGTAACATCAGAAGTAAATCACGCGTAACTCTGTCATCCGCTGAACATTCTGGAAAGTACTCTATGCTTTCACGTCTCATCTCTTTGTCCATTAATTCACTTAAAGTGATCGATGAGGAAGCAGGCACTATTTTCATTTGTAGATATCCTTTTTTATAACACTGCTTTATTAATTCAAAGCTACACACAACCTGTTCTACGACCCCATAGTGACAAGGAGTCTGATCACGACATACATCTTTTAAAATAAGGGTATTGATTTTATTGAAACACCAAGTATTTTTCGAGATAATCATGTTTTTGATTCCATTCTTAAATATTTAAAGATTTTAAATTCCTATAATTTGTTAAAAGTATAAGTATTTTTTTTTAGAAAAAATAGGTTCAACCACAACAAAATAGTTTCTGACCTGACATAAAAAATAACACTCCGAATGACTGTAATATTGATATTGTAGATAAAAGGACTAGTATTCGGTATTTATTTTCTAAAGTTCTGAATTATAGATTACCTTCAATTATTGATTGTAATGCATGTCGTGCTTTTATAATGCGAACCGTCTTTACTTTATCTAGATCTAGATTTTCGTTTAGTAATTTAAATTCGGAAGAATATCAAAATAAATTTGTTTCAATTTCCTGCTATTAAAGCAATAAATTAAAATGTTATTATCATTTGATGCTTACATTACGTCAATATGTTATCTCTGGAACTCGGGAGCACTAGTTCGTTTACCCCAGTACAATATACTAAGGGTGATTTGGTTTCCACGCATATCACCCGGTATACGACTTTCAAGGCTGGTGTAACCAAAAAGCAAAACAATTTTCCTACTACGTACTGCATTCCCAAATTACATAAACTACCTTATAAAGCCTGATTTATTTCTAATTCTAGTGCCTACACCACTACGAACATCTTCAAAATATTAAATTCTTGTCTTACTGCCGTTAAAGATCATGTTAAACAATATTGTGCTAAAGCATATGACAACTCTGGGATTAATTTAGTTTGGTCCAATAGCATTTCAGGAGACGTTCTTGATGAAACAGTTTTATCTATAGATACTTATAATTTTTCAACACTTTATACAACCTTACCTTACCAAAGTCAAACTCATTACTCTTATTCAAAAAAGAAATCGCTATAGAAAAACTAAATGTTTGGCCTTTAACAATATTAAAGCGTTTTTTCCTAACAACAGTTTAAACAATTACACAATGTGGACTTTCCAAGAAGTTTGTGAAGCACTCATTTTCCTACTAGATATGGAACTACCGTTTATAGACAATTTGTTAGTATGCCTATGGATATGCACTGTGCACCTGTCGGAGATGTTTTTACATATTGCTGTGAAAGATATTTCATGTTGAGTCTTTAAATAGATATTCGTGAAGATGTAATTGAATAAATACTGAAAAAGTGATCTCTTGAAAGCAACACACACAAACAAGAGAGAAAAGTAGCATACTCGGTTTTATTGAGTCTGTTCATGAGAGGTAATTATAAGATGCAACACCTCTCAAAACTCCTAGCACCGGCTTAAGCGATATTCAACTTTAAAGCAACACAGAATGGGCTTGGTGATCCGAAAGGACAAGTAAATAATAACACTACTGCTTTGAGGTCGGGGCGACTTTTTACGGCCGCCACACATCCCTAAACAAACGCTAGTGTGAATGTCAATAAATACTGAAAAGGTGATCCCTTGGAAGCAACAAACACAACAAAGAGAGAAAAGAAGCAAACTCGGTTTTATTGAGTCTGTTCAAGATATGTGATTATAAGATGCAACACCTCTCACGCCACCTAGCTTAAGCAATATTCTACTTTAAAGCAACACAGAATGGGCTTGATGATCCATAAGGACCAATAGATAATAACACTACTGATTTGTAGTCGGGGCGACTATTTACGGCCGTCACACAGCACTAAACAAACGCTAGACTAAGTGTGAATGTCAATAAATACTGAAAAGGTGATCTCTTGAAAACAATAAACACAAACAAGAGAGAAAAGTAGCAAACTCGGTTGTATGGAGTCTGTTAATGAGAGGTAATTATAAGATGCAACAACGCTCTCGCCTCTTAGCACTGGCTTAAGCGATATTCCATTTAAAGCAAGACAGAATGGGTTTGATGATCTCAAAGGACAAGTAAATAATACCACTACTGATTTGTAGTCGGGGCGACTTTTTACGGCCGCCACATAGCACTAAATAAACGCTAGTGTGAATGTCAATAAATACTGAAATGGTGATCACTTGGAAGAAACCAACACGAACAATAGAGAAAAGTAGCAGACTCGGTTGTATTGAGTCGGTTTATGATAGGTAATTATAAGATGCAAGAACTCTCACGCCTCCTAGCACCGGCTTGCTTAAGCGATATTCTACTTTAAAGCAACACAGATTGGGCTTGATGATCCGATAGGACAAGTAAAGTAAAATCTATAACACAAGAGATGATTGTAATTTTAATATCGTTAATTCTATCCACTATGGATGTTCCCCGAGCTACTTCTTATCGGGTTCATGTTTCTCAGTTTTTCTTTTTTAGAGCTTGTACTCGAGTTGAGAACTTTAATATTTATAATCTGTTTATAACTAAGAAGCTATTCCACCAGGGTTACCGTTACCATAAACTTCGAAAAACCTTTGCAAAATTGTATTATCGTAACACTGATCTACTTTTAAAATATAAAAGTAATTTAAGAACTCTTCTGCGACAAGGACAATCACAACCTGACTTTTATGGTGATGTGATTTACAAACTTCCTATGATCCTTGGTCATACTCACTTTCATACAATGTTTATTATTCGTGTTAACTAGTTTATAAAAAGAGGTTATGGCGGGTTAAACACCAGCTGTCAATTTTGCCACTGGTCGTTCCAAGACGGTAGCACTATTGTCAACCCTTTTATGTTTGGATGTGGAGTGCGTGGTCCAGTGGTAGAGCGCCGAACTCCAGATCGAGAGGTCGTGGGTTCGATCCTCGTCACGGCCACGTTATTTATCCTTGAGCACGATAATTAATCCACATTGCTTAGTACTGGTTCTACCCAGGAAGCCATCGAGAGTGATTAATCTAAGTTGCAATAACTTGTTTCGCAATCGATGTAAAATAAATATATTTAAACTATGTTTCTGATGTCGTGTCTTGCCTTTTAGTCATTTTTACAATTGTTGTTTGTTTCTATGCGTGCTTTTGGTTGAATGTGGTCCTTAAAGCTGTGCAGTCCCTATTTTAACTGGTAATAACTCATGAATATGAATGAGTCACGTGTGAAGTAGTTTCAAATCGACGAAAACCCCAAAAGTCGGTATATAAGAAGAAATCGATACGCAACATTTCACATTTTTATTTAGCATTCGTACAGGTAACATCAATAAATATACGGCTCCGGAATATAGGTGATAAAAAAATAGTTGCCCGGAACGGGATTTGAACCACAGCCTTGTACTAGTAGGATTTGATAAATGTACGCTGAACCTCTAGACCACTGCTATTTATTGGTATTTTGTAGCATTTTTAACACTAATTAGGCATTACGTCATAACAAGAGCGCGCACACAAACTCATCAAGCGCTAAATAACAAGTCGAGATATGGTTGATTTGAGGCGAAATATTAGTTTCATATTGATAAGATACAGTATTACACCAGGCAATGTTAATTTACACGTGCGAAAATATGGACTGCACATTTATTAGTTATTTTGCCTCATAATATATGGTAGTTAGTATACTATTTTCTCAAGTAGCGTAGTAGTTCAGTGGATAGAACAAAGGACTTGAAATCAGACGGTCGTGTGTTCGAGCCCCGAAAGAAGATAACTTTTTTTTATGTAAAATTTACTGTTACCTGTGTATAGGTACGATGTGCACTGGTAGATGTATATACAGTAAATGATTTCCTCCGCTATATTTGCTCGCTTAAATACCCGATTTCGACATGAGCTGGTGAACATGAAGTTACAAATAAAGACACGCCTACCAAGAAGAAATCGATTGATATAGGGACGCTGTAGCTTTAAATGCCACATTTCCTGCTCTACTTTTACATAAAAACGTTATCCTGGCTGTATGGTGTTCTCTAATGATGATGAATACATTAATGAAAGTTCAATACATTATGTAAAGTGGTTTTGGAGATACTCGCGTACATACAAACTTTAATCCGGGCGCAGACGACGACAACGATCAAGTGATGACAGTAGCTCTTTTTTTCTTCGAAAATGCCGAGATAAAAATTCCTCCAGACTATAAACTGTAACAAACAAGGCAGCATTAATAGGCACTATATGTGTAACAGATAGGTCATCATGTATATATGCATATCAAAAAGCCTATACATCCATCATGCAAGTACAATGTACTCAATGACATGGCTCAAACAAGAGCAACAATAAAAGAAACATTCAGGACTCACAACAATTCTCGTGCCCTGCACATGATGGAGGTAGATAAAAATAAGCCAGCTTTTTTACTTTTTACTGGACTTTTCATTGCATACATTGATTCATCCTTACCAAGTTCTAAATTAACAGCATTTTAGGAATAGATCACAGAAAAATATATCTTGATATAAGATTTCTAGCTAATTCTGCCTCGTTTTACACATCATGGGTCTAATCACTACGTGGGTAGAATTTTAGTGTGATTTAACCCCACGAAGCGGTACATCTGTTTTGTACCGCTATTGAATTCCGTCAAACAATCTTTTTATTGTTTTATTAAACATTCAACAATGGTTGGTGTGTTATGTTTGTCAACGTAATTGTTTATGTTTTTATAAGCTTAAGGTTACGGACATTGTCTCTTTCAATACCGAGCGTAGACTGCCCCACAGCGTTTGACTGAAACGCAGTGAAGCATTCTATACCAAGCGATTTTGTAGTTTGAAATCTGACTGGCTAATATAAAGCATGGGCGGATTTAGAGGGGGGCGGAAGCGGCGTACGCCCCCCATAAAATCGACCAAGGTAAGTTTTTTTAAAAACAGTCGAAACACTTAATCCACATATTGACTAAATATGTGACAATTAGAGTCGGTTAATTTGATATCAGACATGTTATTAGGTCTTTGATTTGATCAAATATCAACTGCAGTTCGCTGATTAGTTCAATTTTCGCTCATTAGTTTCATTTTCGCTGGTTTTGCACCTTTCCGATACTTAAAAAGACAGTAGCAGCCGATACATTGAAAATGTCAGGCCCATCGAAGCGAAAAAAACTTGGTCCATCCAGTAGTACGCTGTCTCAGACAGATTTAAGATGTTTTTTTTCGACAAGTGCGAAAGAAAAGAAAAGGTTTGTTTTACTTTTGCTTTGTAAGATAGTTTCTAGGATGCATTTTCGGTGCCGACGCAGTATTTGTTTACGATGAATTTTGGTGCATTTTAGGCTTACTTTTATTTTAAAGTTTGCGTACCGAGTACCAAAAGACGTTTTTTTAGTCCCGCATACCACGCAATTTGGTCCCGAATACGGCGTAAATAGACCCTGATTAAGTTAACACATTGTTAAATCCTTTTATTTGAAAACGGACTTTTTATATTCATACATGTATGTCCACGTTACTGTAGATAAAATACCAAACAATTTCGATGCACGCCCTCAGTAGATTTTTTTTTTGCTCGCTTCGCTCGCTCGACGCATAATGGCTAATGAGTGGTTTAATTAACACATTGTTAAATCATTTTATTTGAAAACGGACTTTTTTTTTATTCATACATGTATGTCCATGTTACTGTAGATACAATATCAAACAATTTCGATGCACGCCCTCGGTATAATTTTTTTTCTCAAACGCTTCGCTCGCTCGACGCATAATGGCTAATGAGTGGTTTAATTAATACATTGTTAACTCCTTTTATTTCAAAACACACTTTTTACCCTATCAATGCACTACCGCAACCGTTTTATGAGGCTAGAAACGGACCCGAAAATTGACCAAAATCTTACGCCCCCCCCCTAAGCTGAAATCCTGGATCCGCACCTGTAAAGGTCAATCTGACGTGACTTCCAATGCAGTGTTGTTAGATCCTTAGTAGTGTAGAGTATCTTAGCGTGATAAAGAGTCTGACTTTAATGAGATTGAAATACATGTTGTAAATTGTGTTTATCTCTATGCCACGAACAAAAACGTTTTAATGGGACTCCATGGAAATTCAGTGTGGCGTGAGATGTTAAGAGTACGACAAAATAACATTGAAGATAAGCATCAAATGCTACCGTCATTTTAGGATTTAGGTAGGCGTCAACATAGGGTCCATAGGTTCTGGTCGGTCATCGCACAAAGAGGAAAATCATAGTGGTGAACTGTAAATGGGTCATCAATTAAACTCAAAGTGCGTTGAGAAATTTATAAAGTCATTTCTTCGTTTAATAAACTTTTTAACAAGTTAAATAGAGTTTATATGAAAGTGAGTCTGTACATGGATCTAACGAAGTTTGTAAATCACGTCGCTATAGTAATCAGGTTATGATCATCCTTGTCTCAGAAGAGTTATGTTACCTTTACGGTTTAAAGAAAATAAGGTTATGATAACGCAAGGGGTTTTCGAAATGTATGGTTACGGCAGGTCTGATAGAGAAGCCTGTTAGCTATGCAAATATTCGAAAAGTGATGTATTAATCTCGACAACAAGCTCTAGAAAAAAAATAAGGCGAAACATATAGACCCCATAAGAAGTTTCTCGGAGAACATCCCCGACTATATTTTAATGTATATTTTAATGTAATTATACCGTCAGATAAATGACATTCTGTCGAAACCGGAGGATCACCTGCCTTCATTTATGATAATCTTTTCATGCATAAAGAAGATGCATACAGAAAAGCTGTTATAGAATGATAATATAAGTCAGTAATACAATATTCTTTGTTAGTGGGTTCGTTTTTCACCCACACAGCTGTATTAGTCTAGTAATTATAGGTTTTAAGGTCAAACAAATTCCAACAGAAAGTATTCTAGGATTTTTTTAGAATCACTGACATGTAATGAGTTTCAGAAAAAAAAGTCCTCAAGATAAAGATGGTGGAAAATGTTAAATGTTGGGGTAAAAGTTGCGTTTTTAAGAGAAAATCTCCGGAAACTGGAATAATTTTATAAAATTAGAATTTTCTAACAATGCGGAAATGCTCTGCCAAATACATCTCCATGTAAATCACGGTTTTATAGATGGATATGGGGTTAAAATTATGAGATTTTGGGGCAAAACTTGGAAAAAATGAATAAAATCGTTGATTTCTGTAATACATTTGGTGTTATTAGGCTATAAATTAAACAAATATTAAATGATTTGTAAAAACTTAGTTTCTTACTGTTTTGCACAGAGAAAGGTACATAGATGTGCCAGAAAAAAGTCCTTTAGCATACGACGATATAAATTACTTTATTTGTGGGTCTAAAAAATGTTTTTTCATAAAAAATCGCTGAAAAGAGGAATCATTTTGTAATAAGATGTTTGAAAATAAACTTATCTAATGGAAGTAATAAAATGGTGCACAATTATATATACAAATGTTTCATTGTATCGTAAGTTAATGTGAAAGTTCACATTGTGAGATTTTGGGGCAAAATTTTGAAAACAGTAATAAAATCGTTGATTTCTGTAATACAGTCGTAGTACAGGCCTTTAAGCTAAAGAAGTAGGAAAATAAATTATAAAATGATAATCTATAATGGTTTTCCAAAGAGCAAGATGGAAGGATGTGCCACAAAAAAGTCATCAGGCGTATACTGTTGACAAATGCATTATGTATTTTGAATATACATCATCTACTTGAAGTGATATTATCCTATATCTGCATATATCCAAATGTTTTATAGTATCAGAAATTTAGTTAGATGCTCAATTTTAAGGTCTGTAGCAAATAAAAGGTCCGTTGAATAAATATCTAGTTACAATGGTTACGACCATGGATCATGTTTACATCATTTGGAAATTTTATATATAAAATAATGAAGGAAAAACATGAAGTAATTACATACATATGTATTTATAACATTTTGATACACATATTGTATACACTTCATTGAATATGTGACGGAAATATTGTTCAAACAATCATTACTACAGGGTTTATAATCATTTAAATAGAATACATGGTAACTTATATTAAAATGGTGCAATATGTTTTATCTTTAGGTGTGATAATTACATTTTAATGAAAAAGATCACCGGAAACTGTATGATAAGTTTTTAAAACACGTTCAAAGTAACTGTATGAAATTCAATTTTGAAATTTTGCGCAATACTCATGTCGAAGTTGTAGGAGCTTTTGTTCACATCACCTAATATTATTGCTTGTTTATGTAAGATAAGACTGATCAAATAACTAAACATTTCATTTAAATGAATCTCAATTTCTATAGAATTCATAGAGCTTACATTTTGGCACTGCATACATGAGATTCCATGCTTTCCACAAAAACCTGTTACACATTCAGTACTATAAATGTACACTCTGATTACATTGTTTTGGTTGTTCATAATGTATATAACCTTTCATTAACATGCAATGCCCACACTTCCGAGAAGCAATTATTTGTTGAAAACACAAAGGTATATATGTGTTTTAAAAGATGATGATTGTGATGGAAGACACTAGTGGGATAATCCATAGATTAGCTAACTATCAGACATCCCTTGTACGGAAATGTTTGGTAAAAACTTTGCACAACTGGTGTTTTCAGCTATAGCACTAATATTACTACACTTGTAAAACATGCATATCCATCACTATTATTATTTTTCCAAAATAACTTTGTACGTTAATATAAAATTTGTGGTTTGGACTAAACGCCTCACTCTCTATAAAAAGCTATATACATATATTTACATATGTATACAAGCTTGGTTACAAGCAAGAGGCCTCGCTAACCCAGAGGATATGGCCATGGCGTTGGAGCCACAGGCCTCTGCCCCAATTGGTTCGCTCCCGAGGCAGGCATGATGGGAAACTTCATCCTACATCTCAAATACTCTGCCGCGCATGGGTTCGCTCCTTTGCGGAGGCATGTCCGATGGTAACCTTTACCCTTCATGGCATCTCCATCTGCAATTGCATTCTCAATATAACCTAATATGAGTGTTAACCCCCTTTCATTCAGGGTTACAAATACAAATAGCATCTGTGACGTGCAAATTATTGATATACTCAATTACTATTCTACTCAATTGAAAATGTTATATTTTACGCATAACACAACAGTTCATAGCATCACAGGGGTTAGGACATTTAATTATACCAACATGCATCCTTTTATCCATTACAAAAAAGTAAAAATATATTTTACTCTTTAGACTAGACACATGAACATCTTCTAGTCCACTATCCCTATAAATTACAAAAAAATTATCAATGTTTGAGTATACTTGTTTTCAACATGTCCGCAATGTGAGTATCTAATTCAATCTGGAAATAATGAAACTGGGCGAGTACATATATAAGGCAAAATTACATAACTTCATATATTTTGTATTTTTTTCACCCAAATCATAAAGCCTCGTATGTGTGTGGACTTATTTCTCACACAGTAGTGCACATGCGCAACAATTATAATGTGCCAAACTGATACAAGAAAATGATCTTTCCACACATTTTAAGTTTATAACCAAGTACTTTGTGTATGAAAAGGGTGATTCTATACAATTGTTAAGCAATTCGTCAAACAAATTCACGGTTTGAGCATTCTTCTTAATTTCAAATACAATGAAAAACTTTGATATAATTATGTACATTGAATAGTGAAACATTTTGTGTCATGATTGTATTTTTTGTTTCAGCTAAAACGATTTTAAAAACGATTCTGGTTTTCAGCGAATGAAAATTGCATTGTTTCATAAAAAAGGCATTTCCATTCATCATACCCTTGGATACTGACACATCGTTGCTCATTGCTTTGAGGGAAACCGTTAAAATGATCTCTTAGCATTCGCAACAGCTCGATAAATTCCATAGAATCATATTTCGAATTTATGTAGAAGGAATCCATACTGGATATGTCATCGGAATATGGCGGCGCCCTAGACCCCCAGCAGATTCCCTCCAAAAGCCATTAAAAGTCAAACCCAAAATTACCATCAGTTCTGCAATGTCATTTTGCCGATACATCTATATATAATCGCTGATATAACCTTCATCTTTATTGTAGTAACAAACATGCAATGCAGATCTTACATTGTACACGTGTGGCTAACGGCCATACTTTTTAGAATACAGCAACAGTGAACTATTTTCTGTCCCGTTGACTTCCGGATAACACAATGTTAATTTAATTGAACTGGGGTTTTAATGCGCACCAACACATGAAAGGTTATATTGCGCCTAACAGGAATGAAAATGTCAGGCTCATCCTCCATGTACATCGTGATAAAATATGGAGAACGGGCCTAGAACCTTCTCACCCTGAACTGCAGAGTTGCTGCACATTCTATTGTAGACACTCCATTTACGCTGGAGCCACTTTATAGTTTTTCAGCCACTGCTCTGTTAAGATTTTCATCGAAACACATAGTTGTGATTCCAAATGTAGACCGATTATTTTTTACAAATGTCTCTTTAAGTTCATACATACTTCATTATTAAAGCCCAGTAATTTGATTGAATCACAAAAACATTGGTGTTTTTTATCCATTTCTGTTCCACGTTTTGACCCTGACCTCGCAATGTGAGCATCTTATCCCATTTTGAAGTTCTGATATTATCAAACATATGTAATGTACGTTTTATACACCATTTTTTCACTTCAATTATATTTGTTGAAATACTTATTTGTGATTATTTTTCAGTGATTTTTGATGAAGGACAATTGTTTTAATTTAAATATTTAATTAGCGTCTTATCGATTTATGATTCCGTGTTTCACATGAAGATGGATTTGGAAGAAAGTTTCCTCACTTTAAAATGAATATACTATGCTGTATTTTCAAGTCAAAATAACATACCTTCCATCATTTTTCTTAAAAGCATTTGAAGCAAACAATTAAGGGTGTAAATATTGAATGAACAATGTATGTATTAGACAGTTAAAAAACATGATTATGAACTTTTTTATAGCAATAAAGTTAATCATTTGACTTAAAGGGACACACGGCAATCTTGATTTTTTAAAAACTCACGGCGTCCCGTTAGTTTTTCTCGTAAATTGCATTTGTTCAATCATTAATATTAATTGTTAGAATAGTTCAAAGCAAATTGTTTTCCCATATTATTGATAATATTGCACCAATAATATATTTAAAAAATGTGTAGAAGAATGAAGGAAATAGAATTCTCATTTTATTATTTAATTATATGCAAGCAGTTTTAAAGTCAACATGATTACAGTATTAATAAATCGCTCTACTAATCGTAATGCCTTATATAAAACTCAAGATTGCCATGTGTCCCTTTAAGAGCTAAATCGTCGTAAGATGTTCCATAAAACGGGCCACTGTACTACGAATGTATTACAGAAATCAACGATTTTATTCATTTTTTTCAACATTTTGCCCCAAAATCTCACAATGTGAACTTTCACATTAACTTACGATCATGACGATACAAAGAAACATTTGTATATATAAGTGTGCACCATTTTATTACTTCCATTAGATTAGTTTATGTCAAACATCTTATTACAAAACGATTCCTGTTTTCAGCGATTTTTCTGATGAAAAACACATTTTTAGACCCAAAAATAAAATATTTCAGATCGTCGTATTCAAAAAACTTTTTTCTGGGACATCTCTGTACCTTTCTCTATGCAAAACAGTAAGCCTATGCAAAAATACAACACTTGAAACTAAATGTAAAAGAAATGTTAGTTTATATTACGTTATCAAACCAGATTGCCAGCACAAGTTTATATTTCTTTAACTAATGGTAATTCCAAATATACCGTCATCGTTGTTACCTTTGCAAACTACAAAGTAGAATATGTCGTAACGTGATTAATGGGAATATCCCTTAACTTATGATATGTTCACAAAACAAAATTACATTAGGACTCATTCTTATTTCAGAAAATTAATATGTAAAGAAATATTTCCAAACAAGAAACAATCAACGTATGTTTAGTTTATAGACGGTCACATATTTTAATTGTCTTAACTGAAAAAAACTACTAAATGTTTAATACATTGTTTAATAGCAGACATACCACATGTATGAACTCATCTTTAACATGAGACCAATGTTGTGACTATACACACGTATTGCGATTTACCTATTGTTTCCACACATGCACGAACAAAACAAAGGTAACTACCAACGTGACAGAGTACTAATACATTGTATTCGATACAGAATAGTAAAAGCTTTAAGAAAAAGTAATGCTATGGTTTTAATACCTGGACAAAACACTTTTCAAGACATGAATTATACATGAATTATACATGAATTATACATGAATTAAATTATGAACATTAGGATCTGTTGTACTTGCTTACATTGTACAGTTTACACTATTATCTATCTAATATAAATTAACTTGATGGTAATACTGCGTGTAAAAAGCCGTTTGATACGATAGACAGACAGACAGACAGACAGGCGGGCAGACGGACAGACAGACAAGCGGACAGGCGGGCAGGCGGGCAGGCGAACAGACAGAAAGACAAACAGGCAGGCAGGCAGACATGGCAGGCCAGCAGTGCAGGCAGACAGACAGACAGACACACAGACCCACAGACAGACAAACAGACGGACAGAGGAAAGACGATACAGTTGTTATTATATAAACTCCCAAAGAGATTAAGCCAAACATGAATGCAGTTATATTATGATATCATATTATTTGAAATAGGAGAATAATAATGTACATAATAAACGCTAACCTTGGAAGTGATTGGACGTCGATTAATGTGTGTCGAGCATGCAAAGACCTGAACGGTTTTCTCTTTGTTAGGGTCTGCAATTAATGTAATCATATGACAAACTGTTTTCGAGATCACCAATATTACAAAATCCATTAATATAATATATCGAGCACAATAGCAGCTATAATAAATAGAATGTACATCACGCGTATTTGTTGGTATCTAAGGACGAAGAAAACAAACACTGTTAATATCCTAAACTGACATGCATATATTGAGCCCTATTGCTGCAATCAGATACGTATCCAATAAATTGACAGTCTCTTTTTGTCAATGCACATAGTTATTTCTTAAATATTAAAGGGGCTGGAGGCGATCTGGAAGAGTAATTGGAGTAAATTCAAAAACAAAGGAAGAAAACACAAAATGTGTTTCAGTTTCCTTTTTCATGTCCTATCAAGTTGGTCGTTAAATACAGGATAAACAATAGGTTCTGTGCACATACACGCTTTAAGCTAACCAGGAGACCTTATTTTGTACTGGCCGTTACCTGTGATACGCAGGTTTCATAATCTCTACTCTCAACTAAATTACATGTTTGTTCTTTTCGTTCATTATTTTCTCGTTTATGACAAAGCGTTTTGTTAGAAACAGGGATCATATGCCGTTGACCATGGAACGGTGTGAAAATACTTAATTTGAAGTTCCCATGTTCACCGTCATATGCATACCATCTTCGTGATGGACCAAATTTATTTTTGACATTTTAATATTAAGTTCTGCGGAACCCGGTGCTAGTGGGCGTGAACGGTAGCAGGCACTGTTTTCTACTGTTCATGAATCAAACTGAAACTGCAATATTTTATGTATTTATCGTGTTCGTGGATTTCAAAATGTCTAATTTTATACTCATTTTAAGAAAATAATCGTCCTGGAAAACACGAAGACTTGGCTGTTTATGTTACTAAACAATCAATATCAATTTCAACGAAGTTCATAATGCTAATAGTTGTGTATATATTTATTATAAACTGCACTTTAACCACAAACAGCTTATTTATAAGAGCCTATACGCATCGTATTAATTATTATTAAAGACTTATACAACAACTTAATGAGAAGTCCACTAACTAACCGAGAAAAACACTTTTCCAGACAAAACTATTTCATTAACAACAATTCAGTCAGATTGCTCATGGGTCTAGTGCAGTACATACGCACATTGCATATGAAACTGAAACACATTATGTTGGCTTAATTCGTATTTGGATTGACACTCATAATTCTTCAAGATCTCTTCCAGTCCCTTTAAGAAGTAATCTGAAACCTAATATAGTAATGTATCGAGATGTCATACTATCTAAGGCATATTTATAATGAAAGAGTAACATTTTACACAAGTTGTATGCAGCTGTTATGTTAATGGACATTTTATCGGAGGTAATAAACAAAGATGCTAACGTTAAAATAGTACATGTTTATAAACAAGGGGATTAAAGGGGTTGATGCACTATTTTTAAAAACGATTAATTAAAAGGACTCTGAAAAACTTTTTACCATACATGGCATATTGACAAAATACATTTTAAATCAAAGAAAATCACTGCAAATTGTTTAGAAATAAATATACAGATGTAAAATGTATACATTGTATACTTATTTTTCATTTGCAGTGGTTTTCATTGCTTTAAATGACATTTTGTCAAAATGCCATATATGGTAAAAAGGCACGATGACGTCATCATTCCAGGATGGCCGCCTCCATTTATGTTTCTTTGCAAGTGTTCATGGTGTAGCACACCCATTGCAACACAGGAAGTGTTATTTATTGACCATAACGGCGGTCAATAAATAATTCTCATTTCTTTTTGTAAAAAAGGCATTTTCAGTAATTTAAAGTGCTATTTTTGATTTATATCACATTGTTAATCTATTTGTTACATTCTTCAAACATTGTCATGTTAAAATTGTGAGGTTTTAATTGTTTTTGATTATATAGAAATGAGGGTATGAATACAATATTTTGGCATTTCAGTGTTTATGTTTTAAAAGGGAGCATTCATTCATGAGACAAGTTCTTTCTTAGAAGATACATGACCCCCATTTTTCTGTGGATTTTTTGGCAGCATATGTGTCATTTGTGATGAGAATGTAAGTCATTCATTTTTAATTTGGGCCTAGATATGAGTGAAAACATGGCAGAAGTATAGAAACCTGCGGTACCAGCATTGTGTGCCCTCCGGGGTCCCCTACACGAAAAGCTAGAAAATGTGCATGTTTTGGCATGGGCAACAAACTAAAATCACCAGAGAAACAGTTTAGCCTCGGGGTCCCCTCCATGAAAAGTTGGTACATTTGCGTTTTGCGGCGTGAGGGGCAAGCTAAACAAAACTAATCGGAGGAGAGGGGCAAGCTAAACAAAACTAATCGGAGGAGGTGATACTGTTCTGTCAAGCCCCGCCAACAAATCTAAAACTCTTTTTTTAAAACCCCTGAGGGCAAACTCCACTGGTACCGCCAGTTTATATACTACTCATAAATATAATATCTGATAATATAACTTGCTACTTTTGGGAGTGCGCAACTTTTTTATTTTTCTGCTTGGCTGATAAACAAAATCCGAAGGAACAAAGCAATCATCTTCATTATCACTATACATATCACACTCGATCATGGAATATTTTATTTTTCTGCATTTGCATTTTAAATAAGCTTTCTATTGATATAATCAAGTTTTTCTAGATAATAATACATTTCTAACTGTAATAGCCAGCATCCCTAATATTCTGATATCCCTGAATGGATGATATTTCCAACATATAGCTCCACAAACATTACTAGAACCCCATTTTAATATATCTCTGCCGAAAAATATGTAGAGACACATCTGAAGATTGGCAAGGCCTCTTGCTAGCATGTTCTGGGAAAGAACATTACTAGAACCCCGTTTGATATACCTCTAACGAGATGCATCTGAAGTGTAGCAAGTCCTATTTTGGTAAAATTTCCCCAATCGTCTAAATCGATTTTTTTTTTCAAAATAACTTCAACATCAAGCTTCTCGGCTGTTAAACAAAATCAGAAGGAACAGGGCAATCATCTTCATCATCACTATACATATCACACCTGATCATGGAATATTTTATTTTTCTGCATTTGCGTATTTCACATTTGAAACGGAAAAGCTTTCTTTTGATATGATCAAGTTTTTCTAGATAATAATTCATTTCTAATTGTAATCGCCCTCTTTTGTTAATTTGAATTTTCCTAGTATCTAGAAAATCAGCACGAATCACATCATATTCCACCGGCCCTGTTTGCATGCTACGATACTCTTTATATTTACCCTTCAACTCCTCAAGTTTTTCACATATCTCTTCCACAAATGTTTGTTCCATTGATCATGTATATAATGTAATACATTATATTTTCATATCTTTTACGCACTTTTATGTATTGTATATCCTTAAACGGTACCCAACTAGTAACCCTTCCATTTAATCAATGCTTGTTTCTTTTTGTAATCACGTCGTATTACTTTTTCAATTCTGAATATTTCTTGATCAGCTTTTAACATTTCCAATTCGAAGAAGCTCCCATCAATGTTTCCATATAATCATACGGGTAAACTCCTTTTCTCTTCAACAGCTCTAACTTTTCATCAGAGTATTCTTTGGAGATATATTTAAACGACGGAATGTTTTTCACCATGTTGTCGAGTGACTGAGACATAAACTGAAAACTGTCTATAAACACCAAATTTGGCCCCAACATGAAAGCCATATACCTTTCCATGTTATTTAGTATAACATTTATCGTTTTTTGGAACTTTCCGATGTACTGCATTATAAAGTGAGCGTCATAGCCTCTCAAATTATGAAACACAACAGGTATCTTTTTAGTGTTTCTTTACTGAGATTGCACGCATCATGAGCATATCCTCTAAACTTTCAAGTTATATGACAATGATCTCTAACTGCTCTGTCACACGTCATATATCGTTCATCGCATTGTTCATCGCAAATATGACATTTCTCGGCCGCCCTAAATTATTTGTCTTCTGCTGCAGCGGTCATTGTCAAATCTTTCTTAAAACATGCATTTGCAGTTGTTTTACAATATTTTCTTCCTGTATCATTTGTTTTAAAAACTTATAAATAGCATTTAGTCCTCTATATGTTACAACCGGTTTGAAATATTTGTCATCATAGCAGCAGACAACCTTGTATCCATAACTACAATCAGTATGTTGTTGATATGCATTTGTATACGAGTTTTTTGGATTATTTGTAGCTGAAGAGATTTTTTCTGTTATTGCTTCAAAGTCAGCATATATAACAAATGGAACCATTTATTGCCTCTCATAGTTTTTAAAGAAAACCTTTTCACTCGCAAAATACATTTTTATTGCTTGCTTGCCATTTGGAGAAAGACAATCAGGTTTATGCTTGTCCAAGACTTTTTCTAATGTAAAGCATTGCAGACATGTTTTACAGAACCATTTTTTCCCCTCGTGCATAGTTTGATTAAACAATTAACTGTTGAAATCCTTTATCCACACATAATGGTTGTTTCCTTCTTCGACAATCAAAAGCATATCACTATTTCTTCAACTTTATTTGTTGATATGTACAGCGGATACACCCCACTTTTTTCATATCCAAATATATTAAAACAAATATTATTTTGTTTTTCTATTTTGGGAATTTGCTTTAATGTTACAGGAAATGTAATTCCACCGTAATGAAGATCACCAATATGCTTTTTGTACTTTGTTATTCTTTGGGGATTAGTGTTGGCAGGAAATTTGTATGCCACATGACACTAACTAAAGCATTCATCATCTTCTTCATTTTTTATATTTATTAAACCTTTTCTAGCATTCGAAAGTTCTTCTGGTAACTTTAATTAAGAGCTGCCTCTCAAAGGCTTATACTTCACCCTGTTCACACAATGCATATCTACTGATTCATTTACCCAGCCAATTCCCTCGGAGAGCCAGCTTCCAATTATTCTCATAATTTCATCAGTTGCTGTATCTAAAGCATCCTTGATCTTGTTTTTACCCAAAAGTATTGCCGCCTTTGATCCAAAGTAAGCTGTTTTGTATGTAGTTGTGGAAGCTGCATCTTCAACCGATTTAGCGAAAGTCATTTTCAAAGTAACACATGATTTAAATCCTATAGTACTTTGTAATTCCGCCTTGAGGATTTCTGTAACTGTTTTTCGCGTCAGACGAAGCTGAGCGAGTGAACTTAATCTATCCAAAATATCTACAGAGAAAACCTTACTATGTTGTTTCGGGGATCTTTCAATTTCTTTTACGCTCATTATATAATATATATAATACGGAAATCTGTATGCCATAATTAATTAATTAATTAATTTAACCAGCAAACAAAATAATATCAATTTTCAATAACTTACCGTAGTAATAAATGAAAAAATCAAAAGTTAGTCGCTCGTGTGATCATTTTGTCGCGCAATCTGTTTAATCTTTTTACATCATATTTTTTTATTTTCCATGGCAATTTCATCTTTTTGGCTTCGGTTATAATCTTTTCAGTAAAATCCTTGAAGTTTATAAAAAGTAATAGTTCCCTATCTATTTTTTGCATAACTTCAAAATCAACCAACAAAGCCTGCTTCTCGCAATCTTTCCCGAGACTTTCTATGTCATCTGTATATACCATATAATATTATACTATTCTTAATATTTTAAGCCCTAATTAAATAAATAATAATAATAGTATATTATATGGCAAACTGCATATATTGTAAGAGAGTATAAGGTGTTTTTGATTATTCTGAATTTTTCCATGGATTGCTTTTTGTTTTACATAGTCGACAAAAAGACACATTGTAAAGATTGTGTTGGGTATAAACTTTGCTATAATTGCACGTATGCATGTGCAAATTGTAATAGCACGTGCAGAGTTTTTAACGGAGAACTTATTTGTTTCGAATGTGGGACTCACAATGGATATGATCTTGTTGCAGATTATCGGGGAGTTCGCAGGAAAGCGTTTATCACAGAAGATATCATTTAGAAAAACTTTTAGAAAAGTATAATTTATCTCCAATAGATAAGCAGAGATGTAAGGATTTGTTTTAACAAGACTGTAAACATTTTAGATAAGATAGGACCCCGGAAAATAGTAATTAAATTTAATTACATTTTCCAAAAGATATTCAAGCTATTAGAAATAAAAAAGAAACAAAGCCAATTAAGACAAACTCCACTAGAGACAAGTACGATACCATATGGAAACAGGTTGAAAAAGAACTGCTTTAGTAACCATTCAACTTGGACGGATGCTACTAGCATGCCTACTAGTTAAATGGTTACTTTTAGTAACCATTTAACTTACATCTCTCAATATACATTTCCAGAGGTTCAGTAAAACTATTATTTTGCTGCAAATGAAGTATTTTAGGAAAGCAAGATGAGATAATCTCCCCATCCGGCATATTAGATGTTTGCACATATGAAAGAAGTTGTTTAAAACTCCTATGATATGATTTTAATAAAACCTTTTTCTCTTCTATTTTAGTTTTGTTCATCAAAACCGCAATTATTTGGGGTATTGCTCCAACGATGGCTATGAAAACAGGAATTGCTGGAACCAATGCCAATGCAGCAGTGCAACCAATTATTCCACTTGTGATTTGCAACCCCATGTTAATTCTACCGCATAATTTATAACTAAGTCTGTATTCTGCCGCTTGTCGAGTCAAGTAAATAATTAATTCCTCTTTGCTTTTAATTTCTTTCATTATAATAATTAGATTAATTGAAATATTTAGAAAACAATTGCTCATGTTTTTCGGCTGATATATTACCATTTTTTAATAACTCGTCGATTATACCAATACCATTATTCGTCAACTGTGGACTATTATTTCCCGATTAAATACTTCCACCTACTAACTCCAGATCATTAACCAAATTATCAGGACTATTGTAATTTTCAGCACAAACCCCTAAAATATTCTTGTACTTTGAAGAACCTTTATTAATTGGCAAACCAGATAATTCTGTCAGTTGTTTGAAAGCATCTTGGGACAGCTTCGTGTATGTTTTTTCTATCATTGTAACGCTTTGTCACCAAGTCTATTAAATCATCATCCACTTTCATGTCTAGCACAACTGTTTTTCCTTGTCTAGCAATACGTTTATGATGACCAGTAAGTTCAGGCAAATCAATTTGTAACATGTCGTAGCGGCCATCTTTATTAAGTTTGTATGAATTTCTTGTTTGTTGTAATACTTGTCCCAAAGAGAAGACCACTATTCGCAAGTATTGCACTAATTCTAATTCTATACTTATTCAATTCGTCTTGTCTTTTTTTAGTTGATCTTTGTACTGTTTATACGTTTCCTTTTTTCAATGGGTCTTTCTTTTTTTATTTGTTTGGTTAGGTGAGCCCTGTCCTGTCCAATTTGATAGAATATACTAGAAAACTTCTCAAGTATGTATTTTATATTATGTTCATAATCTCCTTCAACTATCTCTGATGGTAATGGGAAGTCATATGAGTTTATCAACGCTTTATCAATACCAGCATCCAAATCACTCTTAATTAATGTCGCACGTTCTGCATCTGATCTTGCTTTATCAGATTCTTCATGAAGTAACTGGGGCAACCCTTCAATTTGCGATACTCTTGTACTTCCTCGGCTATAGCTCTAGGGAGAGTGGCTAATTGCTGACCTATTTCCGGAAGAGTAGCTAACTGCTTGGTTAACTGTTCAGCCTGATCTTTTATTTTACTAGTTACCGGCATAAATATTTCTTTGTATAAATCGCGACTAGCTCCTTTTTTAGTGTTTTCTGAATAACTTTACTTTCGTATTCTTTGACAAGATTATTTGATGATTTCATTTTATCTGCTAATTCTTTCCACTTTTACAAAGACATATATACTGTAAGGTTGGATAAAAATAAAATAAAATAAGTTAAGTTGTAAAACATGCATGATTTATTTCTTGGTTGCTTTCCTGGCTGGTGCTTTGTTTAATTTGGCAATATTTGATAAGGCCAGTGCTTGCTGTTTTTCCGCGCGTGCTATTTTAGCCCTAAGCTTTGTCTTTTCGTTTGCTGTTTTTGTTTTGTTGGCTAGTTGGTTTTTCAAAACATTTATTTCCCACCGTGTTGCAAGGAGAAACAGTTGTTTGGCTTGCTTGTCGGTTACTGTTATGCTTCCTGGCTTTTTTGCTCTTTTGCGTAAAAGGTTTTGGTGGTGCCTCTTTTGGTTTTTGTACATCCTTGACTACTTTATTCAAACCATAATATCTGACTTGATTAGTTTTGAAACATTCTGCTTCTGTTCCGAGTTTTTTCCAAGATGGGATTGTTTTTATTCCGCAATAAACTTCAGACATTATAGTATGTTAGATAATATTATCCAAGTATATTATTACATGAAGGCAGACAACGGTAATTTCAAACAGATATGGAACTTCAGGCGAGACTGTTGTTTTAGAATGCTTATATGTGGTAATTCAGGATCTGGTAAAACAAATACATAAGTTCACATGTTGCTGAAACCTTTAGTTTACTATGACAAGAATTATTTATTTGCTAAAAACTTAGAGCAGTCCAAGTATCAGGTCTTATCACAAAAACTTGAAAAGATAGCAAAAAAGAATAAAATTCCGGTTGAAGACATACTAGAATGCTCAACGGATCAAGTTACCCCTGTGAATGATTTAGATTCTGATACTCAAAAGATAGCTATTTTTGATGATTATGTTTGTGATCACAATCAGAATGATATTATTAATTATTTCATCCATGTGATTTACTTGTCGCAATCCTACTGCAAAACGTCCAAAGACATTCGGCTGGATTGCTCTCATTACATCTTCTTCACAACACCAGTTAATCGTGAGCTGGGTATGCTTTCCAACGAAAAGGGTGTTAGCAAAGAGCAGTACAGAAAAGTAACTGACAAACAGTATGCTTTTCTGTATCTTGATCGTCCTAGGAAGTTAGTAAAGCGTAACTTCAACGGTGAAATTTAATCTATTGTATAAAATGGGACTTTTTAATGATCTTGGAAGCGAGGAAACTAGTTCAGGCGGTGTTAATATTTCAAATTTTGGTATTGTGCTGTCTGAGTATATAAAACAGAAACATCTGGTTAATTATCTTCACAAGGGTATGAACCATGGAAATATTCTGAGAAGTGTACTTGACATGGATAAAAATAGAATTATCAATGTTGGCAATCCGGAAAAAGCAGATGATGTAGCAACAAAGCAATTTACTGTAAGAAGAGTAACAAAGATCATACGTGATTTTAATATTGATAAAATTTCAGACATGATGAAAAATTTAACAACAGGTGTTGGTGACAAAATAAGTCTGATAAAAAAGCAATAACCGACAAATCGTGAGAAAATGCTTGAAATTCAAAAAGGTTTGAAAGATGAAATGAAACTTCTAGGTGATGCTTTAAAAGAGTAGTTCTGGTGTTCAAAATATTAATACTCGGATTTGAGAAATCAATAAACAAATGGTTAATAACAATGAACTTGAAGCTGCTATTGCTGATGCTTTAAAAGGAATGAGAACTGCTTGTGCTGCTGAAATAACTCAAATAAATATATTCAATGGACAGACAAGTACTAACGTTGACGATATCAACAAAAGGTTTCAAGACATCAAAAAGAAAATGGTTGACAGGAAGTCACTGGAGGGTACTTTGAGCAAAATGGTTGACACTAATAAACTTTACTCTGTAAAAATGTTTTGGACCATGGCAGTGTTCGAACCCGTACAATGATCGCTGAACCATGACATTCGACCATAACCCTTATTATCTCAGTTGATAATTCACAATAGATCAACAATCAACAATAATTTTCGTTTACAATGAAAGTTTAGCGAAAAAATAATAATCTTTTTATTGGTTACTCGAATATGTCCGTAACTGTTACTTTTTATGGACTTTGCAACATTGAGTTCTGCTCAACCCGGGGCTAGAGGGCGTGAGCGGTAGCCAGCACATTTCACTACCGCTCATGAACAGTCTCAATCAAACCGAGACTGCAATATATCGAATATGTCGTGCTCGGCCGTTTCGAAAGGTCCATTATCATACCTTTTTTTTTAACAGACCCTTTGTGTGTTCGCGATATTTTTTAAAATCAAATCTTGTTTGGAATTTAATATTTCTGGTACCAAATTAACCGGGTAGGGTAGACCTTGGTTACTAAAAAAGATACTTAAATTCTGTCTACTAGTTTTGTTTTATATGACTTTATATACCCTGGTCCAAAACTTGTTTTACCGAGTATAGAAACTGCTATTGCTGATGCTTCAAAGCAATTAAAAGCTGCTCAGGATGAAAGAAGCAAAACTTTTGATAATGAAATAGCTTTATTGAAACAGTGTAATCAAAAGTCTGATAGTCGCCACACAGCACTTCTTTGGATAATTAATGAGTAGAAAGCAAAAGTAGAATATTTTAGCCGGATTCTAATTCTTGAAGCTACAATAGGTGGCGGAATAAGTTTTATTCAAAATAACAATGGTTATGCATCACACCCAACAGGAAAACTGGTAACAATAACCTCTCATGGCTTCACTTTTCTCAAAGCATTTACTCTCACATATAGCTCATTTGTAAAAAGTATAGAATATCCCGGTGGTAGTGGACGTCCTGCTGTCATAACAATTGAAAAACGGTAGCGTTATGTAGTTGAAGCAAACCTTGCATATACTGTTGAAAATACAGACATTGGTATAGAATATTTTAGTTTGTTTAATGCGGGTGATCGGGAACCATCTTATCAACCAAAAATAGAACATGGTAAACGAATACTAAAAGAAACATTTGAAGCATATCTTCCAGAATCTCAATATTGAGCCATCTTTACAATCATAAAATATGACACTACCCAAGTTTTTAAATTTGAAAAATCTAGTTTAAAACTGTTTTATATAGGTGATTAATTTTATTTACTAATATGTATAATGGAACAAAAATTTGTATTATCATCTGAAAGAGCTACATTAATTAATAGCTCAAATACACCGACTAATTTTACAACTGTATATGAAAGGCCATTGATACTGGACAAGAACAAACAATACGGCATTGGAATTGATAAGATTATTCTATGACGTACCCATGGTATAATATTAGCGAGGATTTTAAAAACAAAATGATAAGATATCACATTGGAACAGATTGGAAAAGTATTATTTTTACAAATGAAAATTACAATAAGACTTGAATTTGATTTATCAAGTTTCAAATGTTTAGTTACCATTCATAATAATTTCATGCTTGATTTGAGAGAATCAAACTTTCACACTTTGATTGGGTTTGACAAAGATGCAGTAATTAGAGAAACTAAATTTGGGAAAGTAGTACCAAACATAACAAATTATATCCATACTTTTTATATCCACTGTGATTTGATAAGTAATTCTATTGTTGACGGATCATATAGGGATGTTATTTATGAAATATGTACAGCTGACCTTACGAGGTCATATCCTGTCAGAGATAAACCGATAAGAGTCGGGTTCTGTGAAGTAAACAAAACGATCATTAACAGTATTAATATTTAAATTCTCCGGTAAAATTATTAATCCAAACGGAGCGTATACGTCATTTCGATTTGTTTTGAAAGAATTAATGTAATACAAGTTGAGTAACTTATGTTTTATCTAACATATGTTATATGACGAGATTAAAAATTGTTTATGATACTAGTATGGGAACCTATACTGAAGAAATATAGAATGATCGGACAGGGAAAGTAGCATTCAAGGAGGACATTCAACCACAAAACACAGAAACAAACACGCAAACTGACAAACAAGAAGGCAAAAGTAATAAAAAATACAAACGACATCACAAACACAAAAGGGTTGACAATAGGGCTACCGCCTTGGAACGGTCAGTGGCAAAGTAGGCCACTGGGGGTTGAAACAGGTTCTAGGGTGCACCAAACCTCGCATTTATCCTATTGTCATCCCATCAAAACAGGACAGTGTAAATAAAGAAATCCCCGCCATGATCTAATTCTAACCAACAAGGCAGCATCAATAGCCAATATAAGTAAAACACAAATATGTTCGTGTAAATATAACACAAAAAAACAATAGCCTAGAAAGCCACAATGAAGGTACTCATTGACTTAGCAGAAGCCAGAACAACACGAGAATAAACCATTAAGGGCACGACAAGAAAGATCATAGACAAACATCAAACGCCACCGTCCCTATGGGCTTTAGGTAGGCGTCATCATAGGGTCCACAGCCTGTCCGGTCATCGTTCAATTAAAGAGGAAAGCATAGTGGCAAACTGTACATGGGTCCACCACCAAGCATGCAGTACGTTGCAAAATGAAGCTGACAGATTAACTGGAGCTGGTATATTTGACATTTTTCAAAAGTTGGATCAAAAATATTTAGTGAGTCTGTAAAAACAGCAGGCAAGAAAGCATTAGAAACTGCTGATAAACAAATCATAGAGAGCGGTTCTTAGAAACTTGGAGATGAAGTCGGTAAAATGGCTGCTGATAAACTAGTTTCAGTTATTAAACCTAAACCATAAGGTGAGATAATTTTAAAATACCTTGCAAAAATTAACAGATTAATATCCGGAAGAGAAATTCATGCAAGAATTAAATGATTAATTTAATCTAATTACTAGTATACATAGATGTTTCGAAGTGATAAATATAATACTAGATATGAACATTACCTATTCAGTAAGATACTCCTAAAACACAACCAGGAAATGCTACCAGACAAATGAAATGTGGCTATCAATTTACGTTAAATGATAGAAGTTCTTACTTTGGCATAACGCATATTTTGAAATCAGTTTTCAATTAAACAAGCTTGCTGATGGAGCTGCTTTTGCAGCCGCCGATGATATTGCTCTAATTAACGATGCAGCTTTATTAATTGATGAAATGGAAAAACAGTTTATGATGGAAATAATCTTCACAGATTTGTTAATGTCAAAAGCTTGCTTGCAATATCTGGTGATTATATAAAAACAACCGGAACAAACTTATACCTTTATTTAGATACCACGGCTGTGGTAGAATCTCGAGATGATCATGCTGGTTATAATTTAGGATTTGCAGCTCGCCATGCTTTAATCATAACTAATTAAAAAGTTCATTCTTTACAAGTAGGTAAAAAGGGGAAAGGGATTGAGAGTTGATCGTGGAAATAGTTTATCAGGCAAGGGACTGCGCACTAAAGCTTTGCAAGGCAAAGGTTTACAGGAGGACTCACAAATAAGACCATATAGAAGTATCCCATTCGTAAAAAAAAGTTAATTTTCTCTAACTTTGACATAATAAAATGGGTTAAGCGGTTAGACATTAGAAACTTCAGGGGAGTGTTTAGCAAGAACAAATTACCGACAAAACAAAATAAACAAGAATGCGGTATTATTAATCTTGTGGTTATACTGGACCTGGTACACACTGGACTTGCTACAGCAATCAGTATTATTTTGATCTGTTTGGCCTAAATCCACCAAAAGAAGTTTTAATTTACATACCCAAATACAACACCATCCAGTATCAAGATTTAACAAGTGTCTTATGTGGATATTTCTGTCTGTACTTTGTCAAAAAGTTGCAAGAAGGAAACAGTTTGTACGATATTCTTTATAAAATATTAAGACCTTACAAACTTGTAGAAAATGCAAACATAATACGATCATATTTTAAAGTTTAGTCAAATCATATATTATATATGAGTTACTGTGTGAAAGAAAAGATAATTACTGAAAATGTTAATCCTCAGTACATTTTAGCAAAAAATGGTAGAAGAATGTTAGAAGCAACATGCGCTTTTTGTGGTATTACTAAAACGCAATTTGTTAAAAATACACAAGGTGGAAATATTGGTATCCATAAAACTTTGCTTCCGTTGTTGCCTGAAAAGGGGCTAACAATTCCTGGTTATAAATATTGCGGTCCTGGTAATCCACTTGACAGTGGAGAACCTTGACAGTAGAGAACCATCAAATGAATTAGATGCTATTTGCAAAGATCGTGATTACTGTTATGACGAAAGTCCTACTAATAAATCAATGTGTGATAAAAACATGCTGGCTGGTTTGAAAACGAGCAAATCCAAATCACTTGGAGAAAAAATCGCTAAGAATTGGACAGTCAAGCTTGTAATGAATGCAAAATATAAACTAGGACTCGGGGCATCAAAAAACAAGAAAAGGCGTGGAGATGGACTCATAAGCTAGCCGATGAACCTCATAAACCTATACGAAGAAAGTTCACTCAACGCCGCGTGATTGTTAATGAAATTGATAAAGTATGGTCGGCTGATTTGGTTGATATACAATCGTTTTCAAAATATAATAAAGGTGTAAAATACTTGCTTAATTGTTATTGCTGTATTTAGTCAATGTGCCTGGGTTATGCATGTTTCGAATAAACCTGGTATATAAATTACTAAAGCTGTCCAAATGATTATAAGTACAGAGAGACACTGTACATTGTTCTGGGTTGATCAGGGAGTAGAATTGTACAATAAAATATTCAAGCAGTTCCTTGTTGATAATAATATCGAAATGTATCACACGTTTAATTTCGGAAAAGCTGTAGTAATTGAACGATTTAATAGAACATTCAAAGAGAAGATGTAGAAATATTTTACAGCAAACAATACAAATACAGGCGATGGTTGATACAATAATACAACACATCGGAGTATTAAAATGACACCGATTGAGGCCAGTGTCAAGGATAATAAAGGAATAGTGTATTTCAACTTGTTCGGAAAGATGAAAATTAATAAAGCTTTGCCAAAGTTCAAAATAGGAGATAAGGTTAGAATTAGCAAATATAAAAGAACGTTTGCAAAAGGTTACACTCCAAATTGGACTGAAGAAATATTTGTATGTTGATGAAATTCAATATACAAATCCTGTGACGTACAAAATAAAAGATTTAAACAACCAAAACATTGAGTGGAGCTTCTACGAATTGTAAATGTTAAAAACTGACTAAGAAATATTCAGAATTGAAAAAGTAATACGACGTGATTACAAGAAGAAACCATTGATTAAATGAAGGGTTACAATGAGGATTTTAATAGTTGGATACCGTTTAAGGATATTCAAGACATACAAGTGCGTTAAAGATATGAAAATATAATATATTACTTTATATATGGAACAAACATTTGTGGAAGAGATATATGAAAAACTTGAGGAGTTGAAGGGTAAATATAGAAGAGTATTGCTAGCATGCAAACAGGACAGGGTGGAATATGATGTGATTCGTGATGATTTGCTAGATACTACTAGGAAAAGTCAAATTAACAAAAGAGGGAGATTACAATTAGATATGAATTATTGTCATGATTATCTAGAAAAACTTGATCATATCAAAAGAAAGCTTTTCAATTTAAAATGTGAAATACGCAAATGCAGAAAAATAAAATATTCCATGATCAAGTGTGATATGTATAGTGATGATGAAGTTGATTGCCCTGTTCCTTCTGACTTTGTTTAAAAGCCGAGAAGCTTGATGTTGGAGTTATTTTGAAAAAAGATTTCGATTCAGACGATTGGGGAACTTTCACCAAAAGAGGACTTGCTAAACTTCAGATGCATCTATACATTTCATTTCGGTAGAGGTATACCAAACGGGATTCTAGTAATGTTCTTTCCCAGGACATGCTAGCAAGAGGACTTGCAAAACTTCAGATGTGTCTCTATATATTTTTCGTCAGAGTGAATCAAAATGGGGTTCTAGTAATGTTTGTGGAGCTATATGTTGGAAATATCACCCATTCAGGGATATCGGAATATTAGGGATGCTGGATATTACAATTAGAAATGTATTATTATCTAAAAAAAACTTGATTATATCAATAGCTTATTTAAAATGCAAATGCAGAAAAATAAAATATTCCATGATCGAGTGTGATATGTATAGTGATGATGAAAATGATTGCTTTGTTCCTTCTGATTTTGTTTAACAGCCAAGCAGAAAAATAAAATGGTTGCGCTCTCCCAAAAGTAGCAAGTTATATTATCAATTATTTATGAGTAGTATCGAAGTTTTAAATTTGTTGGCGGGGCTTGACAGCACAGTGTCACCTCCTCCGATTAGTTTTTTTAGCTTGCCCCTCACGTCGCAAAACGCAAATTTCCCAACTTTTGATGGAGGGGACCCCGAGGAAAAACTGTTTTCCTGGTGATTTTAGCTTGTTGGCCATGCCAAAACATGCACATTTTCCAGCTTTTCGTGTAGGGGACCCCGGAGTGCAAACTATGCTGGTACCGCCAGTTTCTATACTACTCATGTCATTTAAATTTTAATTCACACACAACTCAATGCAACAATCAATGGGCGTGTTAAACCTCAATATGTCATATTTCCATTATCTTTCATGGCATTTTGATAATTCTTTCAGCTTTTATCAATTTTTTCGGAGCCCTTTAAAACAAAGTATGTTTGAAAAAAGTGCCTCAACCCAGATAAGTCCCGATACAGTGCTGGTTATAATGTATGTTTGTGATGTCATAAACCTTGACTTTTATTTAACCTTGTAATTGTTTATTTTCATGAGTGTGTTTGTTGTTTGCTACTTTTACTGTTCGATAGTTTTTGTTATATTTGCTGGTACATGGTATGTGATATTTCTTATACTTTATTATATTTCGTATGATGTACTTAAGACGTTAACAGTATATATTAAGTTGTAATATTAAAAACATGCGTATATTATTTCAGCCTATTTTTAAATACATGTCACTTTAACAGTTGTGTTTAATACGTATAGATGATTATTAATGCAAAGTCAACAATTAAACAATGTAGATGCATAAAGAACTACTTACAATGTATGTTTGTGATGTCATAAACCTTGGAAATATTATACCATGTAGATGCATAAATAACTACTAGTTAATGGAATGTTTTAATGGATGTTTTAATAATATTATATTTATAGTTCCATTATAGCGTCTCCGTGGCCGAGGGGTTAACGACGTTGCGTTGTAAACGTTCTCGGCTCTCACAGCAGCGGGTTCGAACCCCACTGGGAGCTCAACTTGTAAGTGATGTAGTGTCGGTTCTAACGGATGGCGGGAGGTGTACAGTACTGGTTCTAGCCATGAAAAGTGCGTGGTCTGCCTCCACCACCAAAAAATTGACCGTCATATATAGACTAATGACTTAAAACAGCATACAAACAAACAACTCCATTTTACATAGGTATGCAGTATTGACATAGGCTACAGCGGGTATAAGGCAGATAACACATGTCGATTTTGTATTGGCAAATTCTTAAATGTGTTATTTCCCTTTCAACCTTGTACTTGTTGTTCGTTTCGTATTTTAAGTTGACATTGGTCTTGTGCATTTCGATTGTTATTATTTGATTTACTATAAGGTCACGGTATAGGTAAAATGATGTGTAAGGTCAAAGGTCAGTTAAATGAAAAAATGATGGTAAATCCCAATAGTTTCGGTTTTAAAGTAGAATATCGCTTAAGCCGGTGCTAGGGGACGTGCGAGATGTTACACCTTATATTTCCTCTCATGAACTCAATAAAACTAGTGTGTATGCCATTGTTCTCTATTAATTGTGTTTTTCTTCCAATGGGGTATCACCTTTTCAGTATTTATTAAAATAGCAACCGAGTTTCCTCCAATATGTATGCATTTTATAACTGTTATTCATTTCGACCTATGGGGGTCGATATGGCTGGTATGTATATACATATATTGGAGTACATTCTTTAAAGGCTCTGGTCATTGTTTAATCACTCTTAGAATGTATTGTAGGCTTTTTAATTTAGTCGCTTGACTGTTACTTGATATACGCAGGCTTCATAACATATGTTCTGAACTAATTATAATTTTATTTCGCCCATTGTTGTTATTTTTTCGTTTAGGGTTTAGGGTTAAGCATTTTGTTAGAAACTGGGACAATGCGCCGCTGTCCAATGACTAGTATGAAAATACCACATTGAAAAATCCATGTTCGCCGTGATATATATGCATAACTACTTCGGGATGGCTTCTTCTCAACCCGGGTCTAGAAATCATGAACGATGACAAGCATTTTTCACTACCGTTCACGAACAATCACATCTCAATCAAACCAAGACTGCAATATGTTAAATTTATCGTGTTCGGCGATTTCCAAATTTCTACTGCTTTAACTTCAAAATTGTTATTCATTCCAGTTTTGGAGATCGCTTAGTCCGATATCTATATACATAATGTCTGTGGTACATTTTCAAATACTTCGTTATCTTTCTTTAATTTTCAAAACTTTAAAGGATGCGAGTAGTGGTTAATTACCCTTTGGATATGTTGTTTGATTTAGCCATTGTGACTGTAACTTGTAGTACGTAGGCTTCATAATCTCTCCTTCAAACTAAATTCCATTGTGTTTACTTCGTCCATTCTATATTTGATTAGGGAAAAACATTGTGTTATAAATTAAGACCATACGCTGTTGGCCATGAACTGGTATACAAATACCACACTGAAAGTAGATATAAAAATCGAACAGGTAAAGTAGCATTCAAGGACGACAGTCAACCACAAACACACAAAGAAACAAAGAACAACTTCTTTTCTTTTCAATTGGTCTATTTCCAGCTTTTCAGATCAATTGGTAAACTATCGGGTCGGAGTGTGGGTGGGGAGATGGTAAACTATGTATAGGTTAAATTAAAAAAAGGCCATTGTAAGCACTGTTTAGCATTATCAAGGATGATAGTTTGCGACAAGTAGTTATAATAATTTATGAAAGTGTCTCTTTAATAAATTAAAGTTTCGATGAGTTACATTGAACCTGTTCATACAGGTTTTAACCGGTTCCCAGAGGGCGCTATATACTCGTTTGCACGTGCAAAGCGAGTATACGCCGACGTGTACCGAGCAGAAATTATTTCTGCGATTCGAATCCGATAGGCAAACGGTATAGTTGCTTTCCCCACCCACCCACCCATCTACGTTATTAAGTTTTCATATGCTACTGTACGACCCGCGTCTCCTTTTTTGAGATTTATTATAAAACCATTACCACAAATATGACATGATTTAGACTTTTGGAATTTAGCTTCTTCTTCCAACGACATCACCAAATCTTTCTTAAAATGTGCATTCATAGTTTTTTGGCACCAATTGTCTTCTTCTATGAAAGAGATTTCATGTTGAGTCTTTCACCAGATACCCAGGCAGATGTTATTGAAGCTTTTAATGACACCTCTCGGTATCTGGACGACATACTGAACATTGACAACCCTTTCTTTCCAACTATGGTTGATAATATTTATCCTAAAGAACTTCAGCTAATTAAAGCTAATATATCTGATAATAACGCTTCTTTTCTTGATTTAGATATCTCGATTGAAAATGGTAAAATAATTAGCAAAATCTATGACAAGAGAGATGATTGTAATTTTGACAATTGTTAATTACCCCCACTTGTATGGGGATGTTCCCCGCGCAACTTCTTATGGGGTGTATGTGTCTCAACTTATTCGTTTTTCAAGAGCTTGTACTCGAGCTGAGGACTTTAATATTCGTAATCTTTGTATTACTAAAAAGTTTTCTCAATCAGGGTTACCGTTACCATAAACTTCGTAAAACCTTTGCAAAATTTTATTATCGTAACCCTGATCTTCTTTCCAAATATAAAAGTAATTTAAGGACTCTTCTGCGACAAGGACTATCACAACCTGATTTCTATGGTGATGTGATTTATAAACTTCGTAGGATTCTTGGTCATGATCACTTTCATACTATCTTTGATAAACTTGTTAAAAAGTTTATCAAAAGAGGTTATTCCCCTATCATTTTGCAACGTACTGCATGCTTGGTGGTGGACCCTTTTACAGTTCGCCACTATGCTTTCCTCTTTAATTGTACGATGACTGGACAGGCTGTGGACCCTATGATGACGCCTACCTAAAGCCTATTGGGACGGTGGCGTTTGATGTGTGTCTTTGATCTTTCCTGTCGTGCCCTTAATGGTTTATTCTCTTGTTGCTCTGGCTTCTGCCAAGTCATTGAGTACCTTCGTTGTGGCTTTCTAGGCTATTGTTTTTTTTGTATTATATTTACACGAACATATTTGTGATTTACTTATATTGCCTATTGATGCTGCCTTGTTGGTTAGAGATTAGATCATGGCGGGGATTTCTTTATTTACACTGTCCTGTTTTAATGGGTTGACAATAGGGTAAGTGTGAGGTTTGGTGCACCCTAGAAACGTTTTAAACCCCCAGTGGCCTTTGTTGCCACTAACCGTTCCAAGGTGGTAGCCCTATTGTCAAACCTTTTGTGTTTGTGATGTCGTTTGCATTTTTTATTACTTTTGCCTTCTCATTTGTCTATTTGCGTGTTTGTTTTTGTGTTTTGTGGTTGACTGTCGTCCTTGAATGCTGCTTTCCCTGTCCGATATTTTTATCTTTCTTTATACCCATAACTGCAATCAGTATGTTTTTGATATGCTTCTGTATATGATTTTTACTGCTTCAAAATCAGCATATATAACAAACGGAACCATCAGCTGCCTTAGGTAGTTTTTAAAATAAACCTTTTCATCTTTGTTTGGCATCTCTACTGCTTGTTTTCCATTAAGCGAAAGACAATCAGGCTCATGCTTTTTAGCACCCTTTCTAATTTAAAGCACTGCAAGCATCTTTTACAAAACCATTTGTTATTTGAATGTAATGTTTGATTAAACATTAACCTGTTAAAATCTTTTTTAAAAATATTTATGTTTTTCGGTGATCAAAAGCATATCGCATGTTTCCTCTGCTTTTTTTTTGATATGTACAAAGGGTATACTAGATTATTTTTATATCCATAAATGTTAAAACAAATGTTGTTTTGTTTGTCTATATTTTGGATTTGTTGAATTGTAACAGGAAATGTTATTCCCTTGTAATCCAGATCACCAATATGAATTTTGTACTTTGTTATTCTTTGAGGTTTATTGTTGGCAGGGAATGTATAAGCCAAATGACAACATCTTAATCATTCGTTATCTTTTTCATTTTTTATATTTATTAAACATTTTTTGTGATGTTGCAGTTTGTTCAGTAAATTCAAATATAGGCTTATAATTGACTCGATTTATGTAGTGCGCATCTTGTACCTCAATTTTCCAACCACATCCCGTCTGAATCCAATTTCCAACTCTAGTTCTTCACGTTCTGTGTCCAGCGCCTCAACAATAATAGTTTCGGTTAATATTGTGAAGACAGGATAATAGCGAGGATTGTGCGCATATAAAATCGATTCAAGCTAACCAGTAGGCCTTATTGCCTACTGACCGTTCCAAGTAGGTAACCCTGTCTTCACCACCATTTCCGTTGTTTTTTGTCTCTTTCATTGTAGTTTCAAGTCCTTGTTTGCAGTACAGTGCGGACCTACGATGCCATTGCGTTCGGACGCTGTGGTTTCTATAGGACCCTATATATCATTTTGTTGCCGATTATTTCGAAAGTAAAACATTTATTCCCTGGTTTATTAAAATAATACAATAGTTTATGAAACACTTTTTTTCAACGAAAACACAAGCCATTAGTGAGTTTATATTTTTGACAAAATCAAGAAAGCTTTTTTCATTGTTTTTCTCTGTTGATGGTAACATCTCATGACTTACTTCAGCTGGAAGGTTGTCAGCTATGTCAGTCATAATTTCACTCATTTTAGACTCAGCATAAAACTCAATTAAGTTTTCAGAACGTCCTATCGAGGCATCTTTTACATGATCTTCCTCGATGGCATTACTTTTTCCATATGATTTATTCATTAATTTTTTTTTTTTTATTTTAAAAATCTTGCTTAAAATCCTCGATTTCTTTATTTGCTATTTCCATACATGTTTTTTTAAAACTGTTGATTTCCTCTTTTGTTTGTTGCATGAGAAGTTTTACAGCAGTGCTGATGTCCTCATCTACCCTTTTCATCCAATCTCTTTTGACATTCTCGATGTCTTCATTTGCCTTTTCCATGTTTTTTTTTTCAAAATAACTGATTTCTTCTGTTTAACCATAAACTATAGACTACATTATTTTTATTTAACAAGCATACACAATAATATTAATTCCCAGATCTACAAAAATGCTGTACGGCGATAAGGAATAAAATAATCCTCAGTTACAAAACTGCAAGTTGCTATGAAATTGTTTTTTTTACAAAAAGCATGCAACCTGTTTTTGTTTTTTTTATTTTCCGTAGTAATTTTAGTTGTTGTGCCATGGTTATAATTATGTCAGTCAGACCTTTAAAGTTTGAAAAAAACTATTAGCTCTTTGTCAAGTTCGGTCATATTTTTATAATCGACTATCCGAGCACACATCATTTGATTTTTCTTTAAGTTTTTGATTTTCTTTTCTACACGTTCCATTTACAATATTACATGAGATAATATTTTTAAGCTTATATTTTAAAAATATAATACTATATTATAATATAATGAATTGCAAATATTGTGAAAGAGTTTTGGATATTATTGATCCTCCTGGAGTATGTTTAGATTGCATCTTATTTTGCATGGTTGATAAAAAGAAGCTTTGTAAATATTGTGTTTTCCTCCTGCAAAAAGACAAAGATTTGAAGAGTTATTTTACATAATTATAAATATTTTAGATAAGCTAGAAGGTCGAATAAGATCAATCAAATTTGATTACATTTTTCAAAAAGTATTTGACATGCTAAAAATAAAAAAAAAATAAACAAAACTGATTAAAACAAAAGCCACTAGAGAAAAGTATGATATAATTTGGAAAAAAGTTAAAAAAAAGAATTACGACTGGATGCCATGACGGTTTATCTTATTTTTTTCATATACATTCCCAAAGGCTCTGTAAAGTTGTCATTCTTTTGGATTTCTAACATTTTTCTAAAAGTAATTCTGATTACTTCTTCATCATTGTCTAATCCTTTGGTTGCTTGAACATTTGACAAAAGTTGCTTAAACTTCTGTGATGTGTTTTTAACAAAGTTATTTTCCTGTATTGTTGTTCAACTTATCACAACAGCAACTATCGGAAGAATTGTGCCGACTACAGCTACAAAAACAGGAATTGCCGGAACAAACGCCAATACGGCAGTACAACCAGTTATTTTACTAACAATTTGTAATGTTGTGTTTATAATGCCGCATAATTTATAACTACACCTTATGCAGCTATAAGTCGCGTACAATGATCAATTACTTCTTCTTTGTTAGTAATTTGTGCCATGTATAATCTTAGTTAGACAGTATTTTAATCAAGATATTTAGAAATAGTTGCTCATGTTTTTTGGTGACATTTCGCCTAATGGATAAAATTCGAGCACAACCAAAAATAATTACAATTTGTTTAATGCGTGGAGCCTGAACAAATAAAATGTGGCTCTGTATTTGCCGATTTCTGAAATAATGCGACCCTATATTCGCCGATTTTTGACACATGATTTTTTCTGGAGACTGGGATTTCCCCCCCTGAAATTGGGAAAAACGGAGACTGTTTTGATTGGGAATGGGTCCGTATTACGGACCCTGTAGAACAGCCAAAAAAGCCCTGCATTTATATTGGAGATCATGTACTAATACCGAACAGAGAACGTAATTTTATATAGATGATTATAGACTATTAGTTTCGTGGTAGACTGGCTATGTTCATGTTTAATATTTTAGACAACTCAAGCTATCATCAAATAAAATAGTCTGCATTAAGTCCCCTTTGAATTATCATCTTCAAACATCAGTGGTTCAGAGCTATTCAGAAAAAAACTGATAAACATTTTTAGGATTTTATTTTGATTCTGATTAAAATTAAACTATAACCACTTAAACTATTTATTTATTTTAAATATTATTTAGTTTTAACACTTCCGTTGAATGTTATAGGGTTGTTTTGGAGAAGTTATTGACTGTAAACCCTGATATGACTGCACTGACATGCAAGCTGGTCTGGGTTTACATCGATTCTAAAGAAATTATTTATCCTTAAGACACACCTAATAGTCATATTAAACTCTGTTGTGCCATTTGAAGCAAAGTTTCTTACAGCATAAATACAATGCTTTGCTTGTGCTCTTGTAATTTAGAGAGAATTAAAGAACAGTAGTACTATTTAATAATAATCCATTATTGGGCGTGTTTCGTCCTGATATTATTAGTGACCCATACAGTGTTTCCAGGACTCATCGGTTAATAGAAACACCATCAACTTGAGTCAACTAAAATGAACAGAAACAAAAATATGTGATAATTAAAACCTTCAAAATTAATTGAACAAGAACAATTGAACATGAAAATGATAAACATAAAGAACAAAGTGAGTTGTTAACATAATGGCAACACAGGATTGAGTAGTTGAGTTCAGAATATGTACGAGATTAGGAACCAAAACCCACACACCGAGATGGTATAATAGCTAAAATAATTTTGTGTTGCCTGCGTAGCATGGCATACACTTAGGGATCACTTTGTTTGATCGTCGAAAGGAGTCACACTTTAACCTGCAGCTTACCGTATTTACTCAATTCGTTCGGACAATTAGTTCGGACGGGATAAAATAATAAAAAAAATTGGTGTCCGAAAATATAACCTTCCGAAATTAACGTGTATTTGCCGATATCCGATTTTTTTAAGAGCAACAATTAACATTCCACAGGGCATAGTGCAGTATGTATTTTTAATTATGATGCATAAGGCAATCTCTATGGCAATTTCACCTTCTTTGTTTACATAATGGCAACACAGGAATCTCGATAATTACCAACACAGGCAGCAGAATATATTTCAATGAACTTAATTGTAGCTTGTTTAGACATTAAATAAAGTTAATGATGTGATTTGTTACTGATATTATCAAACAATGTGGAAACAATTACACGATTACTGACCATGCCATAAACATCCATATAAATTAATACGTGTAATCGGTCAGACACCTGTTGAAACAATGTTTGAACCAGGTGAAACCATTTTCAATTAAGGTGTTATAGGTTCCTTCTAGCGAGTGTGGGCCATTCCATTATCTGTCGTTACTAGTAACACAAGAGGGTCAAAATGGCCCTAAATCGATCACCTGAGTACTGGCCCATTATCGAAATTCTTCGAAATCTTATGGTCATGTACAATCTGTGCAAGTTTGGCTAACACTGTTTAAAACATGTGGCCTCTGTTGTGTTAACAACATTGATATAAAGACACTGACAAAGTTTAGTAAAGATCAAAAACAAAATGAAGGTACTAGGGTGTAACACCTGGGGCTGGGTCAAATGTGACCCCAGGGCTACATGTAATATATGAGAGTTGTGTGCCTTGTGGTTTTAGGAGAAGATATTTTGAGTTTTTCCTAATATACAGGGGCACAGATTAACTAAAAGTTTACTTTAACGCGCCCAGGTGGCGACCAAACATATTCAAATCCAAAAACCGGCAAGAGAGATAATTTTGAAGTTCGAGGATTTTACCTTGCAGATTTGTTTTTAGTCCCGTGAAATGTGTACTTTTGGCTGAAATAAATAGACAAACACTGAACAAGATAATAATAAAACATAAGTTTATGTTTTTATTTTCACTGCGAAAACACTAATTTTCATTGCGAAAACAAGACAATGTTCGAGATGTTGCGATGTACGGTTCCCACAAAACTGTTGCGTGTTACGGTCCTTTGCGCTTCGAATGATAATGTAAAATCAGATGTCCATGAGGACAAGTAACATTTGCTGGTATAAAATCAACATTAAAACAGACATGGTAGTGTGTATTTTACACATCATCATAACTATTATATCATTATTCGTGTTATAATTTGAAGGGGCAATCATTAGGTTGCAATCATGTTGATAGAAAGGTATTATATATGAATTTTAAAACTGTATGTTAATATAAATTATTTATAACAAAATAAAACATTAATTTAATAATATCTTTTTTTAATCTTTTATTACTGTAATACAATAATTTACATAGTTATGTTTATTTATAACAAAACTCATTAGCATTACTGTTTATAATTTAATAGATAACTTGGACTTTCCTTATTTTTCTGTCTGGCATTCGTGTTGTTCTTAAGGAAACTGAATACTGAGTTTGACTCTTGCGAGTGGACACTAACTTCGTGTTGTGGAATGAAATATTTGTTTGTTTGATTTTTTTCTTTGTTTTAAAATAAATAATTATATTGACTAAAAGGATTTTATTCGTTCTAAAGTTTTTACAATGTTTCCTTCTGAAGATTGGTATAATAAAGCATTTAGTAAGTATACTTACTCCCTCAATAAAGTCACATGCGACACACTGCGCTACTGATTCTGAAGCTGGGCCCCTAACTTTTGCAAGCAAGGGGCCCAGCTGGCTCCTAGTCAAACAAATTTAATCTGTGCCCCTGCTATACAAGTCTGTGTAAAACTGTGACCCCCGTGGCGGGCCAAATGTGACCCCAGTGTCACCATTTGAACAAACTTGGTAAATGACCATAATCTCATAGTAAAACCCCTGGTTCTTGTAGTTTCAGAGAAGATTTTAAAAAAAATCCTCTATAAGTCTATGTAAAGCTGTGATCTCCAGGGCGGGGCCAAATTTTACAACAGGTACACAATTTGAACAAACTTGGTAGAGGACCATAAGCTTATAGCAAATGTAAAATATTAAACCTCTGGCTCTTGCAGTTCCAGAGAAGAAGATATTTTAATGTTTTTTCCATATACAAGCCTATGTTAAACTGTGATCCCCAGGGCGGGCCCAAATGTAACCCTTAGGTAACCATTTGAACAAACTTGGTAAAGGACCATAATCTAATAGTAAATGCAAAAAAATAAACCTCTGGCTTTTGTAGATTCAGAGAAGAAGATGTTTTAATTTCTTATTTATATTTAAGTCTATGTAAAACTGTGACCCCCGGGGCGGGGCCAAATGTGACTCCAGGGTCACCATTTGAACAAACTTGGTAAAGGACCATAATCTTATAGTAAATGCAAAATATTAAACCTCTGGCTCTTGTAGTTTCAGAGAAGAAGATTTGTTTTGTTTTCTATATAAGTTTATGTAAACTGTGACCCCCGGGGCGGAGTCAAATTAGACCCCAAGGTCACCATTTGAACAAACTTAGTAGAGGGCCATAAGCTGATGCTACATGTAATACAGGAAAGCTCTGTGACTTGTGGTTTCAGAGAAAGAAATTGTTTAAATATTTTTCCTATATAAGTCTATGAAAAACATGCAAAACAATATACAAACTTTGGACCCCCAGGTCAGGGTCATTTTTGACACCGTGGAATTCATTTGAACAAACTTGATAGTATAGGCGTTGGCGATCATTTTAAAAGACAAGAAATCCGCGGATTCACATGTCTCGTCTATAAGGAAAAGATAAATGTTGCTTAAATAAAAGTTTGTAAACATTTTAATAACTAAAAACAATGGAGTTTACAGTTTGCCGAGATGACATTTAAGTACATTTGTTTAAAAACAAAATCCCATTCTATAAAAAAGGGAGGGCCTGTGGACACTGGCTAAAACGGGGGATTAGGAGAAGTTATCAAGACAAAGCATGTGTATTAAAACCTTTAAAGCGCCATAACTCCACCAAAAATCATTCAACAGGATCACGGTGATGATATGCACAACTAAGCTTGATACAGATCATCCTTGCCAAGTTTCGTCCGGCCAGGGGTTCAGCAGACTCTGCCAAAAATCTTTCAACTGGAACATGGTGATGATATGCACAACTAGGCTTGGTACTGATCCTCCCTGCAACGTTTCTCTAAAATCCGGCCAGGGGTTCACGACGGGGGATTAGGAGAAGTAGTCGGGACAAAGCTCGTGTATTGTAACCTTTAAAGGGCCATAACTCCACCGAAAATATTTTAACCAGAACACGGTGATAATATGCAAGAAGAAGAAGTTCTTCCCGTAATATGTAAAACTGATCCAACAAGGGCACCTAAGCTCCCATTTAACGAAGGAAAAAAAAGGTATTATGAGAAAACAAACATAAATATAAAAAATTAAAAGGAAATAATGAACAAAAAAAAATGAATAAAAAAAAAATGAAAAAAAGTTCCCATTTAAAGAAAAAAAAGAAGGTTTCTTATGAGATTTTTTTTGAACTGACATTCAAAATTGGCCAATTGGCCAATCGGTTTCTGAGGAGAAGTAGTTTGAGGCAAAAGTTAACGACGACGGACGAACGACAGAGAATGATCCCAATAGATTCGGCTCAGGTTATATAAAAACTATGGACTTGATCCCACAGGTAAAGTGCTATGCGATTTTTTCTTGTTATATAGAAACGTCAAACCTTTTTAATTCATGCTATATAACCATGCTGTGTATGCATTATTGTGCAGCTTCGTTTTGAGGAATCACATGATGGTGAAATTTGATAATTTTAATTGTTTTTCATTTTTTTATTTTCTGTCATGCTTTGTTCATTTTGTAATAAAGTTATGTACCAGTGTCCAGTGAACATGTTTGAAACAATTTCATTGTTTCATTATCGAACAGAATGTTTCAATAAAGTTTTTTTTTCATTATCAAACAGAATATTTTAATATAATAAACTTAACTACATAGTCCACTGTTATTAAATGAATCGCACATATCCCAGTATATTAATACACAGTCCGTACATCTCACTAGAATTTGACAGTTACACAGATGTTAATATCAAAGAACTACAGTCCAAAAACATCTACAGTGCACCGCTCACTTGAAGTTTCATTAGATTTGCTTCAAGGGGAGTGGAGTGAACAAGGTTTTTCATTATCGGTTGTCGGTGACCTTAACATTTGACCTCAAAATCAATAGGGGTCGTCCACTCACCATATGCAGTTCACCTATAAAGTTTCATGAGATTTGCTTCAGGGGAAAAGGAGTAATGAAGCAGACAAGATTTTTCATTATCGGATGCCGATGACCTTGACCTATTGACCTCAACATCAATAGGGTCATACTCTCACCACAAGCAGTTCGCCTTTGAAGTTCCATGAGATTTGCCTAATGGGGAGAGGAGTTATGGTGCGGACAAGGTTTTTCATTATCGGGTCCCGTGACTTTGACCTTTGAGCTCAAAATCATTCTCTCACCACTGGCAGTTCACCTATGAAGTTTCATGAGATTTGTTTAAGGGGGAGAGGAGTTATGGAGCGGAAAATGTTTTTCGTTATTGGGGTCCGGTGACCTTGACCTTTGACCTACTAGGAGATCACTCTAGGCCGCGATTCTGCGATATTCACGCACCAAAATCTCAAAATTCGCATGAAAAAAAGACAAATGGAACAAATTGTCGCACCGAAGTCGGGAAATCCATTTTCACCGTGTCGGTTCGTAATGAAAATATATTTATTTATATTTCATTTAAAATCTCATGTTCATATCCAATTTATTCGCGATTGAAACATATAAAATGAGAAGATGACCATTATCCCCCAATCTATAATGATTTGACGCAATTAACTATGAACTGGTGCAAACAATTGTATAACTATGCTAGCAGAGCTACAGATAAGTTTTTTGATCAATTGAGTATTTACCCATCGGTATTTATTTAATTGGGTATTTCATGATTTCAATAGGGTAAAATAAAACAAAATAACAGTTTGCGACATTGTTTTAGGGTGGCATTCCACTAATATTGTATTTATAAAATCTAATAAAATCAACTTCTTTTACAATAGGCTTTATGCAAGGTACCTGAGCTCAATTTGCCTTGGTTGTTTTATCATTTGACAAATTCGATTACTGTATTGGTACCCATGCTTTTTATTTTAATTGGGTACTTTGGCATTTTTAATTGGGTATTTAAGCAAATACCCTGCTTAAGTGTAGCACTGTGCTAGCGTAAAAAATTGACGTACATTCGGACACGCTTTATTTCGGATAATTTAACAATTTCTACTTTCACTTTGCGCTTTTCAGTTGTTGTTTTTTAAATATTATTCACGTAAAAAGAAACAACGACTCCGTGTTATCTTCAATATTTTAACAATAAATTGTATACAAAAGGAAAGAAGAAATGAGAGAATCTAGAAAATCAACTAAAACAAATAAATGAGGGACGACTCTATTACACATGTAACTGTATTTTTAAGTTATAACAACTTTACATTGTATTTCTTTTGCATCAATACAATTGACATTTTTGTTTGTTTCATTCTGAAAAATGCCCTTTGTTCAGGGAACATCCTGCCCTTTTTAAAATCTGAGGTAAACACTATATTAACCGTGATCGTTTGGCTAATGTCAGGTATGACATGGCTGGGCTATTGGGTCGTATTCTCAATTTCGAAAACATTCCCCCAAACTAGGGAGACATTGTCTGTCTGTCTGTCTCTTTAATTGTATTATTTTTGTCAAAGAATTTGGGGAGTGGTGGGGTTTGGGGTGGGAATGAGCCATAATGCAGGAAATCACATCTAAAATTCAAAAATGTTCTGGGGGCTACGCACGGTCGACAGCAGGTCGTTCAGCTTCGCATCAGAAATGTTTCATGAAAATGGTGATTGTTTCATTAAAATCAATCAAATGGGACATTTTGTCTCATTGAAATTCAATCCTAGGGTGATCTCTGCTGAGTGAGTACTGACCTCAAAATCAATAGGGATTATCCTCTAATCACAGGCAGTCCAGCCATGCATTTTTATTAGATTTGCTTCAGGAAATAATTACCATTTCAGCTTGAAGTATACGACGGGCGTATTTGCTCCGCCATGCGGTGCTCTTGTTTTATATTACTGATTTTGTAGACGTAAATTTTAGTTTATATATCGGTGTTTTGACGGATTTTGTGGGAGCGGCAACATTCAACGCCGAATAAAGATGCTCACCTATTCTAAGACATTTAACACCAAGGACATATTTCAACATAAGACTTGACCAGTTGCTCAGCACACATGAAACTGCAACGTTTTGCCAGCACTTAAGTACGCAAACGACTATGTGTCAGGGGAATATGTATCAATGTCTAAAGTTTTAAATCTACGGACAGCGCAAAACGCTATATTTCTACGTCTGTGAGAAATAATGAAAGAATATCATAATTGCTATTAACTTGGAAAGATTTATTTACATTACGTTATAGCACAAAGACTAAAGACAGTAATTAAATTTTACTTACGTTTTTTTAATCTCGAGGTGCCCACCATTTTCTTCAGAGTGAAAGTTTTCGATGATTTTCATAACCTCTTCTTTCTTTGCAACTTTTATTCCTACATTTTCGTTATTGCCTTTGTAGAAAAGAGTTTCCATGTCGACGTAAAACGAAGCACATTTCCGTCGAAAGCTTCGCTATTTATCCTTGTACAGTTTAATGTTCCCTGGATATGTGTCTATTTTTAAGGAATTTGACAATAATTCGTATTGTTCATCATCCATGGCGAAGCACGTTATGCGGTGAAATATGTAAAAATGCCCATTTTCATCGTTAATGTTTAAAATTATTTTAGACTAATTAGTTTCGTCTGGTCACACATTCTATGGTCATAGGTTCGCATCATTCTCAATGACACTTTGTTTTCACTCTATCATCTTCTGTTAGCTTTTTTCCCAAACCTCAGTAATTAAGTTGCTTTAAGTTAAGGAGGTCGCTGATTAATGCGGGAACATTTGACAATTTTTAGGCCCCATCGACAGGTCAAAAGCTTCCTTTTATCTTCTTACAGACGGCTAAATTAGCACGTGGTAAATGACAACTGGGTTTCGATATTTTGACGATAAGTGTTATTCCAACTTTTTACACGGTGAGTCATTCTACTATTTAGGAAAATGACTGAGGAGACATAATCCGAGTGGGGTCAAAAATGTATGTTACACCGGTTTCTAATAAGTAGATATAGAACTAAAAGTCGGACAGAAAATGTAGTATTCAAGGACTACAGTCAACTAAAAATACGTATCGAAACAATCAACAATTACAGGGATAAATCAAAGACACGGTATGTGATATCACAAACACAAACGCGTTGACAGGCTTCGAACGGTCAGTAGCAAAAAGGAAACCGGTGGTTTAAACCATGTTCTAGGGTGCACAAAACAACTCATAATTCGTCGTCAAAAATTGATAATTATATTAATTTGCCTTATGCTGGTTAACGTCAGAAATTACATCATTACAAAGATGTATAGAATTTGATAGCACACTGTCTCTAAGCTAGCAGTGTTTTCAATAGGTTTCAAAATATCAAGAGTCAACTCTGGTGTAACATATGGCAGATTTCGTGTTGTGGCGCAAGTTACATTAATACTATAAACTATTGTTTATACATAGGGAAACTGAAAGAGAGTTGAGAGAAAGAATGTCTGAGCATCTGCGTGACATACGTTTGAAGAAAGACACACCATTTAACGCACATTTCAACCAAGAATGACACATCGCAATTGTCTATACGGGAAAGTTTATTTGGAAGGTCTAAGTTAGAAACACTCGTAAATGAATCTATGTGGATACTGCGACTTCAGAAACTACGGTCCGATGGACGCAACGTCGACATTATGGCGCTTTGGCATTATGTTGCGCTTAATTAACGAAGCCACGTAATACATGCCGCTGTTAACGTGTATGAAATTAAATCATTAAAAAAGGCATGCGGCCGAACATTTGGAAAACGAGTTAGTTTTAAAGCTGCTATTGAGAAAACAAACGTCCAGTCCCAAGCGCTCGAAAATATACACCTCGTGTTGTTTTTACACCTCTTTGATACATGTTTCTCTGCAATGTTTCTAGTTTAACGATCATGGTATATCTAAATTGCTTCTTGTTTATTTGTTTTTGTAGAATTTTTCAGAATTTCCACATACTGACTGATTTATTAATTTATTAATTTTGCTTGCTTTATATGCCTAATACCATAAGTGCACACTACGAAATAGCTATACTAAGGTCAGCATATTTACCTCATGTTTGAGCATTATTTCACGTACTTTACCCATATGTTTAGACACAATGAAATCATATTTTATTTAATCTTATATGCCAATACCTTTGTTAATGGCCAGCACTGTCATGAAAACAATTTTCTTTGAATCAAACTTGTGGCAAACTTATTCCCCTTGATTTGGTTTAAACAAAATTTCCTGGTCTTTTGGTTAAAACTTTGAGTTAACACAGTTTTGTTATTATCCACAGTCATGGTATATCATCGATGGCCATATCCACCGTCATGTTATATCATCAATGCCCATATCCGCAGTCATTGTATATCATCGGTGGCTGTATCCGCCGTCATGGTATATCACCAATGCCCATATCCACAGTCATGGTATATCATCGATGGCCATATCCACCGTCATGGTATATCCTCGGTGCCCATATCCACAGTCATAGTATATCATCGGTGGCCATATTATATACATTATCGTGGCACGTCGTCGGTGCCCCAATTCACAGTCCTGGTATATCATCGGTGGCCATATACACCATCGTGGCACATCATCGGTGCCCATTTTCACAGTCATTATATCATCGGTGGCCATATACATCATCGTGGCACCTCATCTGTGCCAATATTCACAGTCATGGTATACCATCGGTGTGCATATCCATCATCATGGTAAATCATCGCTGCCCGTATCCACAGTCAAGGTTGAAAATAAAATATGTTTAAGCTAAATCCCGTTCCAAGTAACTATTTTGTATCACATATATTATGAAGCCGTATATTTACCGATGTACGGAGGCTCGATAAAAATGTGATATTATTCGATTTCTGCATTATATACCGACATTTGGGGTGTTTGTCAAATTGAAACTACTTTAAAAAATATGAAAACTAGTTAGAATAGAGACTGTTTAGCTTTAAGTTAGTGTCATGAAGCGTGAGACAAATGTTCCAATAAAACCGAGTCTGCTATGTTTCCCTAATGTGTTTGTTTGTTTGTTTTTTCGGTATTTATTGACATGTTAAGTGCTGTGTCTTGGCTCTCACGCCAAATAGCATCGGCTTCAGCAGTATTGTACTTAAAATAAACAAAGACTGGACTTGTCGATATATATTCCTTGTTTGTGATTTACAAGAATTGAAATAGATCTAATATTTTTTCATTATCTTTAATATATTATTTGTTTTTACCATTTAAGCACCCCAGAACAGTGACGTTATTTAAGTGAGTGATACCACTTTGTTAGTATGTCTATGTCTGGTGCCTTATAAGTAATATGTTTACTTTATAGTACCTCACAAGTCATATGTATACCTTATGATACCTCACAAGTAATATGTATACTTTAGAGTACCTCACAAGTAATATGTTTACATTATGGTACCTCACAGGTAATATGTATACTTAATGGTACATCACAAGTAGTATGCATATATATACTGTAGGATACCTCGGAAGTAATATGTATACTCTACGGTACCTCACAAGTAGTATTTAATATACTGTATGGTACCTCGGAAGTAATATGTATACTCTATGGTACCTCACAAGTAGTATATATATATACTGTATGGTACCTCGGAAGTAATATATATACGCTATGTGGAGTATATATTACTTCCGAGGTATCATACAGTATATATACATACTACATGTGAGGTACCATAGAGTATACATATTATTTCAGAGGTATCCACCGTCATGGTGCTTCATCGATGGCCATATCCGCAGTCATGGTTCATCATCGGTGGCCGTATCCAACGTCATGGTACATCATAGGTGGCCGTATCAACCGTCATGGTAGATCATTGGTGCCCATATCCACTGTCATGGTACACCATCGGCGACGGTATCCAACGTCATGGTAGATCATTGGTGGTCATATCCACTGTCATGGTACATCATCGGTGCCCATATCCACCGTCATGGTAAATAATCGGTGCTCATTTCCACCGTCATGGAACATCATTGGAGTCCATATCCACCGTCATGGTAAATAATCGGTGCCCATATCCGCTGTCATGGTACATCATTGGTGCCCATAAACACCGTCATAATAAATAATCAGTGGCCATATCCACCGTCATGGTATATCCTCGGTGCCCATATCCAGTGTAATGGTAAATAATCGGTGGCCGTATCCATCGTCATGGTACATCATCGGTACCCATACCCAGCATCATGGTAAATCATCGATTCCCGTATCCACCGTCATAGTACATCATAGGTAATCGGTGTCCATAACCACCATCCGTTCCCATATCCACAGTAATGGTATATCATCGGTGCCCATATCCACAGTCATGGTATATCATCGGTGCCCATATCCACAGTCATGGTACATCATCGAAACCCATATTATCCACAGTCATGGTATATCATCGGTGCCCATATCCACAGTCATGGTACATCATTGTTGGCCATATCCTCAGTCATGGTATATCATCGGTGGCCATATCCATCGTCATGGTGATATCCACCGTCATGGTACATCATTGTTGACCATATCCTAAGTCATGGTATATCATCGGTGACCATATCCACCGTCATGGTGACCATATCCACCGTCATGGTACATCATTGTTGACCATATCCTCAGTCATGGTATATCGTCGGTGCCCATATCCACCGTCATGGTACATCATCGAAACCCTTATTATCCACAGTCATGGTATATCATCGGTGCCCATATCCACAGTCATGGTACATCATTGTTGGCCATATCCTCAGTCATGGTATATCATCGGTAACCATATCCACCGTCATGGTGGCCATATCCACCGTCATGGTACATCATTTTTGACCATATCCTCAGTCATTGTATATCATCGGTGGCCGTATCCACAGTCATGGTATATCATCAATGCCCATATCCACCGTCATTGTACATCATCAATGCCCTTATCCTCAGTCATGGTTTATCATCGGTGCCCATATCCACAGTCATGGTACATCATTGTTGACCATATCCTCCGTCATGGTATATCATCGGTGCCCATATCCACATTCATGGTACATCATCAATGCCCATATCCAGAGTCATGGTATATCATTGGTCGCCGTATCCATAGTCATGGTACATCATCGGTGGCCGTATCCACCGTCATGGTACATCATCAATGCCCATATCCACAGTCACGATATATCATCGGTCGCCGTATCCAACGTCATCGTACATTATCAATGCCCATATCCACAGTCATGGTACATCATCAATGCCCATATCCACAGTTATGGTACATCATCAATGCCCATATCCACAACATCATTGCTGACCATATAAACCATCGTGGCACATCACCGGTCCCCATATACACTGTCATGGTATATCATCGGTGGCCGTATCCACCGTCATGGTACATCATCGATGCCCATATCCAACGGCATGGCATATCGTCGGTTGCCTTATCCCACCGTCATGGTATATCATCAATGCCCATATCCACAGTCATGGTACGCCATCATCGGTGGCCATATCCAAAGTCATGGTATATCATCAATGCCCATATCCGCCGTCATGGTACATCATCAATACCCATATCCACAGTCATGGTATATCATCGGTGGCCGTATCCTCCGTAATGGTACATCATCAATGCCCATATCCACAGTCATGGTACTTCATCAATGCCCATATCCACAGTCATGGTACTTCATCAATGCCCATATCCGTAGTCATGGTATATCATGGGTGGCCGAATCCACCGTCATGGTATAACATCAATGCCCATATACACTGTCATGGTACATCATCAATGCCCATATCCACAGTCATGGTATATCATCAATGCCCATAGCCACCGTCATTGTACATCATCAATGCACATATCCAAAGTCATGGTATACCATCGGTGGCTGTATCTACAGTCATGGTACATAATCAATGCCAATATCCACAGTGATGGTATAACATCGGTGCCCATATCCACAGTCATGGTACATCATTGGTTGCCATATCCACAGTCATGGTATATCATCGGTGCCCATATCTACAGTCATGATACATCATCAATGCCCATATCCACAGTGATGGTATAACATCGGTGCCCATATCCACAGTCATGGTACATCATTGGTTGCCATATCCACAGTCATGGTATATCATCGGTGCCCATATCCAGAGTCAGGGTATATCATCGGTGGCCATATACACCATCGTGGCACATCATCGGTGCCCATATTGACAGTCATGGTATACCATCGGTGGCCGTATATAACGTCATTGTAAATCATTGGTGTCCATATCCATCATCATGGTAAATCATCGCTGCCCGTATGGTTGAAAAAAAATATGTTTAAACTAAATCGCGTTCCGGGCAACTATTTTATCACATATATTCTGAAGCCGTATATTTACCGATGTAAAGAGGCTCAAGTAAATTGTGATATATTACGTCGATTTCTGCCTTATATACCGACATTTGGGGTGTTTGTCAAATTGAAACTACATTTTAAAAATATTAAAACTAGTTAGAATAGAGACTGTATAGCTTTAAGTTAGTGTTATGGAGCGTGAGACGAACGTTTCAATAAAATCGAGTCTGCTACTTTTCCCTAATGTGTTTGATTGTTGTTTCCAAGGGATCGTTTTTTTCGGTATTTATTGACATGTTAAGTACTGTGTCTTGGCTCTCACGCTAAATAGCAAGGGCTTCAGCAGTATTTTACTTAAAATACACAAAGATTGCACTTGTTGACATATTTTCCTTGTTTGTGATGTACCAGAATTGAAAATTTATTTTAGAAAATCCGATATTTTTTCATTATCTTTTAATATAATTATTTGTTTTTATCATTATAGCACCCCAGAACAGTGACTTTATTTAATTTAGTGATACCACTTTGTGAGTATGTCTCTGTCTGGTGCCTTTTAAGTAATATGTATACTTTATAGTACCTCACAGGTAATATGTATACCTTATAATACCTCACAAGTACAATGTATACTGTATAGTACCTCACAAGTAATATGTATACATTATGGTACCTTACAGGAATGCATATACATGAACACTTTATATACGCTATGTAGATTTACATATTACTTCCGAGATATCATACAGTATATGTACATACTACTTGTGAGGTACCATAGAGTATACATATTACTTCCGAGGTACCATACAGTATAGTAAATACTACTTGTGAGGTACCGTAGAGTATACATATTACTTCCGAGGTACCATACAGTATATATACATACAACTTGTGAGGTACCATAGCGTATACATATTACTTCCGAGGTACCATACAGTATAGTAAATACTACTTGTGAGATACCGTAGAGTATACATGTTACTTCCGAGGTACCATACAGTATATATACATACTACTTGTGAGGTACCATAGAGTATACATATTACTTCCGAGGTACAATACAGTATAGTAAATACTACTTGTGAGGTACCGTAGAGTATACATATTACTTCCGCGGTTTCAAACAGTATATATACATACTACTTGTGAGGTAGTGTATACATATTACTTCCGAGGTATCATACAGTATATATAAATACTACTTGTGAGGTACCATAGAGTATACATATTACTTCCGAGGTATCATACAGTATACATACATACTACTTGTGATGTATCATAGAGTATACATATTACTTCCGAGGTACCATACAGTATATATACATACTACTTGTGAGGTAGAGTATACATATTACTTCCGAGGTACCATACAGTATATATAAATACTACTTGTGAGGTACCATAGAGTATACATATTACTTCCGAGGTATCATACAGTATACATACATACTACTTGTGATGTATCATAGAGTATACATATTACTTCCGAGGTACCATACAGTATATATACATACTACTTGTGAGGTACCATAGAGTATACATATTACTTCCGAGGTATCATACAGTATACATACATACTACTTGTGAGGTACCATAGAGTATACATATTACTTCCGCGGTATCATACAGTATATATACATACTACTTGTGAGGTAGAGTATACATATTACTTCCGAGGTACCATACAGTATATTAAATACTACTTGTAAGGTACCATAGAGTATACATATTACTTCCGAGGTATCATACAGTATATATACATACTACTTGTGAGGTACCATATAGTATACATATTACTTCCGAGGTATCATACAGTATACATACATACTACTTGTGAGGTACCATAGAGTATACATATTACTTCCGAGGTATCATACAGTTTATGTACATACTACTAGTGAGGTACCATAGAGTATACATATTACTTCCGAGGTATCATACAGTATATATACATACTACTTGTGAGGTACCATAGAGTATACATATTACTTCCAATGTATCTAACAGTATACATACATACTACTTGTGAGGTAACATAGAGTATACATATTACTTCCGAGGTATCATACAGTATATGTACATACTACTTGTGAGTTACCATAGAGTATACATAATACTTCCGAGGTATCATACAGTACATGTACATACTACTTGTGAGGTACCATAGAGTATACATATTACTTCCGAGGTATCATACAGTATATGTACAAACTACTTGTGAGGTACCATAGGCTATACATATTACTTCCGAGGTATCATACAGTCTATATACATACTACTTGTGAGGTACCATAAGGTATACATACTACTTCCGAGGTTAAATTATTCATACTTCTATACGCTGATGACATTATGTTATTTGCGAATTCAGTGGAAGATTTAAAAAATAAATTATATTGCATAATTACTGTGAAAGGTGGAAAGTTCACGTAAACACGGACAAAGCAAAAATAATGATATTTAGAAAAGGAGGTATTCTACCAAGAAATTTAGCCTTTCACTACGACGGTAAACTTATAGAGATAGTTAATAAATGTTCATACCTAGATGTTGATTTTACTGCTGGCGGATCTTTCGCAAATTGTCTAACAACCCTATCCGGCAAAGCACAGAATGCAATTTTTATGTTAAATAAAGATTTATACAGTTTTACCAATATTACACCTAGACATTATTTATAACTATTTGATAAGTTGGTAACACCTATACTTAATTACGGCAGCGAAGTGTGGGGTTTCTGTCAAGCTAATCAAATTGAACGAGTACATATGCAGTTCTGTAAACAATTATTGGGAGTAAAATGATTTTATATATGGGGAATTGGGTAGACTAAATTACAGGACACGTAGACTGTATATCGTTATTAAATATTGGTTAAAAGTTACTGATACGGACGGAATAAAGTATATTAACTGTGCGTAAAAAATGATGTTAAATGACATAACCGATAGACCAAACACCAACAATTGGGCCTCCTTAATTAAAACAGCGTTAGCACAGTTGGGATTTTTTGAGGTGTGGTTAATGCAAGGTGTGGGAAATAAGGAACTGTTACTATATGTTTTAAAGCAAAGGTTTTCGGATAATTTTGTACACAATTGGAACACAAGACTAAATGAGTCCAGTAGAGCTTCATTTTATAAAGCGTTTTCATCATTTGAGTAGTTAACATTAAGAAATTCAGAATTGCTATTTCCAAATTACGCGTATTTTCTCTCCGATTAGAAATACAAGCAGGTCGATGGTCAAAATCACATATTGCTCCTAGAGAAAGTCGAAAATGTAAACTTTGCAACTGTGCTGAAGGCGAGTTTTTCATTTTATGTTCGAAGAAGATATTTGACTCAAATAAGTCAATAATACCTTACTAATTAGAATCATAATCGAAGAATGGTATTTTTGTTTGCTTGATTAACATTTAATCTTATTATTTACCTTATCATATGAGTGATGTATTTTAGATATAAGTACACATATTTACACTGTCCACTATGATCGCGAAACGATTTTCTTTAATGTTGATGTATTTCATTGATTTGCTCAAGGGTCTTCTTAGACTTATTGCAATATAGTTATCTGCACATTTGTAAGGTTTATGGAGGATGACCTCGAACCTCCATAGACCTATGACGAGGCAAATAAAGTTTCTTCTTCTTCTATGATGGTCGATTTTTTCGTGGGGTAGGCAGACAACCCATTTTTTTCATAGGTAGAACCAGTACTGTATACCTCATGAAATCTGGGCGCGAGTTTGTTTGTTTGTTTGTATGGTGCTTTACGTCATTTTCAACACATGAAAGGTCATATATGACGGTCGATTTTTTTGTGGTGGAGGCAGACCACCCACTTTTCCTGGGTTAGTGCGAAATTTGAATGCAAGGTCGATTTTAGATACCAGATCAAGAGCATGACTTAAAAGGATACAGTAAGGAATACAATTAGTAGGTATTAAAATATAACCTTTTCATGTTAAATTAACAAGCTGGACTAGTTAATTTGTTTTCAAATCAAACTGCACGCTCATACAGCTATATACATACGTCTGAATCAATCACAATACGTTTAGATATATATTCCTATATCGTTGACGGTGCTTCAGTCACCAGAGTATTTTAAACATGTTACATAGGCTTTGATGAATAGCTTCTGATATGTGTTGATATCTTCTGTGTAAATAAAAAGAAAAAATGATTCGAAACATATCGGGAGAGAAATCATCTATTTAAATCGCGGCAGCTGCCGCACTGGATCTCGAAAAGGTTTAATTAATTGAGTTCATTTGGCGTTCGATTGTTAAGTGACAAACTGAAATGTCTTTTTTTTCTTCAGGTAAGTTATGATATCTATATATTATCGAGTGTTTTAATGTATATTTAAACATTAATTGTAATAATATTATGGTACGACGAAATTGTTTTTCTTATTTCAATAGCACGCCTGCATTGTATGTCGCACGTCTGTAATGTCGTGCATTTTCCCCTTCCGGCTAAATCTTCTTCAATTTTATATAATACACTATTTGTGTGCGTCGGGGTGTGGGTGTGTGTGGTGTAGGGAAGGGAGAGGATGATGGGGCGTGGGGTTGGGGTGGGGGATAGCAACTTTTTTTTCCGGAAATGGGCGGGGTGGAGGGAGAAGTTGGAAGTTTATAAAAAAAACTGTCGACAACCAAAAAAGCTAAAACAAAATAAAGAACACTTATTACATGCAGTTTTTTAATAACTCTTCAAAGATTTTTGAATCCGCTCCTGGGGTAGAGCGACCCACTCCCGCAGGTAGGGGCTTCGTGGCGTATCTGCGTATAGCGTATATGCAATAACGTTCGAAAAGCGAAACAATTCGACTAAAATCATACCTGAACCGATTAAACATGTAGTTTGATATTTTCACTACTAGGTTTGGCAATAGAGACTTTTTCTCTTTATGTTAGTCTAGGTTTTTGCAATCACTTGCATCCGCTCGTTCGTGGAAGAACACACACCCGCCTAGACCACTCAATACTATCAGTTAATTAATCTCTATTGTAACATTCATTATAGCATTATCATTTTAAGATATTAAAACTAGTAGCGTAGCTGCCGTAACGCCACAACGCCCGGGCTTCCCAAAGGGCTGGTAATTTTCCAAAGAAAATAGAGCAGGTCTGGAACTATGCACCAAGTATTCTTCAAACTGTTAACCATATGCATTATTTAAAACACAAACTTTCTGGGGAGGGCAGGGTCGGGAGGTGGCGAGGGGAGCATGACCCCAGAACCCCTAGCAACATCTGATTTACATATCGTTTGTAGTCCAGCTACGCCACTCAACTATAACAGATATAACAAAATAATGATTACATATAATTATAGCAAATTAATTTATATGCATTTAAGTTATGATGTAGATGTATTTTTACAATTATAAGTTTTGATTTCTTGGTTATCGTACTATATTATAGTAATGTGTAGATCAACACATTAAATATCTCACAGGTAAGGTTTGGTAACTTCTGTAAGTCCCACTTGCGAGGTATTCCAAGTACGTCAAAGTAGACGTTAAAGCCATTAGCCCCTCACAAGTATATATATCCATTAGTACCTCACAAGTCAAATCTTGTGTCTATATATATATATATAGATGGGGAAAAAAACATTAATACAGTGCTACAGTTTACAAAAACTCAAGCGCTTTCGGCTAACGCCTTCATCAGGAGTACACAAACACGAAAATGACAAATACGAAACAAAAAACACTAAATTCACGGCAGTTTAAATAAAACTCTTTGAAAAACAACTTATCGTTTGGCAGTGTTGAAGAAACTGTTTACTTTGAATAGACACTCTGGAGCCAAATGTGATACTAATAAAAGAGCATATCTGGTTGGATGAGGGAAGAACTGTACCCTGACATTTAGTTATGAAGAGAGAGTAAAAATGTGAAAAAGATAACACAAGCCCTACCTCAAAAACTTAGGACAAACTACACAGAAATCAAGCGTATGCATTCACTTCCTAAAAAGGATAGCTGCAACACACGCTGATGAACTGTATCTCTACATCATAACCGACTCGTTCGGAGAGACAATTAACATATAGACGCAAACATACATACAATTATAGATCATATGAGTGGGCCACATTTAAGCATTCAACCACACACAGCTATATTGAGACAGTGACAATGAAAGGTGTCGGAACTTGGGGATACTGTGAATTCAGTAAATATAATAAAGGAGGATACTTTGAACTCACTACGGCAACTTTCGAAATTTGGGATCTCGTAAGAGATTCACATTCACAAAGCAGAATTATATATAGGGAGAAATATTTGTGAACTACCAAGTACAGACAACCTTCGGACGAACTACGGCAGGACGCCTAGCTATGACAAGATACACAGCAATCAAGCGTATGAATTCACTCCTTGATAAAGGTAGCTGCAACACACGTTGATGAACTGTATATCTACATCATAACACACTCGTCTGGAGGCACACTTAACATATATACGCATACATACATACAATTATAGCTCATAGGAGTGGGCCACATTTAAGCGTTCAAACACACACAGCTATATTGAGACAGTAACAATGAAAGGTGCCGGATCTTGGGGATACTGTGAATTCAGTAAATATAATAAACGGAGAGAATTTGAACTCACTACGGCAATATATATATATATATAGGGAGAAATATTTGTGAACTACCAAGGACAGACAACCTTCGGACAAACTACGGCAGGGCGCCTAGCTATGACGAGATACACAGAAATCAAGCGTATGCATTCACTTCCTAAAAAGGAAGCTGCAACACACACTCATGAACTGTATCTCTACATCATAACCGACTCGTCCGGAGGCACAATTATATATAGACGCAAACATACATACAATTATAGCTCATATGAATGGGCCACATTTAAGCATTCAAAAACACACAGCTATATTGAGACAGTGACAATGAAAGGTGTCGGATCTTGGGGATACTGTGAATTCAGTAAATATAATAAAGAGGGATACTTTGAACTCACTACGGCAACTTTCGAAATTTGGGATCTCGTAAGAGATTTACATTCACAAAGCAGAATTATATATAGGGAGAAATATTTGTGAACTACCAAGGACAGACAACCTTCGGACAAACTACGGCGGGGCGCTTAGCTATGACGAGATACACAGAAATCAAGCGTATGCATTCACTTCCTAAAAAGTATAGCATAGCTGCAACACACGGTGATGAACTGTATCTCTACATCATAACATAACCCACTCGTCCTGAGGCACAATTAACATATATATAGATACGCGATATGATACTATACGCTTGAAACATTCGTGTAGTATATAGTAATAAGTAAGGAATACGTGTGTGTACTGTAGTAAAACCTCACTGTTTACTCATATAATACAATAAATAATAATTTAAAATATATGGCCTACAATGCCCTAAAAATGACGTAAACTACCAGTCAAATCAACAAACAGCACACTGAGGTTAATAACAAATCACAGATATATATCGGATCAAACAAGTATAAGCGGGACGGGTGTAGAAACTCGGGCTGATATAAAATTATTGTTAGAATCTCATACAAATTATAGTAAAATTTGGGCAGGATGTGACATTTTATTTTTTATTTTATTGTGGCCTCATTTTAGTTGTACTTTTTATTAATATTTCATCTGTGTATCTGAATTTAATCTAAATATTTTATATGTAAATGCGTTCTATAAAAAAACGCAGCATAGCTATAGGTGTAGAATTAATCAAGCAAAACAACACAGAAATATGTAAAAGAAAAATATGGTTCCAGGTGAGAGGCGGGAGGGGGGGGGGGGTGGAATTGGGTGCCTTTATTGCACATTTCATGGGCCATCACAATTTGGGTTCCATGGGAGCCCAGAAATTGTAGAAGACAACATTACTTACGCAGCGTTTTAAAACATACTATAAGGAAACCAGTTCCCAAATCTAGTTGAGCTAGGACAAGAATTGTAAGAGATATAGACCTGTAAACACAGCTTACACGCAACATTTTATGTAAAATGAGACACATTTTAAGGGTATATTTATATTATAGTTTTATTTGACAACAGAATTGTTTCATTTTTTGCATTCTAGTAGATATGGATATAATGTAGGATTTAAGATGGTAACATATCAAATTTTAAGCAAAAATGTATTCCATATTTTTTTCCGTCATTTGTGATCATTTTTTGTTGTCAACAAAATAGGGGGTATGGGTAGCTCTGAGTAGAATTTATCCTTTTGCTATAGAATAAATTAGACTTTAGTTTTTCAGTAGTGGAATACATATATAAATTATATACTGATCTAATTTTATTGTCGATCTCTATGACGATACTGTGTGTACAGTATTTTACATTGAAAATGTCAAAATACCTCCTAAATGGGTGTAATTTAAAGAATTTTAATACATAATCATTAGAAGCCTGGTGATCTATATATTTTTTACTTGTTTTGAAAGAAATGTCATAAGACCGTGTCATATACAAGTTTTAAAAAAAATGAGCATTAAAACATACTTTTTTATCTTGAATTATGTTTTCGGTAGAAACAAAAGTGGGTGGGGTACGGTCCATATATGTTTGGTTTTTAAAGCAAAAAGACGAATGAGGATTACAATTGTTTTTGTATGATTTGATTGATATGCATATATGCAATCGAAAATTAATTGTTGTTTTGCAATAAACGTAATGATATGAAAACAATTGTAAAAATGTTCAATGACTTTATTTTTCCTCTTTATAGTGAAATTTTGAAGTTAGAAATATATGTCTCCTTCAGTGACGTCTAGTGGAAAAATAAGTGTGGTGACCTGGCCTTGTTTTCATAATTTTGCATCTAAATGATACCAAAGAAGCTTTAAATATGAATTTAAAAAAATCTCAGCACTACATCCTTTCCCAGCCAACCGCCGTAAGAGACCATGTGTACAATTTGGCTACGCGGAGTTTCGTCTTGTTGCCAAACTCCGCGGAGAATCATTTTCTTAAATTCGCTATATCTATGACGAAACCAATATGTTCATGATCTAAATGACTACTGTCTACGTTTTATATCACGTATCTGTTATCGGTATTTGTGGAAGGTCAATACATGACATTATAAAGCCCTTAGATTGACATAAATACAACACAAATGAAAAACTTCACTGAAAATCATCTCGCTAAAATAACTTTCTTTGATTATACTCTCAATTCGCTAAGATTAGCAGAAGTGAATATTAACCGAGTCCTTTTACCATTGACTGGCAAACATAGGCACATAATTTTGCATCTAAATGATATCAAAAAAGCTTTAAATAAGAATTAAAAAAAATATCAGCACTACATCCTTTCCCAGCCAACCTCCTTAAGAGACCATGTGTAAAATTTGGCTACGCGGAGTATCGTCTCGTTGCCAAACTCCGCGGAGAATCATTTTCTTCAATTCGCTATATCTATGACGAAACCAATATTTCCATGATCTAAATGACTACTGTCTACGTTTTATATACGTATCTGTTATCGATATTTGTGAAAGGTCAATACATGACATTATAAAGCCCAAAAATTGACATAAATACAACACAAATGAAAAACTTCACTGAGAATCATCTCGCTAAAATAACTTTCTTTGATTATACTCTCAATCCGCTAAGATTAGCAGAAGTGAATATTAACCGAGTTTTTTTACCATTGATTGGCAAACATAAGCACAATTATATTTACATGGACTGAGAATTAGGGCTGAAATTCATGTGTTTACCTACCGAGTCGAGACAAATCTTCGTTACGGATGATCATCTCGTGAACTTGCGCGCACCTGCTGATGACGTCGATTACTGGGCTTGTGTTAATAATCTTAGAGGACCGACTCCGATACACTTGTCCTGGTTAAAGCTACAGACCCTCTATATTAACTTGTTATAACTCATGAATATGAATGAGTCACGTGTAAAATAGTTTCAAATCGACGAACACCCCAAAAGTCGGTATATAAGGCAGAAATCGATGCGTAAAATATCACATTTTTAATTAGCCTTCGTACAGGTAACATCTATAAATATACAGCTTCAGAATATATGTGATAAAAAAAAGTACTTGCCCGGAACGGGATTTGAACCACAGCCGTTGCGCTTTTACGTTTTGAAGGCCGTAAATTTAACCACTAGACCAACGCTATGTATTTGTTTGTTCTAGCATTATTAACACTAAATATGCATTACGTAATAACTAGCACATAAACAAACGCATCATGCGCTAAATAACAAGTCGATATATGGTTGTTTTGAGGCGGAATATTGGTTTCATATTGATAACATATAGTATTACATCAGGCAATGCTAATTTACACGTCCGACAAGATGGTCTATATATTTAGGGATTTGTTTATTTGCGTTCAAATATATGTTAAATTGTAGTTTGTATACCATTTTCTCAAGCAACGTTATAGCTCAGTGGTAGAGTACCTGACTTGAAATCAGAAGGTCGTGTGTTCGAATCCCGAAAGAGACAAATCTTTTTTCTTCTGTAAATCATAATGTTACCCGTGTACAGGTACGATGTGCACTGGTCGATGTCTATACAATAAATGATGTCCTGCGTTATATTTGCTCCCTTAAATACCCGATTTCGACATGAGCTGGTGAACATGAAGTTACAAATAAAGACACGCCTAGAAAGAAGAAATCGATTTATATAGAGGGTATGTAGCTTTACCATTGCCATCGATTAATTGTCGATCCACTGGATCAATCCTTACCTTTCTGAGTATGAGGCGGAATATATTGACAAATAAGATGCAAGCTGAAGCGGAGGAATTTATATCGGATCAATAATAAATCAATAATTAATCTTAAGTTCGAGTATATCGTGAATTTATCTGTAACTAAAACTAATCACAATATGCTTGTAATTAATCATGTTAAAGCAAGTATTTTTAAACAAAATGTAACTCGGAATCGATTAAACATGACTTCCATCTCAAGTAACAATGCTTTGATTCGAGTTGATCCCCATCTGATCGACTTTATACTTATTTTTATAGACTGCTCTTAAATATCAACTGTACATGGCCGCACTTATTTATGATAGGCTCTAATGCTTTAAAGCTACAAACGCCCTACTAACAGGTGAATGGCCACCCTTCCTGTATTATTATTAATTAACAAATTTAATTCGTAAACATCATATGAACATTTCTCGATAGTTCCGGATAGAAACATATATTTAAGACTTCTAATAAGTTGTATATAAAAATAAGTATTATTTACATGACGTCGATACTACTTTTACCACTGCGTGATTGCACGGGGAAATGAGGTAATCTCAATTGTATAGCTACACAACTATTACCAGATAATTGATACATACTTTTACCTGTGTATTTATTTATCTGTTCAAAGTTTTCTACGTCATCAAATAAAGTCGTATTCTCACTTTTTGCAGATAATGCAATGTGTGAATTGCAAATATCTATTGTTGTGTATTGTTTTCGATTTAAATAACTATAAACATGTTCATGAAACAAAACATGGCCGGAGAACTTTAAAACTAGTACTAACTCCTGAACATGAAAGAATCAAGGGTGAAGTAGTTTTAATCCGACGAGCAGCCAAAATCTCGGTATATAAGCCAGAATCATATCACATTTTATCTAGCCTTCGTACAGGTAACATCGATCAGTACGATCAATGTACGGCTTTGGATAGTATTTCATAAAATAAATAGCTCTGAGGTGTTCAAAAATGTTATTCTGCATTATAATACATGGTACTAAATATACAACATTTTCAAGAAGTCATTGAAGTATAGTGAAAAGAAGGCAGTATGTAACTGGCTCGAAAATTATAAACATCGTGTGTTCAAGTCCCGAGAGAAGCAATTTTGTTCCCTCTACAAATAATAATGCTACCTATACCATGTGCACTACTCGATTTATTTAAAGTAAATGATGTCCTGCGCTAACTTTGATCGCTAAAATGCCCGATTTCGCCATGAACTGATGAACATGAAGTTACAAACAAAGACACAACTCCAAAGAAGAAAGCGATTTAAATACAGGGTATGTAGCTGCTTTGATGACCTATTTCCAGCCTATTGTATTTGGGGGAGTAGAGCATTTGCATAGGCACATGTAACTGCTAGACATACAATTGAATGAGAAAATGGTGGTATTCAATTTGTTTCAGTTGATGAGGCTCCCCCGATACATCTTTGGTATGAAGCCAACATATTCAAACATTAAAGCATTAGTTGTTTTGGCGTGTTTTCATGCCTCACTTGGGGAGGGGGTGGGGTATATATATTTGCACTTGTCCGTCCTCCCGTCTTCCGTCTGCACGTCCGTACGTCCGAAAAACTTGTGTCGCGCGATCCTACATAACTATTTAACCCACGGTCGCCAAACTTTAAAGGAATGTTTACCAGCAAGTGAAGATGCGCACCTGGGTGTTCGCTTTTATATTGGACAAAGGACTACAGAGTTTTTGCCCTTGACATAGTCAAATTTGTGCTGAAATACGAACCTGGGTTTTCATTTGTATTCTGGACCAGGAACTAGAGTTATGACACTTGACTTAGTCAAAATAGCGGCTGAAATATGTGTGTCGGGCTCTCCTCCATTACTATTTAACCCAAGGTCTCCAAACTGTACAGGGATGTTGATCAGCAGGTGAAGATGCGCACTTGGGAACCATAGAGTTATGACCCTTGATTTAGTCAAAATAGGTGCTGAAAATTTGTGTCGCGCCATCCTCAGTTATTATTTAACCCACGATAGCCAAACTTTCCGGGAATGTTGAACAACAAGCGAAGATTTGTACCTTGGTTTTAATTTTTATTTAGACAAAGAATCACAGAGTTATGGCCCTTGACTTAGTCAAAATAGGGGCTGACAAACTTGTTTCGCGCCATCCTCCGTTACTATTTAACCCACGATCGTCAAACTTTACGGAAATGTTGAACAGCAAGCGAATATTTGCACCTGGATTTTCATTTGTATTTTGGACCAAGAATCACAGAGTTATGACCCTTAAAATAGTCGAAAAAGGGGCTGGAAAACTTGTGTCGCGCCCTCTTCCATTGCTATTTAACCCACGCTCGTCAATCTTTAAAGAAATGTTGACCAGCAAGTGAAGATGTGCACCTGGGTTTTCATTTTTATTTTGGACCAAGAACTACATGACACATGACTTAGTCAAAATTGGGGCTGAAATACTTGTGTCACGCCCTCCTCCATTACTATTTAACCCAAGGTCGCGAAACTTTACAGGAATATTGATCAGCAGGTGAAGATGCGCAGCTGTTTTTTTTGTTTGTTTTTTGGCCTGAGAACCACAGAGTTATGGCACTTGAATTAGTCAAAATAGGGGCTGAAACACTTGTGTCGCGTGATCCGATATACTTATTTAACCATGGTCATTGAAACTTTACAAGTATGTTGACCAGCAAGTGAAAATGCGCACCTAAGTTGAAAGTGTTTATCCGTGTTTATGTCCATTATCAAAATGCTATGGCATAGTGATCCAAGTAGGGCCATCCATGTCCTATGGATACATTTCTAATTAGAATTATCAACAACGATTTGTATTTAGTACAGCTAACTTGTTAATTTGCTTTTATTCTTTTTCATAAAAGTCAAGTCTGAAGTATTATTATACTGTTATACTCTAGATACTGTTCACTATACCAATGCTTTTTATAGATAAATGTTTACTCGGGCCTCAGTTTATATACCTGAGGTAATCGGTCATGTAGTATGTTAGCAACAAACAAGCAATCTTTACATGCCGTTTCAATGAGCATTTAACCTTTGCAAATAGGTCCTTAAATTAATCAGATGTACGCCTGGGGACTTGTAACTCTATACATTTGAGATTATTATACCTCACATAAAACGCCCAAGCTAAATACCCATAGACAACAATGTGTAACTTCTTACTATCTCACGCGAGGGTGATAGTACAGGGTGATAGTAAATCGCAGGGTGATAGTAGAAAAGTATCGCATGCGCAGCGTTGATGCGCGTTGGAGTGCGTACTGTTTCGGTGACGCCATCGGTTCAGTATGATGAAATGCTATGTTTAATTCATAACAACTTCAAAAGTACTTGACCGATTTTAATAAACTACCACTCATTGTCTTAGTTACGTGATTTATAAGCCAACGTTATAACTTTCATAGACACATTTTAAACAAAGTTTTTTTGTTTTTTATAAAAAAAATCCGGTAGAGAAAAAATCCGGCAAAGTGAAATCTGTAATGAAAATTAACCTTATTTCGGCAAGAGCGGATTTCGGTATAATAAAGTGAATATCACATTCATGAGAGACATTCTTACCTTGAAGTGATTTTGCAAATAACTCATGGACAAAACTCATCGGCGCCGGTGAGGCTTAAACCTGGGTCCTCCGAATTGTATGTTCACCGTGCTATCCACAAGGTCAGGCCAGCTCTCTTCTAAACGGCTTCTACATTTCCTACTGTTAGACGAATTCAGATTTTGAGATATTGGGAATTGAAACAATATTTATATCCAAAAATTGAACAATTATTGATATCAACTTTTAGATGTCGCTAATGTAATTTTGATAACGCTAATTTAATGTAGAATCGATATCTAAACCTAAATGATATCACATTTATCTAATATTTATTTCGAACAATGAATTATCAATACCGCAATAAAGAGGGCAAACATGAAATAGTCATGATGTTTTGAAAAACTAGAAAATGTGTCCATGGGATGCCTTAGCGATGTCACTCACATACACAAATCAGAAAGTGTATAAGTATGTCAAGGTTGTTTTCATTGACCATTTTCTGCTGTCATATATAAACTTATGTTAGTGTATATAAAGTTTTAAAGCATAGGAGAAAGCGACTAAATGAACAGAGAACGAAAATGGTTTGAACATATTGATGTTGCTGTATGTTTAATGTTTTAAAAGTGTATGTGAGAAAGTGTCGACTCTAACGACTCTTGGCGAGAGGTATACATTACTAGTTCCACCCAGGGAAAAAAGTGGATGGTCTGTGTCCACCTCGAACAAATCGAGCGTCATATAGTTTAAAATGTGCTGCAGATGACGTAAATCACCATTCAATGAAGAAAATGAACAAGTAAGTCAAGGTACATACGTTTGTATGTTAATATGTGTGTGCATGCATACATGTATCTACGTGTACGAATAGCAGTGAGTTCAATGCGCAATTATATAGCGCTGCCACACTGTTTGTGGATAGCACCGGCTTAAGCGGTAATCTACTTCAAAGCCACATATATTGGGCTCGTTGGTCCCAAAGGACCAGTACAAAATAAGTACATATATCAAGAAGCATTTGGTTTGACCCGGGCGGAGATCCAACCTACAACTACCAGAGTATGGACGTCACTCTAACGTCACAGTGTTATTAAGTACACCATGCTACAAAAAAGATAGAGTCTGTCTCAGCTCGTTGGTTATTTAAACACCTCGATGAGCTACGCCTCTATCGGTTTTTAAATAAGCCAACTATGGAAACCACAGCGCCAATACCCAATAGCACCGTAGGTCCGCACTGTAACACAAACTAAAGAAAAATGCTATTCAGCGGTCCTTCTGGGTTGCAAATGGTCATAACGAGGAATATCTGCGATGGAAAATGAACAAGTACTTGATGGATGCATAGTCACATGTGACTTAACTTAGAGATATCAGGCGTTGATCAACGTTGTTTAACGGTTCTGTGATTGTGTTAAGTGTGACTTGTCGACTTTTATTTGAATATTTGTTAGCATACACATGCATGTAATGAGGTGGGATATGTGTCCCCATATAGTGCACATTTGAGCAACACAATTTACGTTGCAAAGAAAATTCACGAATGAGTAAACAACTTTCTGAAATATAGAACTATATACGGTTTTGGCGAAACATCCGATAATCCTTCAACGCTTTTGTGAAGTTAATTGTCAGTCACCTAATGCAGTTCATGCTTTCTTAAAGCTACTCTTAAAATGATACTAAAAGTAAGTATAACAATCGAACAGGAAATGCAGCTTTCAAAGATCGTTTATTCTCTTGTTTTAATGAAATATGGGATGTAGTTTTCTTTACACTGTCTTGTCTATTTGGGCGCGGAAAACAGGATAATAGCGAGGATTGTGCGCATATAAAATCGAATCAAGCTAACCAGTAGGCCTTATTGCCTACTGACCGTTCCAAGTCGGTAACCGTGTCTTCACCACCCTTTCTGTTGTTTTTTGTCTCTTTCATTTTATTTTGCAGTACAGTGCGGACCTACGATGCCATTGCGTTCGGACGCTGTGGTTTCTATAGGATCTTATATCTGATTTTGATATTTCTTAATGACGATTGAATTTAAGATGTTCCTGTATAACTAATTATAAAAATATGACCAGAACGCATTACATTACTAAACTCTCATATTTTCAGAGAAGAAAACTGTTCAATGATTTCCTTATAGAACTCTAGGTAGCACTGTGACCGCTGAGGAGTTTTATAATTCTATGCCATAGTAGAATTATCAATGTTCCTCAATGGTTTATTCTTGTGTTGCTCTGGCTTCTGCCAAGTCATCTAGACCTTCTTTGTGGCTTTCTAGGCTGTTGTTTTTTTGTATTTATATATACACGAGCATCTGTGTGTTTTACTTATATTGCCTCTTAATGCTGCCTTGTTGTTAGAGAATAGTTAATGGCGAGGATTTCTTTATTTACACTGTCCCGTTTAAGTGGGATTACAGTAGGGTAAGTGTGAGCTTTGGTGCACCATAGAACCTAGTTTGAACCCCCAGCGGCCATTTTGTCATTGACCATTTGAAGGCGGTAGCCCTGCTATCAACCTTTTTTGTGTTTGTGACGTAATATGCCTTTATTATTACTGTTGCCATTCTTGTTGGTCTTTTGGCCTGTTTTGAGGTTATTGTTCTAACTCATGAATATAAAGAAGTCACGGGTGAAGTAGTTTGAATATGACGAAGATTCAGAAAGTCGGTATATAATCCAGAACACGATGCTTACAATTTCACATTTTTTCCAGCCTTCGTACAGTTAGCATCGATATATATATGGCTGCCGAATATATTTCATACAACAAGTTGCACGGAAAGGGATTCGAACCCAAAACCTTGCCGTTATATTTGTTATACATGAAGGTATTTAAACATGCAGGTACTACCACTACACCACGGAATCGTGCTGGTATGTTGTAGTTTTTCTAACACTAAACCATCATTACGTAACAACTATAGCTCACACAAACAAAAACAACTTCGTTCGCTAAATATTATTTCTTTCGAAATTACAGTTTTGAGACGTAATCTAAGTTAAATTGATAATAAATAGTAATACACGCACGGTAAGTTACCTGTGCAGCATGATATATACTGGTACAGCTTGAGAGGCGTTCTAATATGTTATTTTGCATCATAATATCTGATACTAAATATCATATACCATATTCTCAAGAACCCGCTATAGTTCAGTGGTAAGATGTAAGACTGTAGAGGTGAAGGTCGGGTGTTCAAGACCAAAATGAGGCAAAACAAATCCTGAAAATTTTCGTAGTTGTACAGTTACGATGTGCACAGTTTGATATCTGTGAGATAAATGATGTAATGCCGTAAATTTGATCGCTTGCCTACCCGTTTTCTACTTGATCTGGTGAACATAAAGGTGCAAATAACGACATGCCTAAAAAAAGAAAGCTATATAAATACTTGGTCTTAGCTGTTAGATATATGTTCACTGACATACCCCACGGAGCTTATCGATAATAATGGACGCGGAGTTATCGTTTAGTGAGGAGAAAACATGTCATAAGCAATTAATTAACAGTAGGTTAACTCGAATTAAATAAAGGTTGAATCTTTCTCATTCTGAGTATAACGACGATATCAGCATATCAACTATGTATCGCACAAGCCATGATACCAAAAATATATCAAACAGTTTCTTTCAGAGCTTGACTCTTAAGTTTCCCAAAATCGCTGTTCATCGAAGATTACTAGTTATTTGTAACGAATGCTCCGCTATATTAAATATGCATAGACTGCATAACGCAGAACAAGCTATGAGTAACGTCTCATGAACAGAACGGCTCAGATAATTCATCAAAATAAATTAAATTAGCAAAATACTGTTCTATCGTCTTTGCCTGTATAGATGGCGAGAACTATGTTATGTCTTCGCATCGCAAATGTGACGAAACGCTCAATGGCTCGTTCCAGATCCAATATACTCTGCATAATACCAATAAATGAATTATTCAAATTACAAAATCAATCTGTGAAATCGTTAATTCGCTTTTGTTACATCATAAATGTATTTACTGATTTTACATCTTCAGTTCAATAATCAATAATACGAGTTAGTGATATCACAAGATCAGTTATTGATACGCTTTTGTGATATCATTAAATAATGTGTTGACATCAAGGACTAGTAAATAATTAATGTTTTCAATAAATCAATATCAGAAAAATAAATACGTGATGCCATTAATTCGATTTTGGGATATTACAAATAATTTAATGATATCATAGATGCAGTTAAATAAATGGAGGACTGAGCCGCTTAGTCGTAATCGACATTAATTGTCGTTTGAATTTCTTTTACTTTTACGATTAAATATAATAATCAAAGTATTTGTATCGATTAGAAACAATATGAAAGTATGTAATAAACGTTATTAAGTAGTTTTCAAGACACACTGGCAGCCAGCCGTGAGATGGGGTCCAAGGGGCGGTTGATCCTGATTTTTATGAATTTTAGTATAAATGTATACTCGTAATACTCTTCATATGATCATATATTTTAAATGAATTCATTTCAATCTCACCATAAACGGAAGTATATAGGCAGTTTTTTTACGCTTCCCTGAATCCTTGTTTGTATTTATATACATATTAAGGTGCAAATGAACAGTGTACACGCCACTAAACGGTAGTACTTAAGGATTGATACATTTTCTAGAATTGTTGAAATACATTTATTTATGAATTACATTGATGAAAATAAACTAAATGAGCCATAAACCATCAATAGAAATTACACTTAGCATATAACATAAACGACACGAAGAAGGTATTTTATAAATATGTTTACGCACTATGTTAAACAAAATCTCACTATATCCCAAAGCGAGCGTCATGTGCAGATGTCGAAGATCTCCGCGTGATGGCTTTAATTTATAACTTGTTGATTCCTCTAAGACTTTTATTTAATAATACGATTTATTACAGGTAACTTTTTATTCTCCATCTTTTTTTGGAAACAATTTCACATTTTAAAAAAAGTATAATAATGGACCTTTGGAAACAGCCGAGCACGACACATACGAAATATTGCAGTCTCGGTTTGATTGAGACTGTTCATGAGCGGTAGTTAAATTGGTGAAGTCATATATTTCTTTTTTTTAATAAATTTAACCGCTAAGCCTGCTGTATCCCTTTAAATTTCAAAAATGGCATTTGAATTGATTGTGACCCTGGCCTATATATATTGGTGTATCATAGTGGCTATTGTCGTTTAGTGTATATATCCAAAGTTGTATGAAGAAACGAAACCGATTCAGGGTACGTTACCAAATAATGACCTTTGGCCTGCTCAGTGACCGTGGCATTCTGGCGAAACAAGGATGCACCTGTGTCACTAAAATATCTCGCAACATATAAATACTAAAGGACATATTTCCTATAATTTCCCATTGCTACTAGTTTATTTACAGACTGCATGCTCCATGACCGATCAACTCAGGTATATTAATGGGGGCCTGCTTGTTGTTTTTTCTTTGCGTTACATTGCTATATTAGATATTGTCTAAAGAAATGTTAAACACAACTTTGTAATTTAGAAAAGCATATTCTTAATTTAGCTAGTTTAAATAAAATACTTGTCTGGTATTTTTTTTGTTTCTAGAACAAGAATGATAGCAAAGCATTTAATGAACAACTTCCCGTTATGTGTTTATAGTTTACTGCACACACAAAGGCTTTATTGGGTGGGCCTCATAATCTTGAACAAAATTGAATATTACAATGTTCTCATGAAATTGCATAACTAACAGTCATTTACAGTTACCTATATAAATTCTCTCTCCCCACCCACCCCCACCCCCAAATACAATAGGCTCGAAATATATCTTTAACTTCCGATTCCAAAAACAAAAATCGTAAAAATGAATGACACACCAAGAGATAAGAAACGTTATTTTTTTTGCTATTTTTTCTTTCTTTTTTTCTTCATAAACCTTTACAAGCACACATACCGAAGTTATGCAAACAAACCATTAGTTTAGAAATAGACAATACACATGTACACAAAACAATAATATACACTATATAATATTTTCAAAACGCATACAAACATTATTTCGGAAGAGTATAAGACATCGGTGAGAGACTATAAAATGTTCCTCAAGCGGAGCAAAAAAACAATACATACAGATATAGTTTTGAAGAGAAGCGATCTAACATTCACAATAATTCATTTACCTCGCCACCTTTTCGGAACGTGAGTTGTTTAAAATGTTAAAAGCGGGTAGTAAAACACTTAAACGTACTTCAATGTCAAGTGCTCACAGTGATTGTGCTTTTATAAACAATTAGCCAACGTTGACTTTGTAAGGAAAACATTAAAATAAGGCTAAAATGTCCAAACTACTTGACTGTATGACTGTCATACTGATACAGGAGTAATAAGTCTCCGCCACCACAGTCACCTCACTTTATATTATCATGGGAAATAAATAAATAAAGTATGTGTTATCTTTTAATATTATTTATAACATTGGTTTAAGGCCAGTTTCATTTATGCCATTTTTTGTCTGTGCAGTATGTTTTTGTTTTGTGCTCTGATAAAAAACAAATCAATATGCCATAATGAATAAGTTTACAACCTCGAAACGTTGTCATAAAGTTATGAACAGCTAGATCATGGAACGGTTATCATAACGCTTTTTATGTGTGTCATGATTGTAGGGTAGTGTTTGTATCATTAAACAATAATTAGAGGTTAATATACGGCCGTCGATAATGGCAAACCTAGTGCCTTAATGGCCCGAGGAGAAATTTTGTAAGACAAAATACATCGACAAAGCGTACAAAGCGTACAAAGCGGTATAATTTATTTACAATCATTTGGCAAATCACTTAAATTTATAAATTACGTTATTTGATTTTTTCCTTGTCTGTGTTTAAAAAACACATTTTCACTTAAATGATATATTTCAACATGTTAACGTTAATTCCGTGGGGGTGAAATTTGCAATTGAAATTGTATAGTAAGGTATGTAACTTCATCGGCCATGTTTGGAGACGGCATGTCTGAAGTCAAATCATCCGTTACTGTTGCCAGATTAAATATTATTTATTTTTAATAGTTCTTGAATGAAAAGCACTTTTTGTGATAAGATTAACATTGCTGAACGTTTCATGAAAATCCTTCATTGACAAGTAGTTTCGGAGGAGTAGTCGCCACACGTTTGTCCTTTAGGTTACATTGCACAATTGATTTTCCTTTTTTGTTTTAAATAGGTTGAATACATGTCAAGAGACAAAAAAATGCGCATTTTTTTCCGTATTTTTTTTGAAACACATATCAATCAAACTATCGAACGTCCGCCAATATAACAATGCAATAAAAACAGGGGGTCATTATCATGTAAGAAAAAGCCAATCTGTTGAATAACGTCACCTTCTATTTTGACACGTCCCAGATAGATTCACCCCATATCTACTTTCGCTTTCCTGTCTATGCCAATTATAATTAAATATCTCAAACAGATACTAAGAAATGTTCACAATACATCACTTGGATGAATTATTGGCATTAATAACAAAAAACAATCAAAAGTGTGCATTTTATATCACTAGTAAGGTACCGAGACGTTTTTTATTAGGCACTATTTGACTATACACCAAGGAAGCACAAACGCAATGGCGTAATTAAGACTATATAACTGTATGTAAACAAAGATGGCTGGTGGTGGCCGTGTTTGACGACAAATACAAACAATTGTTTAGGACCAATTACATGCTATGCAGTCATTTTCGTAAAGGTTATAAGTCAATACCAATTACGGGTTATGAGAATTAGACTTCATAAGTGACACAATTATAAAAATAAATAAATATATTTTTAGCGATGGGGCAATCCTCTTTTTTTACCATCTAAATAAATAAATTTATTTTCGCCGTCATAGGTACATGGGAGATGAAGAATCTCCATCCCCCTTAATACTGTACACTGATTACCAATTCTAATAAATAGTAACCACTACAAATACGTTTGCAAAAGACATTTTCCAAATATTTAATGTTTACGCTGAATTACAGTTACTTGAATTTCAAACGATATTCAATTAAAGGTGAGGTAATTTAGGAATATCCATGTTTCATTTTATTATAGACGAAACATCGCTACTAGATGGATGAAACTTTTATATATTCTATATTTGTTCATAACAATTTTAAGAATTGGTATTGCTTTAAATAGTCTTTGATTAATGTTAAATGTTTTAACAGCAAATTTCACGTTTTCATATTAAGGGAGGGTAACTCTCAAAAGATAAAAATAAACAAAAAATAAATATTTTACAAACTATTGGTCAAAACAAATTACTTGTCACACAACTATTCTAAAATATATTTAAAATAAAAAAAATAGTTAAGATTAAAAAGCGAATAATTAGGAATTTTGTTTAATATATTTAAGCAACAATATATTCATAATACATGCCAGCCGAATACATATTCACACGAGAACGAAACTAACAAGATTCTCTACTTATCTAATCGAGATTCTCTTCATATTGCTTGCATAAAATACGAACAACAGAAGGTCAATGTCTCACTGAGATAATATCAGTTATTAGGATTATTGACAGGGATCATGGGCTCACATTCCCTGTTTGGAAATTATATTCACCCGAGCCGTTAGGGGAGGCGAAATAAACTGTCCAGGCAGGGAATGTGAGCCAATGTTCCCTGTCAAGAATCCTAACAACGAATGTGTCATACTTCAAAATTGTTACCATTTATTTAAGAAAAAAAGAAGCCAAAAACACGTTTTAATTTTTATTGCGCCAATTTCCCCGTAACGTGCCTCTAACTAGACGTTGTCTATTTTCGTGACGTCATCGCTCTAACGTCGTTATATTTGGCGGATTTTTTCATAAAATAAACGTATTTAATCACTATGTTATTTTTTTTTATCTGTTTAATTGCAAAAATATATATACTTACGATTATTTCAGACCTTTACACACATTGGAAAGCGCAGAAAAGCAATAGAAAGGAAACAATCGGCGGGTTTCCAAAACGAATCGGCAACGTTATCGTCGCCATTTAGTTTTTGTGTATTGGAGGTATGGGGTACCTACGGGGGAAATTGTCCTATGTTCACGTCGCGAGACGTAGACATCTACGGCCCATTGACCAATAAAATTCCGAGAATTTTCTATGCAGCATGACAATATGATTTATATTAGGCTAGAAGATACCATAATATACACATATCAACACATTATAATACAATTAACTACATCTAGTACAATGATGGAGAAGTTTTTTTCTATTGCTTTCGTTGCAAAAATTAGATACCATGTATAAGAATGGGGGATAATTATTGTTATATTCAGTCCATATTTTCAAAAACATACAATGACATTAATTGTGTGTAAACGATCGTTTTTGTCTGAAACAGATTATTAAAAAATACAAGAACAAATAGGCTGAAAAAGAAACTTCAACTGATTTTAAAAGACCATTATTCAAATTATGTTCAGTAAGATAAGTGTAAATAAATACTGAAAAGGTGATCCCTTGGAAGCAACAAACACAAACAAGAGAGAAAAGTAGCAGACTCGGTTCCTCCTTGAATGCTACTTTCCCTGTCCGATCTTTTTATATTTCTTTTAATAGAGTCTGTTCAAGGAAGATAAATTATAAGATGCAACACCTCTCATGCCTCCTATCACCGGCTTATGTGATATTCTATACTCATTTGCAAAAGAAACTGGACACTTTGAAAATGTTACTTTACACCCTATCCTCTTTATCAATCGACAGTCCCTTTATGATTCAACCTATTGAAAAAAAAATGACAACATGATATTGGCAATGGAATGAAAATAACTTTGGTACCAAACATGGCATATTCATTTTGGAATTTGTCAATTTAATTCCAAAAAAAACATTATACAATTAAATCTAAACAAAACTCAGTGTCCACTTTATTTTGCAACTGAGTATACTTTAAAGTAACACAGAATGGGTTTGATGATCCCAAAGAACCAGTAAATAATAACACTACTGATCCGTAGTTAGGGCGACTTTTTACGGCCGCTACACAGCACTTTTATTGCGTCTGTTTATGAGAGGTAATTATACGATGGAACACCTCTCACGCCTCCTAGCACCGGCTTAAGCTGGGTACAATCCAATTTTGCTCAATAATGCCAGTATGCTTTATATATGTACATTGTATGTTACCTATATGTCCTATATATGTAATATTTTGTTAAATATGTATTTGTCACTTAAATAAATAAATATACATACATATAAGTGATAATCTACTTTGAAGCAACACAGAATGATCCCAAAAAAAAAAGTGTATGATAATGAACATTTGGAAACGGCCGAAAACGACACATATGAAATATTGCAGTCTCGGTTTGATTGAGACTGTTCATGAGCGGTAGTGAAATATGCTAGCTACCGCTCACGCCCTCTAGCCCCGGGTTGAGCAGAACTCAATATTAATAAAATCAATAGTACAACATTTTAACCATCCCGAAGATGGCATGCATATTGCGTTTGATCTGGAGTATCTGTCTTTCCCATGTCGTACGGCGTATGGTCCCAGTATCTAATAAAAAGTAAATGCCCCGAAGAGCGAAATAAACATAATGGAATTTAGTTGTGAGCAGCGGTTATGAAGCCTGTATATCACAAGTTACAGTCAACAGACTAAATTAAAAAGGAGACAACATATCCTATAAGTGGTTAAACAATACCCAGAGCCTTTAATCGGCCGGAGAAGTGGAACCACTAAATCGTAAATTAAGAAAGAAAACAAAAAGAAATGAAAAAGTACCACCGATAATTAAATATAAGTATCGGGCTCAGCGATCGCCAAAGATCGAATGTATAGCAGTACTGATTGCAAGTGCGGGGAGGTTTGCCATTTCTCATTAAATCTGTCAATATAATTTGTTCTGAAAGTATTACTTTTTTCTGCGTTATATTGGTAGAGTACTGAGTTTCTAATGAGTTTTTATACATTGTTAAACACGGTAATCTCCCATCTATTCTACAAGCAAATATATTTTGGCCACTAGAATAAGATGATTTAGAGTATCATACAGTGCAAAATCTCCATATATAAATGCACTTATGTTTAATGTTAACTCATTAAGGTGTCTCTTTAAACCATTCGTAAACTCTATTCCAAAGTATTAATAATATGAGTTATTTAACATTGTTCTGTACAATATTTGGACGAGTACCCAGCTAACACATCCATATTTGACGAGCCGCTACATTTTATTATATACCTATTTCTCACGATGTAGAAATATAAATGATCTAAATTGACTTACATGTATCGTTTCTTTTAATTGAAAGCCTCTTTCACCAACTGTCAACTGTCAACACCTAACGACAACAAATAATTTCATTTAAGCGCTTTATAAAGGAAAGTATATAGGCGTGTAAAGCAGTTATGTGATATTGATGCATTAGGAACATTTTACCGGTTTTCGGACTTGATCGTTTGGTTAACATGGGGATCGTGTACTGTACAATACGGATTTAATATATTTTATTTGTACGCGCGTGCGTCCAATACGGTTATATATTGTACGGTCTCATGGTACAAATGCAGACCGCTCATTGCACGAGAGAAATAGGTATATAATAATATCCATTTAATAACTATGGAAAAAGACAATAACAAGACGTTTATTAACTTCAACAATACATCAAGAGCAAAATTCCTGTAAAGGCAAACATTTTTCCTATATACATGATATAACTCTATGTAAACATAGATGACCACTGGTAGCCAGGCTAAATGTCGAACAAAACCATTTTTGCAGTGATCAACTTCATTTCATGCTGATCATTTTAATATATGTCCCATTTTATTATCACTAAAGAGAAAGGGATATAGACGCAAGGAAGGACGGACGACAGAAGAACGGACGACGAACACCGCACCACAGCATACTTTCTACTAATAATACTGAAAGGAAAAAGAAACGCAGGGTGCGTATTTCCGCTATATATTGCATATACTGCACACTTAATTCCATTTATATTCCAAGGAAATCTCAAGATGTTTTGTAAAAAAAAAAAGTGCAGTTAGTTAGAGAAAGGACACAACTGTGATGTTGTAGACGTTTTAATCACAGTACACGTTGTAACAAGAAATTCATAAATCCTGAAGTTCCTCTTTGAAAAATTGAGCCAGTTCAGTACTGTTTTTAATGTTAAGTGATTGCAACATTTAAAGCCTAAGTTTGCACACCTGCTTGTGCCAAATGCGCATTCTGACGATAATGAAACTTTAAAGGGGTAACCATTGGTGTGTTCAGTTCTGTTTAAACCTTCTTTCTAAAAGGACAGGCCTATTGTCGCCCTGTACCATTCGATTGGCAGTAGCATATTAAACATACATTATATAGCGGAAATACGCACCCTGCGTTTCTTTTTCCTTTCAGTATATATATACCAAATTAAACGCGTAACAATGACTTCTCTTATGCAATATAGAGTGCATACGTACAAATAAATAAAACGTTTTTGACGGACAACAGCATATAATACTGATGAACCATTACTGTCCTATTGCCATTTTTAAAATAACCTGAACAGCTTCTTCAATCGAGTTCATATACACGAATGTTTAAAAACTAAAACGAAACATCGTATTTAATTATCTTTTTTAAATATGTCCCGAGGGATGGAAAACTCTCGACTTCTTGAAGAGTGATGTGGTTGACTGTCGTCCTTGAATGCTTCTTTTCCTGTTCGATTTTTATATCTTCTTTTTCAATAAAATAAAAAGGCAATTGTATGAATGGCTTTTTCCTATGGAAAACCCTTAAAAAGCTTGTTTTCCTGAAATGAAAAAGTATTTTGTAATTCACAAACAGTATACATTTATGACGTATTTATCTTTGGTAGACTTTTGTTATAACATCTAATTATTAAACAGTATCCAACATAATGTAAACACCATGTTTAAAAATGAATCGTTTGTAATAGGTGGATATCCTTTATAAAATATAATAAAAATACAGATTCAAATACGATGTTGTCATTGCTGTTTGAAGGAAGCATGTGTAATAGATGATGTATCCAGTTTTATCAAGACATAAGAAACCATTAAAAAGTGTGGTACCCACTTTTGATTAAAATGACCTTCGACCCACTAGTTTAACATTGACCTTGACTTTCACGTTTATATATTGGTAAGGCGTCGTGACAAACGTCATGAAGTATTATAGTACATATCGAACATGTGATAGAGTCCCAATATGACTTGTTTTTTAACTAAGAAAATCGACACAAAGAGCATTAACTATTCCATTACGTGGTCCCGCCTTTATTCCATTAAGCGATGGGAAAGCTTATATTAGCAGGAATTTATAACAGATATTTCTATTCTAAAACATGTTTAAAAACATTTGTTTACCGAAAGAAATGTGAAAATTGTTTAAAAGCATCTATTAAATGTTTTAATTTTATAATATACAAACTTTTTAAGACTAAATTAAGGTTTTATTTCATACCTCAGCCAACCCCGTTTTCGCCTAGTTAAGGACTATTGGTCAGCCATCTTTGAAAAAAAAATCCAAAATGGATGGGGCATGAACATTGTCAATGATATAATAGATGACATTAATGCAACACTATTGATGTGAACATAATATCAGAAACAATATTTATTTGGCAGAAATAGTGCCGTTTATATTCGAAAAGTTTAAAGCAATTATACTCTAAGATGTTTTGTTCTTTATGTTAAATAAATGTGTCCATAGAATTGCCATTTATCTAAAAATGGCACACGAGACATCATTTCTAAATTAAATACGGCATGTTATCATATCATCCATATTTCAAAGTCAATCATTGTTAAAAAAAAGCTATTCTTTCAATGGCATGTACTTTCAAAATATTCTCAATGCTAGAGTATGGTGGCACTGACGGGTTTTAATTGTGAAACTATTATAAATGGCAACAGTATTTTTTGATGTATTAAACACAACTGAGTGACTGTTGTGAATAGAAACATGGCAACACAAAAGTAATTTATTATTATTTTCCTATAAAAACAGCACAAACTAAATACATGAAATAACATATGAATACGATCAAATTACCTGTTTATCCGAATGTTTCACCATACAGCATGTTTCAATTTACAATTCACCTGCATGCTTTTCATGTGTATCATGTGCGTGTGTTGAAGGCACATGGCGTATAAAGAAATTATTCATTTTTAACAATGATGTACTTCGAATTTTGGATGATGTGATAAGATGGCTTACTTTATTTAGAAATAATGTCACGTGTGCCATTTTTAGATAAATGGACAATTCTATGGGCAAATGTATTTAACATAAAAACAAAATATCTTAGAGTAAAATTGCACTCAACTTTTCTGCCAAATAAATATTGTTTCTGATATTATGTTCACATCAATAGTGTTGCATTAATGTCATCTATTATATCATTGACAATGTTCATGCCTATAATATGCATTTGGATGAACATTTCAATTAACCATACCCCATACATTTTGGATTATTTTTTCAAAGATGGCTGACCAATAGCCCTTAATACTCGGACCACGTAATGTTGAGCTAGCGTGATACCATTAATGTGTATTAAATGTCGACGCGTTTTTATTGTGAAATTTACATGCTAAGGCAATTGCAAAACATACAACGTTAAACGAACGTTATTATCGGTGTAGAGTTTGTTTTTATGTGTACGAATGGTGACACTTTTTTTTCAAGAAAAAGTAAAAAAAATACACAATGTCACATTGTTTCATTGCAATATTTGTTTATTTAAACCACCTTTATCATGTTTATTACAGAATGATATTTTAAATGATTTCTTGATTGAGTAGACATATTCATAAAGCACAGTAATAAATATTCCGTAAGTAATAAGGTCATATATCCATTGATGGAAGACCTGAAGGGTAAATACCTGCTCTCTTACGCTGCTATGACGTGAAACAGAAGCATCAAACAAGTCACTATAGTCGTAATGTAAATGTTGTACACTCCATTTGAAGCGTTCTTGACCGCTGTTGAAAGGATACATATAAATGATCAAGATTATTTCGTGTCAAACAATCTGTTAATCCTATGAACATTGTAGCAAAAGGCTTTTCGCAAAAGGAACTCTAAATAGTCGACTAGTGTTCTTATATATCACTGATTTTACATTGATTGTATCGACTTTACTCTTAAAAATGTCGCCACTAACAGAATTTTTCTTAACGCAATGGCAGTTTTAACATAATAAAATAAAAATTGCATTGTCGCCAACTCAAAATAAACACAAATGAAGGAAACCAAGTCAATTATTTGATTTGCAATTGTCTCAACCTTAGTTTCACGAAAATATATGAACTTGCATAACCTGTATGGATACATTTATGAAATTAAACGAATTATAATTATGTTGGTATAGTTAACCGCTGTGCAAACGGAGATTAAATTATAACCGGCAGTACAATGGTCGTCTGTTTTGTTACAGTATTTATTGGACGGCAATGTGTTTCCTAGAAAGGGTTTGCCCCGAATTATTGCAAGTTTATTAAATGTGTTTTACCACTAAGTGAGCAAACAGAATACACATCAGATGCATATTGACAGTTACACGACAAATTATGTTTTAATTGTACATGACTTGACTTTTAACTATTTCTATATTATTTACCGTTTGTACTGTGTATGTCTATACAATCTACTTAACATTTAATTTAACAGTTTAAAACATAAGGATGAACAGAATGAATCATGGATAATGTGTACAGTAATTACATATAAAATCATATTTGCTGAGTCAGGTTAGTCGTATACATCTATTTACCTTTGTCGCATATTGTTCCAGTGTATCCCTCGTCACATGTGCATGTGTTTGGAGCAGCACAGGTACCAGTTGCCGCACATGGAGTAGCACAAACGGCTTTAATAAAATAATAGCAAATATGATGCGAATATTATATAATTTTTATTATACCGAACAAAAAATGTTTTGATTTAAATTTAAATATATGAGGGGAAAAATTCTTTTTTTTTTTTTTTTTTTTAATTTATATTTTTATACCAGTTTTGATTTAAAGTAACACATCTGCTCGCCACATTTGTTTATTGTCGTTTGCTAATCCATGCGTCTTACGACTGACATAACTTCAACTGTATTTTAATAAGCGTCCACCGATTTCCAATCTCTAACGCGTGTCGTTATTGGAAAAACCCAAAACCTGCTTTTATACTTCCCGTGACTTAACAATCGTGGGATAGTATACAGTTATTTCATGTTTATTGTCCTAATGTATCGGTGACGACCTGGGAAAGTGTTTCCCAAGGCCGCTAGGCCGAAGGCAAAGTTTCTCAGGTCGTCCCCGATACCGAGGGACAATAGTTTTGACTGTTCCCAAAATACCCATAAAATAACTGTTTTATTAACTATTTCTCTATATAATAAGTTATTCCAAATCGGATTAATTTTATTTAGCTAAATAGGAAAACAAAATGATAAAATTTTAATGATTAAATTATATCTCATAATCACTAAATTATGGTTAAACCGAGGCAGTTTCCTCGGTAATTTTCTGAATGTACAAACAATTTCAGTATCGAAAAAAAATCAATCATTGAAAAAAGATCCGCCGTGCTTTAAACTGAAAACCCACTTAAAAACAGGAAATCGCTTGTAGAAAACAAAGCGGTTGGGAATAGGGGCGCGATGTGCATGCCACAAATATTAATTATTGAATCCAAACAAAATAAAAAACGTACTGTGACGTTGAGTCATGACGTCAATAAAGTGTTGATGACGTCGACTTCATCCGCCGAATAAAGCTAAAATATTTCGTTCATAATATAAATAAATTAATTTAAAATGAAATAAATAGATTATTTAACTGCTGTGTTATATTATAAGGAAACCATTCAGTCGATGTTAATTGTGTTATCCAGACGCGATAATTCTTCGCGCATTCAGATAGCGCACGAAACAGTTCATTGTCAGGAGGGCAACAGTCGAACTTTTCACCCCTGTGACGTCAATAGCGGGAAACAGTCAAAAATGTCTGATAACCATTTATATAGAGAGTTAGGTAATAATAATATTGTTTACCGGTTAACAGTAAAAATTGCTTCACGCTAAGGGTATGGACAATTTATACAGGAGTGTAACCGTGAGGTATAATAATAACACATAGTACACTATTTACCAAGCTTTATAACTTTAAAATCAAGTTATATAATGACAACATACTAAGACAAACGTATGGTTGTGTGTATCGATATGCAATTATGTGTACGGTACTTTATTCTCGCTTAATATGCGATCGAATACCATAATATGGGCAAGTATTTAAAATATACATCTAAACGTTTATGATTACGTAAAATACATATGTCCGTGACAAATCATAACCATGACAATTGCTAGTAATAGCAATATACTAATTATGTTAACAATTATAAAACGTTTTACAACTTTGTTTAAGGTATGGCTCTAATGTAAATGATTAAGGACCTGTTTCCAGCCTTCTGTATTTTTTTAAGGAGGGGAGAGAGAGAATTTGTAAAGGTAACTAGAAACCACTCTGAGACATACAATTGCATGAGACAAAGGTGGTGTTTAATTTTGTTTCAGTAAATGAGGCCTTCCCAATACAGCCTTTGTATAAAGATAATCATAAAGGTCGAACAGAAAATGCAGCTTTCACAGAATACAGTAAACCCAAAAACACGCTAAACGACAAACATGAATGGCAATGTTAATTAGGAATAAAGGCATATGACGTCACAAACACAACAACGGTTGACAATAGGGTCACCGCCTTGAAACATTTAGTGGCCAAAATGGCCGCTGGGGGTTTAAACCAGGTTCTAGGGTGCACCAAACCTCGCACTTACCCTACTTCATAACAATTAAACGAGACAGAGTAAATAAAGATGTCCCGGCCATGAACTATTCTCTAACCAACAGGGCAGCATTAATAGCCAATATAAGTAAAACACAAAGATGCTCGTGAATATAAAAATACCAAAACAATAGCCTAGAAAGCCGCCAAGAAGGTACTCAATGACTTGGCAGGAGCCAGAGCAACAAGAGAATAAATCATTGAGGGCACGACAAGACAATATTGCAGACAAACATCAAACGTCACCGTCCTTTTGGTCTTTAGGTTTAGGGAAAACATGCAGTGCGTTGCAAGATGATAGGGTCATAACCTCTTTTGATAAACATTTTAACACGTTTAACAAAGACAGTATGAAAGTGAACATGACCAGGGATCTTACGAAGTTTGTAAATCACGTGACCATAGAATCAGGTTGTGAAAGTCCTTGTGGCAGAAAAGTTCTTAAATTACTTTTATATTTGGAAACAAGATCAGGGTTACGATTATAAAAGTGTGCAAAGGTTTTACGAAGTTTATGGTAACGGTAGCCCTGATGGAGTAGCTTTGTAGTTGTATAAAGATAACGAATACTAAAGTCCTCAACTCGAATACAAGCCCTAGAAAAACGAAAAAATTGAGACACATATATCCCATAAGAAATAGCTCGGGTATATCCCCATCTAAGAGTGGATAATTAACATTATTATATAACCTATAAATAGACGCGTTTTCATTGGCTAAAAAGTAATTTTTTAGAAAAAATATCTAGCGATATTGACCTGTTTTTTTTGATATTGACCTGTTTTTTTGATATTGACCTGTTTTATATAATTGTTTTTTTGATATTGACCTGTTTTATATAATTGTAAATTGAGGGTTATATAATAAAACAGTTATGGACTTTTCAGCTGTTATACATGATGTTGATATGTACCAAAAAATCATTATTGACCTCGGCTATCGCCTCGGTCAATAATGATTTTTTTGGTGCATATCACATCATGTATAACAGCTGAAAAGTCCATAATTGTATAATATCAAAATTAAAATCATCTCTCTTGTCATACTCGTAGATTTTTCTAATTATTTCACCATTTCCAACAGAGATATCGAGAAAAAAACACTTTAGTATCATAAATATTAGCTTTGTTAGGTTATACTAGGATATCTTTTTACCAAAATATTCACATGATATTGGGTATTTAAACAGCAAAGGTAAATATTCGAATGTGGATGTTATAAAATATGAGTTTGTTACAAGTAGAGGCAGTAGTCTGGTTGGTAGCTTCTGAATCTAGTTGATGCAATATAACTGGCTTCGTTGCTGAAGATCCGAATATTTTAACGGATCATTTTCATATTAAAATTGTATTGGAAAGTTATAATAAACAACTAGATGAAAATATTGAAAATAAAGATCTGAAACGGATTGTAAATATTTGGATTGCAAAATTCTTCGAAATTGGGAATCTATAGGTGTTTTTAACATTCCTGGATTCAGACAATGTAGTATCCATGTTACCTGCATTGCAGATGAATATTAAATAACAGCGTTAATGAAAACGATTTTAATATTGTATTTACAAAATGTGTAAAGAGAGACTTCCAATTCCATAAACGAGACTCTGTATGTTATATCAACAAGAAACCATTGTACGTTTATTAGTAAACTCGGTTGATGTTTATCATGTTTATTAGTACATTTACAATGACAATTTGTATGTGAGTGCCATAGTAATTATTGGCTCCAAAACGAGAGTCTAGAAGTAGAATATATCTGTTTTTAACAATTTGTTCTATATGCACAGACCATCTTAATATAAAATAAAACTAACAATCTAAATGTCACGAACATGAATGTATGTCATACACGAAGAAATACAGACAGGCTTAAGTATCATAGTTGATGTTATCCTCTGACCGCGAGCACTCACGCATTTTGAAATGAAATTCTAGTTCAGTAAATCCTTACCATTCATGGGGTTGCTTGAACTCTTTTGAACTTTGAACTTTGAATAAGATGTCATACCTAACTATATGCTTTACGTAATATATTGTGCATTTGTTTAAATATGATAGCGCTCTTTGGCAATTTAAAAACACAAATAATTCACTATTTTGATCCACATTGTCTCCTTAAACATGTTAATATATTTCTATATTTTTTCTTTGACATTACAGTAATTTACCATAATTTTGAAATGCATATAATTAGAATTAACATAATTAATATAGACATACAATCTTATAAATTATTTGCAAATGTTAAGCTTAAAATTATCTTGATCATATAAAGGTTCAACAATTTAGAAGCGCTTTAACAACGTTAAGAGTGTCATCCCATAGGCTACAAACAGAGGTAGGGAAATGGCACACAAACCCAGAAAAATACCATTAGAAGACAGAAAAAATCAAATATTTCACACTTTAGAAGATGAATTCCATTTCCTTGTAGAATGCCCATGCAGTTTATAATGAATATAGAATCACTTATATTAAAAAGTATTACTGGAAACGACCAATGTCCCTAAGTTTATTGAGTTATTAAAATCTGAAGACTTTTAAAAACCTTGCCATATTTATCTTCACAAGTTTCAAAAAAAGATATGATAGTAAAATGGATACTGTGTATACAATAAGTTTCATCCTCTTTTAATGAAGGAACATAAATTGGAGTAATATGTATGATTTTATGTAATTTTCTGAACTACTATTATTTGCTTATTTAATTATAGATACATACTGATTTTTGGTCGAAATATTAGGAATATTATAAACGGTGTTTTCTTTGTCTCTTTTGTGCGTGTGTGTGTGTGTGTGTGTGTGTGTGTATGCTTCTGTGCGTATGTATGTGTGGGTGTGGGTGCGTGCGTGCGTTCGTGCGTGCGTTAGTGAATGAGTGATTCAGTGAGTATTTGAGTGAGTGAGTGAGTGAGTGAGTGAGTATGTGAGTGAGTGAGTGAGTGAGAGAGAGAGAGTGAGTGAGTGAGTGAGTGAGTGAGTGAGTGAGTGAGTGAGTGAGTGAGTGAGTGAGTGAGTGAGTGAGTGAGTGAGTGAGTGAGTGAGTGAGTGAGTGAGTGAGTGAGTGAGTGAGTGAGTGAGTGAGTGAGTGAGTGAGTGAGTGAGTGAGTGAGTGAGTGAGTGAGTGAGTGAGTGAGTGAGTGAGTGAGTGAGTGAGTGAGTGAGTGAGTGAGTGAGTGAGTGAGTGAGTGATCGAGTGAGTGAGTGAGTGAGTGAGTGAGTGAGTGAGTGAGTGAGTGAGTGAGTGAGTGAGTGAGTGAGTGAGTGAGTGAGTGAGTGAGTTGAGTGTTCCGTATTTAAACCAGCTACAACTAGTGCGAGTACAAAATAATTAGACAAAGCTATTTAATATGAATTTATTGTTCATTATTAATTAACTACTTAATATCTGCCGTGGTTTGCAGGAAACTGCACGCATCATATGGTAAAAACAAGGCCACTATGGAGTGAAACTCGGCCTGTATGGGGGCAATAATTCAAAGAATCCATAGTTTAGCGAAGGTAAATGCTATTGAAACAGCTGTATGTTTTAATTTAATCTCAATAGATTTACTGGCAGAAATATGAAACACGCATATTGACAATATGAAAACTACAGTGTTTCATTAAAAAAAAAAAATTAGAGATGAATCCAAATTTAAAAAAAACATATTATTCATTTGCTTCAAAACTTATAACATTGACAAGATAGATGATGTGTCCAAATTTCAAACTATAGACAAAATGTGTGATTTGACCAAAATGATATGTGTCCACTTTTCCAAAAACGAGTTATTTACCCCCCTCTTCTTCCACCCCTTAAAAGTAATCGAAGCTCCATTATTTAGTAGTTAGTCCTAAAGGCAATTCTTTTCCCCAGAATAAACATTCCATGTATCACATTATTACAACTTTTAAAATGAGGACACACTGCCTGATAAAGCCGTGTCCACATTTTCAAATATTCACTTTTCTTAGGAAAAATATCATTTTTAAAAATGTGGACACGCCGCCTTAAATCGTATGAGTATGGGCAATAATAATCGTGTTTGTTACTTTTGCCTGCGTTTGAACACGTGGTAGAATATATTAATATGTGCAATGATGTATGTATTTTCTTATGAAAAAATGTATCTGTTTTTAATGTGTACACATCGCTTTATAGAGCTGTGTCCACATTTTCAAAAACTCACTTTTCTAAGGAAAAACATATTTTTTGAAAATGTGGACACACCGCCTTCAATCGTATGAGTATGGGCATTAATAAACGTGTTTGTTACTTTTGTCTGCGTTTGAACAAGTGATAGCAAATATTTATATGTGCAATGATGTATGTCGCGAAGTAGCTATACTATTTTTATTTCCTAACCTCGGGTTATTATTGCGCACATTTAACAACAGTCTACATTTATGAAGCAATTAATATTATCAGCAGGAACAAGTTTTACCCTTCATCACTCTACAAGGTAAAGAATACTTGTTCCATACACACATTTTCCCTTATACTTCTATCATACCATATCGCTGGCAATCGTAGTGCTTATTTCATCTTGAATACAATATTGAGTAGGCATTGAACAATGCTGTATATGTACGTGAATACTATGCATTTTATGAGCAGTACTTATCTCAAAATCTACATCTGTAAATTATATGTCACATGCTTTATTTACCTAAAATGGTCATACTTACTACGAAATAATAGTGCCGAAAGACTGGAAATATATATTCAAGTACAATTTCTTGTTTTAAAGTGTTAGTGCAACATTAATACACCAATTGAAATAGTCTAATACATGACTGTCTAGTATACAACTTTACCTGTTCCGCATGTAGCTCCAGTCCATCCAGTTGCGCATGTGCATGTGTCAGTGCCAGAACAGATTCCACCATGTTCACATGCAGAAGCACAAGTAAAAGCTAAAATGAAAATCAATTATATAATACTGATGGAAATACCGTGAACGTGCAACATTCCACAACATTTAAAACTGAAGAAACCAAATAGATAACGACAGAATACCAGATGAAAGTATTATCACATTTGTTAGAAACTATAAATTTAACTTGAACAAATGATCGAGTACAATCGTCTTTATAACATATAACTTGAAGCAAATTATTCTTATAAATGATCGTTTGTGTACAGTGTACATATTTTTACATGTTCCGCATGTAGGTTCAGTCCATCCAATTACGCAGGCGCATGTGTCAGAACCAGAACAGGTTCCACCATTTTCACATGCATTAGCGCAAACAGCTTAAGTAACAAAAATAGGCAATAATCGAAATAGCAAGAACGAAAAATATATAGTGTAACAAGAAATGTATTATTACACAAACCAGAGAAACTTTTATAAAACACCAAGTAAATGGTATGAGTATGGGCATTAATAAACGTGTTTGTTACTTTTGCCTGCGTTTGAACACGTGGTAGAATATAATAATATGTGCAATGATGTATGTCGCGAAGCAGCTATATGATTTTTATTTTTTAACCTCGTGTTATTGCGCACATTTAGCAACAGATTACATTGATAAAGCAATTTATATCATCAACAGGAACAAGTTTTACCCTTCATCACTCTATAAAGTAAAGAAAACTTGTTCCATACACACATTTTCCCTTATACTTCTATCATACCATATCGCTGGCAATCGTAGTGCTTATTTTATCTTGAATACAATATTGAGTTGGCATTGAACAATGCTGTATATGTACGTGAATACTATGCATTTTATGAGCAGTACTTATCTAAAAATCTACATCTGTAAATTATATGTCACATGCTTTATTTACCTAAAATGGTCATACTTATTACGAAAAAATAGTGCCGAAAGACGGGAAATAAATATTCAAGTAAAATTTCTTGATTTAACGTGTTAGTGCAGAATTAAAACACCAATTGAAATATTCTAATCCATGAATGTCTAGTATACAACTTTACCTGTTCCGCATGTAGCTCCTGTCCATCCAGTCGTACATGTGCATGTGTCAGTGCCAGAACAGGTTCCACCATTTTCACATGCAGAAGTACATATAAAAGCTGAAATGAAAATCAAAGTAAATAATACTGATGGAAATACCGCGAACGTAAAACATTTCACAACATTTAAAACTGAAAAAAACAATTATATAACGACAGAATACCAGATGGAAATATTATCACATTTGTTAGAAACTATAAATTTATCTTGAACAAATGATCGATTACAATCGTCTTTATAACGTATAACTTGAAGCAAATTATTCCTTTAAATGATCGTTTGTGTACAGTGTACGTAGTTTTACATGTTCCGCATGTAGGTCCAGTCCATCCAAGTACGCATGTGCATGTGTCAGAACCAGAACACGTTCCACCATTTTCACATGCATTAGCGCAAACAGCTTAAGTAACAAAAAATTCAATCATTGAAATAGCAAGAACGAAAAATATTGAAACAAAAATGGTATTATTACACAAACCAAAGAGTCAATTACAAAATACCAAGAAAAGTCTATGATTGTGAGCATTAATACAGGTGGTTTTTAATGTTGACTCCATTTGAATACGTGGTAGAATAAATTAATCTGTGGTAGTAGAATAAATTAATCTGTGCAATAATGTACTTTACTAAGTAGCTGTATGTTTTGGTTTTTTCCTAACCTCGGGTTATTGTGCACATTTAGCAACAGGATGCATTGATGAAACAATGAATATCATCAACAAGATCAATGTTTACCCTTCATCACTCTACAAAGTTCCATACACACAATTTTCCTAATACGTCTACTATACCATTTCGAGGGCAATGCTGTATAGGTATGTGAATACTATACATTTTATGAGCAGTACTGTTCTCAAAATACATCTTTGTAAAATATATGTCACATGCTTTATTTATATAAAATGGTCCTACTTACCACGAAATAATAGTGCCAAAAGACGAGGAATAAATATTGAATTACAATTTCTAGTTTTAACTTGTTAGTGCAACATTTAAAAACCAATTGAACTATCCTAATACATGACTGTCTAGTATACTGCTTTACCTGTTCCGCATGTAGCTCCTGTCCATCCAGTTGCGCATGTGCATGTGTCAGGACTTGAACAGGTTCCACCATTTGCACATACATTAGCACAAACAGCTTAAGTAACACAAAAATGCAATCATTGAAATTGCAAGAACGAAGAATATTGAAACACAAATGGTATTATTACACAACCCAAAGAATCAATTACAAAATACCAAGAAAAGTGTATGATTGTGAGCATTAATACAGGTGGTTTTTAATGTTTACTCCATTTGAATACGTGGTAGAATAAATTAATCTGCGCAATGATGTATGTCACGAAGTAGCTATATGATTTGTATTTCCTAACCTCAGGTTACTGAACACATTTAGCAACAGGATGCATTGATGAACAATGAATATCATCAACAAGAGCAATGTTTACCCTTCATCACTCTACAAAGTTCCATACACACAATGTTCCTAATACGTCTACTATACCATTTCGCGGGCAATCGTAGTGATAATTGTATCTTGAATATATACCCTTGGCATTAAACAATGCTGTATAAGTATGTCAATACTATACATTTTATGAGCGGAACTGTTCTCAAAATACATCTTTGTAAAATATATGTCACATGCTTTATTTATATAAAATGGTCATAATTAAAACGAAATAATAGTGCCAAAAGACGAGGAATAAATATTGAATTACAATTTCTAGTTTTAACTTGTTAATGCAACATTTAAAAACCAATTGAACTATCCTAATACATGACTGTCTAGTATACTGCTCTACCTGTTCCGCATGTAGCTCCTGTCCATCCAGTTGCGCATGTGCATGTGTCAGGACTTGAACAGGTTCCACCATTTGCACATACATTAGCACAAACAGCTTAAGTAAAAACAAAAATGCAATAATTGAAATAGTAAGAACAAAAAATACATATTGTAACAAGAAATGTATTATTACACAAACCAGAGAAACATTCATAAAATACAAAGGAAATCGTATGAGTATGGGTATTAATAAGCGTGTTTGTTACTTTTGCCTGCGTTTGAACACGTGGTAGAATATATTAATATGTGTAATGATGTATGTCGCGAAGCAGCTATATGATTTTTATTTTCTAACCTCGGGTTATTGCGCACATGTAGCAACAGACTACATTTATGAAGCAATTAATATCATCAACAGGAACAAGTTTTACCCTTCATCACTAAACAAAGTAAAGAATACTTGTCCCATACACAAATTTCCCCCTATATTTCTATCATACCGTATCGCTGACAATCGTAGTGCTTATTTTATCTTGAATACAATATTGAGTTGGCTTTGAACAATGCTGTATATGTACGTGAATACTATGCATTTTATGAGCAGTACTTATCTCAAAATCTACATTTGTAAATTATATGTCACATGCTTTATTTACCTAAAATGGTCATACTTACTACGAAATAATAGTGCCGAAAGACGGGTAATAAATATGCAAGTACAATTTCTTGTTTTAGCGTGTTAGTGCAATATTAAAACACCAATTGCAATATTCTAATACATGACTGTCTAGTATAAAACTTTACCTGTTCCGCATGTAGCTCCTGTCCATCCAGTTGCGCATGTGCATGTGTCAGTGCCAGAACAGGTTCCACCATTTCCACATGCAGAAGTACAAATAAAAGCTAAAATGAAAATCAAAGTATTTAATACTGATGGAAATATCGCGAACGTGCAACATTTCACAACATTTAAAACTGAAGAAACAAAAATATAACGACAGAATATCAATTGAAATTATTATCACATTTGTTAGAAACTATAAATTTAACTTGAACAAATGATCCAGTACAATCGTCTTTATAGCGTATAACTTGAAGCAAATTATTCTTATAAGTGATCGTTTGTGAACAGTGTACATAGTTTTACATGTTCCGCATGTAGGTCCAGTCCATCCAAGTACGTAAGTGCATGTGTTAGAACCAGAACACGTTCCACCATTTTCACATGCATTAGCGCAAACAGCTTAAGTAACACAACAATGCAGTCATTGAAATGGCAAGAACGAAGAATATTGAAACACAAATGGTATTATTACACAAACCAAAGAATCAATTACAAAATACCAAGAAAGGTGTATGATTGTGAGCATTAATACAGGTGTTTTTTAATGTTGACTCCATTTGAATACGTGGTAGAATAAATTAATCTGTGCAATGATGTATGTCAAGAAGTAGCTATATGATTTTTATTTCCTTACCTCAGGTTACTGAACACATTTAGCAACAGGATGCATTGATGAACAATGAATATCATCAACAAGAGCAATGTTTACCCTTCATCACTCTACGAAGTTCCATACACACAATTTTCCTCATACGTCTACTATACCATTTCGCGGGCAATCTTAGTGATAATTGTATCTTGAATATATACCCTTGGCATTAAACAATGCTGTATAGGTATGTCAATACTATACATTTTATGAGCGGTACTGTTCTCAAAATACATCTTTGTAAAATATATGTCACATGCTTTATTTATATAAAATGGTCATATTTAAAACGAAATGATAGTGCTAAAAGACGAGGAATAAATATTGAATTACAATTTCTAGTTTTAACTTGTGAGTGCACCATTTAAAAACCAACTGAACTATTCTAATACATGACTGTCTAGTATACTGCTTTACCTGTTCCGCATGTAGCTCCTGTCCATCCAGTTGCGCATGTGCATGTGTCAGGACTTGAACAGGTTCCACCATTTGCACATACATTAGCACAAACAGCTTAAGTAAAAACAAAAATGCAATAATTGAAATAGTAAGAACAAAAAATACATATTGTAACAAGAAATGTATTATTACACAAACCAGAGAAACATTCATAAAATACAAAGGAAATCGTATGAGTATGGGTATTAATAAGCGTGTTTGTTACTTTTGCCTGCGTTTGAACACGTGGTAGAATATATTAATATGTGTAATGATGTATGTCGCGAAGTAGCTATATGATTTTTATTTTCTAACCTCGGGTTATTGCGCACATGTAGCAACAGACTACATTTATGAAGCAATTAATATCATCAACAGGAACAAGTTTTACCCTTCATCACTAAACAAAGTAAAGAATACTTGTCCCATACACAAATTTCCCCCTATATTTCTATCATACCGTATCGCTGACAATCGTAGTGCTTATTTTATCTTGAATACAATATTGAGTTGGCTTTGAACAATGCTGTATATGTACGTGAATACTATGCATTTTATGAGCAGTACTTATCTCAAAATCTACATTTGTAAATTATATGTCACATGCTTTATTTACCTAAAATGGTCATACTTACTACGAAATAATAGTGCCGAAAGACGGGTAATAAATATGCAAGTACAATTTCTTGTTTTAACGTGTTAGTGCAATATTAAAACACCAATTGCAATATTCTAATACATGACTGTCTAGTATAAAACTTTACCTGTTCCGCATGTAGCTCCTGTCCATCCAGTTGCGCATGTGCATGTGTCAGTGCCAGAACAGGTTCCACCATTTCCACATGCAGAAGTACAAATAAAAGCTAAAATGAAAATCAAAGTATTTAATACTGATGGAAATATCGCGAACGTGCAACATTTCACAACATTTAAAACTGAAGAAACAAAAATATAACGACAGAATATCAATTGAAATTATTATCACATTTGTTAGAAACTATAAATTTAACTTGAACAAATGATCGAGTACAATCGTCTTTATAACGTATAACTTGAAGCAAATTATTCTTATAAGTGATCGTTTGTGAACAGTGTACATAGTTTTACATGTTCCGCATGTAGGTCCAGTCCATCCAAGTACGTAAGTGCATGTGTCAGAACCAGAACACGTTCCACCATTTTCACATGCATTAGCGCAAACAGCTTAAGTAACACAACAATGCAGTCATTGAAATGGCAAGAACGAAGAATATTGAAACACAAATGGTATTATTACACAAACCAAAGAATCAATTACAAAATACCAAGAAAGGTGTATGATTGTGAGCATTAATACAGGTGTTTTTTAATGTTGACTCCATTTGAATACGTGGTAGAATAAATTAATCTGTGCAATGATGTATGTCAAGAAGTAGCTATATGATTTTTATTTCCTTACCTCAGGTTACTGAACACATTTAGCAACAGGATGCATTGATGAACAATGAATATCATCAACAAGAGCAATGTTTACCCTTCATCACTCTACAAAGTTCCATACACACAATTTTCCTCATACGTCTACTATACCATTTCGCGGGCAATCTTAGTGATAATTGTATCTTGAATATATACCCTTGGCATTAAACAATGCTGTATAGGTATGTCAATACTATACATTTTATGAGCGTACTGTTCTCAAAATACATCTTTGTAAAATATATGTCACATGCTTTATTTATATAAAATGGTCATATTTAAAACGAAATAATAGTGCTAAAAGACGAGGAATAAATATTGAATTACAATTTCTAGTTTTAACTTGTTAGTGCACCATTTAAAAACCAACTGAACTATTCTAATACATGACTGTCTAGTATACTGCTTTACCTGTTCCGCATGTAGCTCCTGTCCATCCAGTTGCGCATGTGCATGTGTCAGGACTTGAACAGGTTCCACCATTTGCACATACATTAGCACAAACAGCTTAAGTAAAAACAAAATGCAATAATTGAAATAACAAGAACAAAAAATACATATTGTAACAAGGAATGTATTATTACACAAACCAGAGAAACATTCATAAAATACAAAGGAAATCGTATGAGTATGGGCATTAATAAACGTGTTTGTTACTTTTGCCTGCGTTTGAACACGTGGTAGAATATATTAATCTGTGTAATGATGTATGTCGCGAAGTAGCTATATGATTTTTATTTTCTAACCTCGGGTTATTGCGCACATTTAGCAACAGACTACATTTATGAAGCAATTAATATCATCAACAGGAACAAGTTTTACACTTCATCACTAAACAAAGTAAAGAATACTTGTCCCATACACAAATTTTCATTTATATTTCTATCATACCGTATCGCTGACAATCGTAGTGCTTATTTTATCTTGAATACAATATTGAGTTGGCATTGAACAATGCTGTAAACGTACGTGAATACTATGCATTTTATGAGCAGTACTTATCTCAAAATCTACATTTGTAAATTATATGTCACGTGCTTTATTTACCTAAAATGGTCATACTTACTACGAAATAATAGTGCCGAAAGACGGTTAATAAATATTCAAGTACAATTTCTTGTTTTAACGTGTTAGTGCAACATTAAAACACCAATTAAAATATTCTAATACATGAATGTCTAGTATACAACTTTACCTGTTCCGCATGTAGCTCCTGTCCATCCAGTTGCGCATGTGCATGTGTCAGTGCCAGAACAGGTTCCACCATTTTCACATGCAGAGGAACAAGTAAAAGCTAAAATGAAAATCAAAGTATTTAATACTGATGGAAATATCGCGAACGTGCCACATTTCACAACATTTAAAACAGAAGAAACCAAATATATAACGACAGAATACCAGGTGAAATTATTATCACATTTGTTAGAAACTATAAATTTAACTTGAACAAATGATCGAGAACAATCGTCTTTAAAACGTATAACTTGAAGCAAATTATTCTTATAAATGATCGTTTGTGTACAGTGTACATAGTTTTACATGTTCCGCATGTAGGTCCAGTCCATCCAAGTACGTATGTGCATGTGTCAGAACCAGAACACGTTCCACCATTTTCACATGCATTAGCGCAAACAGCTTAAGTAACACAACAATGCAGTCATTGAAATGGCAAAAACGAAGAATATTGAAACACAAATGGTATTATTACACAAACCAAAGAATCAATTTCAAAATACCAAGAAAGGTGTATGATTGTGAGCATTAATACAGGTGGTTTTTAATGTTGCCTCCATTTCAATACGTGGTAGAATAAATTAATCTGTGCAATGATGTATATCACGAAGTAGCTATATGATTTTTATTTCCTAACCTCAGGTTACTGAACACATTTAGCAACAGGATGCATTGATGAACAATGAATATCATCAACAAGAGCAATGTTTACCCTTCATCACTCTACAAAGTTCCATACACACAATTTTCCTCATACGTCTACTATACCATTTCGCGGGCAATCTTAGTGATAATTGTATCTTGAATATATACCCTTGGCATTGAATTACAATTTCTAGTTTTAACTTGTTAGTGCAACATTTAAAAAACAATTGAACTATTCTAATACATGACTGTCTAGTATACTGCTTTACCTGTTCCGCACGTAGCTCCTGTCCATCCAGTTGCGCATGTGCATGTGTCAGGACTTGAACAGGTTCCACCATTTGCACATACATTAGCACAAACAGCTTAAGTAAAAACAAAAATGCAATAATTCAAATAGTAAGAACAAAAAATACATATTGTAACAAGAAATGTATTATTACACAAACCAGAGAAACATTCATAAAATACAAAGGAAATCGTATGAGTATGGGCATTAATAAACGTGTTTGTTACTTTTGCCTGCGTTTGAACACGTGGTAGAATATATTAATCTGTGTAATGATGTATGTCGCGAAGTAGCTATATGATTTTTTTATTTTCTAACCTCGGGTTATTGCGCACATTTAGCAACAGACTACATTTATGAAGCAATTAATATCATCAACAGGAACAAGTTTTACACTTCATCACTAAACAAAGTAAAGAATACTTGTCCCATACACAAATTTCCCCTTATATTTCTATCATACCGTATCGCTGACAATCGTAGTGCTTATTTTATCTTGAATACAATATTGAGTTGGCATTGAACAATGCTGTATATGTACGTGAAAACTATGCATTTTATGAGCAGTACTTATCTCAAAATCTACATTTGTAAATTATATGTCACATGCTTTATTTACCTAAAATGGTCATACTTACTGCGAAATAATAGTGCCGAAAGACGGTTAATAAATATTCAAGTACAATTTCTTGTTTTAACGTGTTAGTGCAACATTAAAACACCAATTAAAATATTCTAATACATGAATGTCTAGTATACAACTTTACCTGTTCCGCATGTAGCTCCTGTCCATCCAGTTGCGCATGTGCATGTTTCAGTGCCAAAACAGGTTCCACCATTTTCACATGCAGAAGTACAAGTAAAAGCTAAAATAAAAATCAATTATATAATACTGATGGAAATACCGTGAACGTGGTAGAATAAATTAATCTGTGCAATGATGTATGTCACGAAGTAGCTATATGATTTTTATTTCCTAACCTCGGGTTATTCTGCATATTTAGCAACAGGATTGATTGATGAAACAATGAATATCATCAACAAGAGCAATGTTTACCCTTCATCACTCTACAAAGTTCCATACACACAATTTTCCTCATACGTCTGCTATACCATTTCGCGGGCAATCGTAGTGATAATTGTATCTTGAATATATACCCTTGGCATTAAACAATGCTGTAAAAGTATGTTATTGCAACATTTACAAACCAATTGAAATATTCTAATTCAGTGCCAGAACAGGTTCCACCATTTTCACATGCAGAAGTACAAGTAAAAGCTAAAATGAAAATCATAGTATTTAATACTGATGGAAATATCGCGAACGTGCAACATTTCACAACATTTAAAACTGAAGAAACCAAATATATAACGACAGAATACCAGGTGAAATTATTATCACATTTGTTAGAAACTATAAATTTAACTTGAACAAATGATCGAGTACAATCATCTTTATAACGTATGACTTGAAGCAAATTATTCTTATAAATGATCGTTTGTGTACAGTGTACATAGTTTTACATGTTCCACATGTAGGTCCAGTCCATCCAAGTACGTATGTGCATGTGTCAGAACCAGAACACGTTCCACCATTTTCACATGCATTAGCACAAACAGCTTAAGTAACACAAAAATGCAATCATTGAAATGGCAAGAACGAAGAATATTGAAACACAAGTGGTATTATTTCACAAACCAAAAAATAAATTACAAAATACCAAGAAAAGTGTATGATTGTGAGCATTAATACAAGTTGTTTTTAATGTTGGCTCCATTTGAATACGTTGTAGAATAAATTAATCTGTGCAATGATGTTTGTCACGAAGTAGCTATATGATTTTTATTTACTAACCTCGCGTTATTCTGCACATTTAGCAACAGGATGCATTGATGAACAATGAATATCATCAACAAGAGCAATGTTTACCCTTCATCACTCTACAAAGTTCCATACACACAATTTTCCTCATACGTCTACTATACCATTTCGCGGGCAATCGTAGTGATAATTGTATCTTGAATATATACCCTTGGCATTAAACAATGCTGTATAAGTATGTGAATACTATACATTTTATGAGCAGTACTGTTCTCAAAATACATCTTTGTAAAATATATGTCACATGCTTTATTTATATATAATGGTCACACTTACCACGATATAATAGTGCCCAAAGACGAGGAATAAATATTGAATTATAATTTCTAGTTTTAACTTGTTAGTGCAACATTTACAAACCAATTGAAATATTCTAATTCATGACTGTCTTGTTTACAGCTTTACCTGTTCCGCATGTAGCTCCTGTCCAGCCAATTGCTCATGTGCATGTGTCAGTGCCAGAACAGATTCCACCATTTTCACATGCATAAGTACAAGTAAAAGCTAAAATAAAAATCAAAGTATATAAAACTGATGGAAATACCGTGAACTTGCAACATTCCACAACATCTAAAACTAAAGAAACCAAAGACATAACGACAGAATACCAGATGAAAATATTATCACATTGTGTGAAACTATCAATTTAACTTCAACAAATGATCGAGTACAATCATCTTTATAACGTATAACTTGAAGCAAATTATTCTTATAAATGATCGTTTGTGTACAGTGTACATAGTTTTACATGTTCCACATGTAGGTCCAGTCCATCCAAGTACGTATGTGCATGTGTCAGAACCAGAACACGTTCCACCATTTTCACATGCATTATCACAAACAGCTTAAGTAACACAAAAATGCAATCATTGAAATGGCAAGAACGAAGAATATTGAAACACACGTGGTATTATTTCACAAACCAAAAAATCAATTACAAAATACCAAGAAAAGTGTATGATTGTTAGCATTAATACAGGTGGTTTTAAATGTTGCCTCCATTTGAATACGTGGTAGAATAAATTAATCTGTGCAATGATGTATGTCACGAAGTAGCTATATGATTTCTATTTATTAACCTCGGGTTACTGTGCACATTTAGCAACAGGATGCATTGATGAACAATGAATATCATCAACAAGAGCAATGTCTACCCTTCATCACTCTACAAAGTTCCATACACACAATTTTCCTCATACGTCTACTACACCATTTCGCGGGCAGTCGTAGTGATAATTGTTTCTTGAATATATACCCTTGGCATTAAACAATGCTGTATAAGTATGTGAATACTATACATTTTATGAGCAGTACTGTTCTCAAAATACAACTTTGTAAAATATTTGTCACATGCTTTATTTATATAAAATGGTCATACTTATCACGAAATAATAGTGCCAAAAGACGAGGAATAAATATTGAATTATAATTTCTAGTTTTAACTTGTTATTGCAACATTTACAAACCAATTGAAATATTCTAATTCATGACTGTCTAGTACACAGCTTTACCTGTTCCGCATGTAACTCCTGTCCAGCCAATTGCGCATGTGCATGTGTCAGTGCCAGAACAGGTTCCACCATTTCCACATGCAGAAGTACAAGTAAAAGCTAAAATGAAAATCATAGTATTTAATACTGATGGAAATATCGCGAACGTGCAACATTTCACAACATTTAAAACTGAAGAAACCAAATATATAACGACAGAATACCAGGTGAAATTATTATCACATTTGTTAGAAACTATAAATTTAACTTGAACAAATGATCGAGTACAATCATCTTTATAACGTATTACTTGAAGCAAATTATTCTTATAAATGATCGTTTGTGTACAGTGTACATAGTTTTACATGTTCCACATGTAGGTCCAGTCCATCCAAGTACGTATGTGCATGTGTCAGAACCAGAACACGTTCCACCATTTTCACATGCATTAGCACAAACAGCTTAAGTAACACAAAAATGCAATCATTGAAATGGCAAGAACGAAGAATATTGAAACACAAGTGGTATTATTTCACAAATCAAAAAATAAATTACAAAATACCAAGAAAAGTGTATGATTGTGAGCATTAATACAGGTTGTTTTTAATGTAGCCTCCATTTGAATACGTTGTAGAATAAATTAATCTGTGCAATGATGTTTGTCACGAAGTAGCTATATGATTTTTATTTCCTAACCTCGCGTTATTCTGCACATTTAGCAACAGGATGCATTGATGAACAATGAATATCATCAACAAGAGCAATGTTTACCCTTCATCACTCTACAAAGTTCCATACTCACAATTTTCCTCATACGTCTGCTAGACCATTTCGCGGGCAATCTTAGTGATACTTGTGTCTTGAATATATATCCTTGGCATTAAACAATGCGGTATAAGTATGTGAATACTATACATTTTATGAGCAGTACTGTTCTCAAAATACATCTTTGTAAAATATATGTCACATGCTTTATTTATATATAATGGTCACACTTACCACGATATAAAAGTGCCCAAAGACGAGGAATAAATATTGAATTATAATTTCTAGTTTTAACTTGTTATTGCAACATTTACAAACCAATTGAAATATTCTAATTCATGACTGTCTTGTATACAGCTTTACCTGTTCCGCATGTAGCTCCTTTCCAGCCAATTTCGCATGTGCATGTGTCAGTGCCAGAACAGATTCCACCATTTTCACATGCAGAAGTACAAGTAAAAGCTAAAATAAAAATAAAAGTATATAAAACTGATGGAAATACCGTGAACGTGCAACATTCCACAACATCTAAAACTAAAGAAACCAAAGATATAACGACAGAATACCAGATGAAAATATTATCACATTGTGTGAAACTATCAATTTAACTTGAACAAATGATCGAGTACAATCATCTTTATAACGTATAACTTGAAGCAAATTATTCTTATAAATGATCGTTTGTGTACAGTGTACATAGTTTTACATGTTCCACATGTAGGTCCAGTCCATCCAAGTACGTATGTGCATGTGTCAGAACCAGAACACGTTCCACCATTTTCACATGCATTATCACAAACATCTTATGTAACACAAAAATGCAATCATTGAAATGGCAAGAACGAAGAATATTGAAACACAAGTGGTATTATTGCACAAACAAAAGAATCAATTACAAAATACCAAGAAAATTGTATGATTGTTAGCATTAATACAGGTGGTTTTTAATGTTGCCTCCATTTGAATACGTGGTAGAATAAATTAATCTGTGCAATGATGTATGTCACGAAGTAGCTATATGATATTTATTTCCTAATCTCGGGTTATTCTGCACATTTAGCAACAAGATGCATTGATGAACAATGAATATCATCAACAAGAGCAATGTTTACCCTTCATCACTCTACAAAGTTCCATACACACAATTTTTCTCATACGTCTATTATACCATTTCGCGGGCAATCGTAGTGATAATTGTATCTTGAATATATACCCTTGGCATTAAACAATGCTGTATAAGTATGTGAATACTATACATTTTATGAGCAGTACTGTTCTCAAAATACATCTTTGTAAAATATATGTCATATGCTTTATTTATATAAAATGGTCACGCTTACCACGATATAATAGTGCCAAAAGACGAGGAATAATTATTGAATTACAATTTCTAGTTTTAACTTGTTATTGCAACATTTACAAACCAATTGAAATATTCTAATTCATGACTGTCTTGTATACAGCTTTACCTGTTCCACATGTAGCTCCTGTCCAGCCAATTGCGCATGTGCATGTGTCAGTGCCAGAACAGATTCCACCATTTTCACATGCAGAAGTACAAGTAAAAGCTAAAATAAAAATCAAAGTATATAATACTGATGGAAATAACCTGAACGTGCAACATTCCACAACATTTAAAACTAAAGAAACCAAAGATATAACGACAGAATACCAGATGAAAATATTATCACATTGTGTGAAACTATCAATTTAACTTGAACAAATGATCGAGTACAATCATCTTTATAACGTATAACTTGAAGCAAGTTATTCTTATAAATGATCGTTTGTGTACAGTGTACATAGTTTTACATGTTTCACATGTAGGTCCAGTCCATCCAAGTACGTATGTGCATGTGTCAGAACCAGAACACGTTCCACCATTTTGACATGCATTAGCACAAACAGCTTAATTAACATAAAAATGCAATCATTGAAATGGCAAGAACGATTAATATTGAAGCACAAGTGGTATTATTTCACAAACCAAAAAATCAATTACAAAATGCCAAGACAAGTGTATGATTGTGAGCATTAACAGTCAGGGGTGTAACTGATTGAAGTTATTCTCCAAATATCTTGAACACGTTATTATTTCGTAGCAGTGAACATCCTTGGAAAATCGCTGTTTATTTTGAAATTCGCGGTAGTTTACGCCATTGCTACTGCTCAAGGCATGTAGCAAGACGGGAAGTACCAGCAGCATTGACAGCATGGAAGCTGACTTGACGGAGAGTGATAATTTTCCGATTTTTATGCGCTTTTTTTCACAAAATAGATCAAATTTGAGTAATTTCAGACACATATTTATATCCTTTCCCATTTTTTTCGGCGCCTGCCGTATTTTTTCCCTGTTTTATTGTACCTTTCCCTGATAAAGTTAGTCAACAATGCTCGTACGCATCGGTCTAAGAAAAATGTAACTTGTGTAAGTCATTGTCTGCTAAATGTCGGAAAATTGAAAAATGAGATAAGATAACTCGTACAGGCTTGTTCGTAAATTCATCGTCATCGTTCATGTTTATATATGATGAACATGTACGTGCACTTTGGGAAATGAAATTGAATGGGACAGCTGTTCAACATGTTATTTGTTTAAATAAACATGATAAATAAAAATGATGTTAAATATTAAATACCAATTGAAAGTAAATTGTGTGAAAAACGTTTTCTGTATGTCCTGTAACCATGGTAACAGTTTTAATAACTTACACTGAGAGAGCAACCTCAATGGGAAATGAGATGAATTATATCGTAGACAGAGAGGTATGGCCAAATGTATATGCTATATGTGGGATAGGATATTGGGTGGGGTCAGAGACAAGGAATAAGAAATGACGGGAGTAGGGAGATGAGGTGGTGGTGTGTGGGAGATTTTTAAAATAACAATAAAGTAAACAAAATGATAGAGAAGTAATAAAGAGGGACGATGGAGGGCGAAGACTATCCCTTGTACACGCTTCCTCCCTGTTACATGCTTGCGTTTGTTTCTGAGCATGCTGATGGGGTACCAAGCTTACTAAATGGCTACGTACTGCATAACATGTAGTTCTATGTTCATCATGTTTATCGACAAGGCAGTTCTCAGTTTATTACGAGCCAGTTTTCAGAAAGAAGAGTAGGACTCTAATATGCTAATCATACTAATAGTTCCCTGTCTAGTTGGTATGTTTTGAGGTTGAGCCTCGATCTGCAGTCATTGATAACTTATTTGAGTTATTGTTTATGTTACTTAAAAATATGGAAGGGAATAGTGAATCTCTGGAAGCCATTATTTTCTACAAATAAACATAATTTATATTACTTAAAAAAGGTCCTGCTGAGTGACCATGTTGACTACCGAGTGATGCCCTGTTAATGTTAAACCCATGGCACTTAAAATATAAGTAACTTAATAAAGTTATATAACTGTACACAGTTATGAAATCTAATTTGAGTTGTTGTATTTTTCAAAAACATGGTTCGAACAGGCAATCATCTTACATGTTCGTGATCCTAATGATATTTATTTTTGATAATTTATCTGTTTACGCTATTTTGTTTTTATTTAAGAAATAAAAAATATGTACCTGTGTTTTATCAGTGAATAAAATAGAGTTCGGAGTTCGGATGCGTAGTAATTAAATCACGAGGGCGTTAGCACGAGCGATTTAACTACTCGCATCCGAACAACTAACTGTATTTTATTCGCCGATAAAATACAGGTACGTATTTATTATTTCGATTCTAACACAACAATAACCCCATTGTTTACGCTATTGTTGGGGCACTATATATTATCTCGGAGGTCAAGGTAATCAGGCTGCTATGTTTACATGCTGTTCCATTGGGCGCCCCCATATGCAAAGTTCTACGTTTCTATACACGCAATTGACTTGTTTCAAGTCACGTGACAAACAATTGTCATTGCTTACGTCATGTAGCTTGTGCTATATGACGTCAAAAGTTCTCAAATTGTTCAAGATGCTTAGTCATGTTATATGTACTGATGCATATGATGGGTTTATATCGGGTGTGTGCACGGTTTGGCAGCATGGCACGTTTGTTGTTTTTAACATTTCATTAACATTAATGTTGAGTTTGTCTTCATGACGTATATTTACCAAGTGACGTCAGCGGCGTAGCTAGCCCTCTATTCATGTGGATTCATAATTGTGGTAGGGGGGTCCGGGGGCATGCCCCCACGGAAAATGTTGAAAACAATGGTGCAATCTGGTGCATTCTGAGGTGCTTATGTCAGAATCATGTGGATTCAGCCGCGTACTCGCGTATAGGCAGCTACGCGCCTGGACGTCATTTAACGCGGCGCCTCCAATGGATGAAATATACGCGGGGAATTAATGGAACAGCTGTATTTTATCGTAGAATAACATACATCGGTCTGTCTTCTTTGTGTATATGAAAGACTGCGGAGGCCGTGTTAGAACTAAATGCAAACTAATTCTACCATGACTAACTAAATAACGTGATGCAGTTATATAACTGTATGCAGTTATAAAGTTATAACTGCATTCAGTTATCTGGTATTATGCCTAAACAAAATAGTGATTTGTTTCCCGTACCGAGCTGTTGACTGCGAAGTGATGTACTATTAATGTTAAACCCATGGCATTTAAACAAATAAGTAACTTAATAAAGTTATATAACTGTACACAGTTATGAAACCTAAATGTGAGCTGTTATATTTCTAAAAACCTGATTCGAACAGGCAATCATTTTACATGTTTGTAATCTCCCCACGCCTCGAGGTAAAATCCTGGATCCGCGTATGTGGATCCTGGGATCATATCTATGAAACTCTTGAGTTAAAAAATGTTTTGCTTTTTTAATTATGTTATTTTTAACTTTCGGATATATATTAAAGCGTATTTCCACCACTTAGATTTTAAGAGAAGGTAATGGCTTCGCCCCAGAGAGAATGAAAAAACCCGCAAAAAATAACTTTATTTTTTATATTGGCACTAATAATAAATAAGAGTATTTTTGAACATCTTATATTTTATATTGAAGTTTATAGTATGAATATATACAAAGGAAAAACAGATATTCAAGTAGGAGTTTGTGTATATTTATAGGGTATAATAGTATATACGTGTATGGTGTATTTATACAAAGGGTACACGGATACTCAGGTTTTAGGGAATTTAACTTAATGTTATGGGGTTTATATAAAATACAACAATCGTGGTCAATGGCAATATTCATACACTTTTATATTACAAGTAGTAGTAGTAGTAGTAGTAGTAGTAGTAGCAGCAGTAGTATTGTAGTAGCAGTAGTAGTAGTAGATGTAGTAGTAGTAGTAGTAGTAGTAGCATTATTATTATTAGTAGTATTATTAGTATTAGTAGTAGTAGTAGTAGTAGTAGCAGTAGTAGTAGTAGTAGTAGCAGTAGTAGTAGTAGTAGTAGTAGTAGTAGTAGTAGTAGTAGCATTATTATTATTAGTAGTAGTATTATTAGTAGTAGTAGTAGTAGTAGCAGTAGCAGTAGTAGTAGTAGTTGCAGTAG